>OZ035963.1:36710360-37116971 GCA_964034945.1 Chrysopilus asiliformis
ATTCGATTTTTTTTCTGGTCCGAAACGATTGAGCGGTTCAGTACCCAGTACCCGTTTTTCACAGAAGCGGTTCCTAAAAAATTTTGGAACCGTATACTCGGTTCTTTTTTTAAAAAATTAAGCCAAAATTTGTAAATCAATCTTTGTCTGAAACAGAAACAAAAATAAATCTGAAAAGGATCTACAATATTTCTTTTTTTTTATTTGACGTCTCCGGTGCCCGTTTCAATATTATGTAAGTGTTTAAAGATCAATTAAATGTGTCTAACATTTGCCTTGGGTTTATGATGTTTAAAAGAGAAGATTTGACGGCGTCAGTTTTCATAATTCGAGTACAACTTGAACCATTTTAACTTTACCAGAGCAGAGTAGATATATGTATGTATACCGTTTATATAATTAGATTTAAATGGCATTTTACTTTCGACCCAAGAGTTGTTTATTCATCATAGCATCGATTTTTGTATAAACACTAGAAAAGGGTATTTTGTAGAATAAGTTAAAAATAAATCAAAATCTTAAAACTCCCTGAGTAAAATTAATTTTCAGAAAATGCCAATTCATAGCTGCCAAAAAAGGATCTCAGAGTTGGTACAAGTGCGCTATATACATTATAGAGATACATATTTAGGGACATTTTTTTTCAAGCATCGCAGTATACATATTACCCTGTAATTGGTTTAAGTAAAAAATGAAGACTTGTGGTTAAATAAAATATTATACGTTAAAGAACATATTGACATTTGGGTTTATGTAAAAGTTTTTGATATCCGCGTGCATAACGTTCAATATTCGCTAGTCGTTGTAAAAAAACGACTAGCAAATTGGCCGAAACAACCACCATTGGAAAGAGTGTAAAATGGGGGTTTTGCTAGATGAACTATGAAGAGTGTAATGACTCGTAATCTCCTGCACGCGTAATTAAATTAAACACTGTTGGTAATTTTAATTAACTGGTTTTATTAATCATTTCACACAACGATCGATCGACAACTATTCTCTCCCCGTCTCAACTGTCTACCGCTTCTCCGTTGTGCCACCCAGATGTCGCTTGTCAGTGCTGTCAGGTCGCCACATCCCTCCGATGTTTTTCAGCTTCAAAACCAATCTTGCGTCGGGATTTCCTTGTTGTTCTCGCTCGTCGTTCGCCGGTCTTGCGTCGGTATTTTCCTGTTGTTCTCGCTCGTCGTTCGCCGGTAAGGTTGATGGTCGTAGTTCTCGTTGCGCGTCGCCTGTTGGATGTTTTACAAGATTTCCACCTGACTCGGGCTGCATCGGCACCCTTTTTAGATGACTGATGTTCCGTCTGAGAACTTTGCCATTTCCCCGTACTATGACATCACTACCTTTCCGCTCAACAACTTCAAATTCCTCTGGGTCGAAGTTTGTTGTTAACTTGTTAGGAAAGACCACATTTCGAAGTAGCACTCTGTCTCCTATCCCGATATCGCACGTCCTCGCTCTCCGATCTCTGTCCCCCTTTTCCTTTCCTTTTCCTTTGTTTAGAAAATCCAAATCCCTCGCTTCCGAATCTAACATGGCTTCACTGACATCTCGAAGAGTAGGAATTTTATCTCGGATCAGTCTGTTAAATAGCAGTTCTGATGGAGCCTTTCCAGTTGTGCCATGAGGAGTCACATTATACATTAGTACGAATTTCTGAAGTTCCTTTCTGTAGTCTAGCCCCTTAGCGTTCGCGATTTGAAGACGCTTCAAAATTGACCGATTCATGTTTTCCACCTCTCCGTTTGCTTGAGGCCAGTATGGTGGTGATGTCATCATTTCTATATTGTTGTTTTACAGAAGCTTTTAAATTCCTCACTCACAAATTGTCGTCCATTGTCAGCGGTGATGGATTCTGGATAACCCATTCTTGAAAATATCTCGTCCAAGCTACTAATAATGGCACTTGAGGTTATCTTCTTTAAAATTTTAAATTCATAGTATCTGGAGTAATAATCGATGATTACAAAAATAAAATCATGGTTGGGTAGGGGTCCCAGTAAATCCATTGCTAGGCACAACCAAGGCCCATTTGGCAACGTACGTCTATTCATCGGTTCAGGACGCATTGGTCTTGACACCAGCATACAGTCTCGACAGTTCTTAACAAATTTTTCCACATCTCTGTCAATTAATGGCCACCAAATTTTTGAACGAACTCTACGCTTCATTACCGTTTCCCCCGGATGACCTTCATGTGCCAATTCCAAAACCCTTGATCTCAAAACACTGGGTATTACAATTTTAGTCCCTCGTAACAAAATGGTACCCAATGTGCATAATTCCAGTCGAAATGGATAAAATTTGTTCGTTGTATCTGCGTGCCATGTGTCATTCTTCAGATTTTCTATCGCCTCTATTAATTCTGGATCCAAATGATTATTCTCTACTATTTCAAGAATCGAGTGTGCCTGTGGGACGGATTTCCCAATAATAGCATATATATTTTTCTCGCAGTGTCTGTCAAAGGACGCCGACTCGTTCTCTCGGCAAAGTCTGGAAAATGAATCCGCTATATTATACTTTCCAGGCCGATATATAACCCTAAACTTAAACTGTTGGAGTCGCAGCACCCAACGCTCAATTCTAGCAGGTGGCTTTGAGCTTGGTTTAAAAATTGCTTCCAACGGTTTATGATCCGTGACCAGCTCGAATTCAATTCCTGCTAAGTAATAATAGAATCTTTCGACCGCCCACACCAGCGCAAGACTTTCCTTCTCAGTTTGTGAATATCTGCGTTCTACTTCGGACAAACTCTTGCTCGCAAATGATATTACTTGAGGAATGTCGTTTTCGTACTGAAGAAGAATCGCCCCTAAGGCCACAGGGCTTGCATCAGCTATCACCCGAACACGATTTTTCGGATTGAAGTATGACAACGTCGGAATCCTGGCTAACCGTTCTTTCAATGTTCCAAAGGCTTTGTCTTGAATTGGACCCCATAAGAATTTAACATCCTTTTTGGTAAGGCTCCTAAGCGATTCTGTCACATCACCGAGATCTGGAATAAATTTCCCTAGATAAGTTACCAGACCTAAAAAACTCCTTAACTCCTCTTTGTTGTCTGGCGGACGAAATCTTAACACGGACTCAATCTTTTCTGGGTCTGGATTTATTCCTTTGTCAGATAAGATATGTCCCAAAAATTTTAGCTTATTTGTTTTCCAAATACACTTATTTTCGTTGAGCGTCACGTTATAGCTTTTGAAAACACGTAAAACCTCCTTCAAGTGTTTATCATGTTCTTCTTCGGTTTTGCCATACACAATGACATCGTCGATGTAGTTGAGTGCATTTTTACATCCAGCCAATATATTTTCCATCGTTTTCTGGAAAATTTCCGGAGCCGAGTTCACTCCAAACAAAAGCCTCTTGTACCTGAAGACGCCCTTGGATGTGATGAAGGCAGTTATCTCACGACTCTGTTCATCCAACTCTAATTGGTGATATGCCTGCTTTAGATCCAATCTTGAAAACCATTTCGCTTGTTTCAACCTAGTCATAATTTCTTCAAATGTCAGTAGTTTGTAGTTTTCCCTCAATATGGCCTTATTAGCCCGTCTCATATCTATGCATAACCGAATATCTCCACTGTCTTTAGTGACAATCACCACGGGAGATATCCACGCACTTGGACCATTCACTGACTCTATGATGTCTTGCGCCGCGGCCTCACTGATTTTCCTCTCAACTTCTGCATCTAAAGCAGCCGGGATTCGCCTCAAAGGTTGTTGAATTGGTTTGATAGATTTATCAATTGACAAGGTTATTTTGATACCGTTTATTTTTGGAAATGTTTCAAAATTATCGACTTGGTTTATTCCAAGATCCAATTTTAAAACATTCAGTTTAATGGCCGTCTCTCTACCTAACAATGATTGTCTCCCATTCTCAATCACATAGAATGAGGAAATCAAATTTGAAGGTTCATTGATACCTATCACTGCATCGAATACAACTTTAATCTTAAGTGGATCCATAGGCCAGCATAGGCTCGAAATCGATTTTCAGACTTGGTCCGGATGTTCCAGATTATGGCCTTTTTCCCACACAGATATTCCCAATCTTTGTCACTAAGAAGGTTATAACGAGACCCTGAGTCGATCAACATCTGAATTTTCTGCCCTCCAATGTGACATTCCAGAATTTCACTCATATTCGAAGATGTATTCCCCCCCGATGAGATTCTGAAACAATCGAATTCTTTTATCTCTGCTGTTTCCCCGCCGTGCTCGGTGCCTATTTCTTCGGAAATGCATCGTACTTTTGAAAAATCTATTTTCCTTTTCTTTACATCTATGTCAATGTCTCTTTGCCTCCGTTTATTGCCTTTTGTTTTGCACATACGAGCATAATGACCCATGTAGGCGCATTTGTTGCATTTCGCATTTTTGGCTGGGCAACCCGCACTATTTCCGGTATGTCCGCGCTGACCACATCTGGTACATTCGGTCTCCAACCTATTATTATTGGCCCCAGATACAATTTTATTGATATTCAAGGATGCAGATGGCCTAATCATCTTCTCTGACTGACTACTTATCTGTTCATAAATTTGACACATCTCAATTACCTCCGTAAGCGTATGTTCTTTTTCTAGCAATTTCTTCTTTAAGTCCGCGGGAGCCCAAGTATCGATCAACTTGTCTTTCAGATTAATATCTTTCACTTCTTCTTTCGTTTGTCCAAACTGACATTTCGCTGCTTGGTTCCGTAACCTCAGGATAAATTTACAGATGTTCTCCCCTTCCTCTGGATGAAGCGAGCGAAACAAATGTCGTTCAAAAGTGGAATTTCTCTTTGGAGAAAAATACTGGTTCAGCGCATCAACCACGATCTTGAAAACATCACCCCCATCTTCTTTCCCACTGAGCTCCACGAGGGCCCCAGGAATGTTATAAACGACCTCTTGAAGCTGGGTTCCCCCTAAGTGAAGCAATTTACTCCTCTTCTTTCTTGCGTCTGTAATCTCTTCCGCGTCAAGGTATAACGAAAATGCCCTCAGCCATTTTTCCCATTCTGATCGGATTAAAGACTTATCTATGACATCACAAAGAAAAGGTGTAATTCCTGATGTATTCATCTCTCAATTTATTTGCTAACGCTGACCAGTTCCGCCTGAAACATATCTAATAAGCCACTGCTCATTTTGTAATTATTATATTTACTCTTACCCAGCAACTTAATGCTTGACAATTTATTGCCTTTCATTTCCAGGTTCCAATCGAAATTGATCCGAATTTTATTCGTTCAATTTCAATTTAACCGATTTTGTTTCCAGCAACTGAATGCTTGGCAATTTATTGCCTTTCCTTTCCAGGTTCCAATCGAAACTGATCCGAATTTTATTCGTTCAATTTCAATTTAACCGATTTTGTTTCCAGCAACTGAATGCTTGGCAATTTATTGCCTTTCCTTTCCAGGTTCCAATCGAAACTGATCCGAATTTTATTCGTTCAATTTCAATTTAACCGATTTTGTTTCCAGCAACTGAATGCTTGGCAATTTATTGCCTTTCCGAAATTGATTCGAATTCTATTCGTTCAATTCCAGTTTATCCGCCTTCGTTTCCAGCAGCTAAATGCTTTCTTCTTGGATTGCAATTTACTAATCCCGTTTCAACTTCTAGATTGTCCCCTAGAAAACAATACACCACCGCACCGGTGTTAAATGATTTTCCAAAATCTCACTTTCCAACTTTTTCTTTTTTTTTTCGAGCTACCGCCGCAAATCATACAAAATGTCGCATATTTACCTCGTCGCCAATGTAATGACTCGTAATCTCCTGCACGCGTAATTAAATTAAACACTGTTGGTAATTTTAATTAACTGGTTTTATTAATCATTTCACACAACGATCGATCGACAACTATTCTCTCCCCGTCTCAACTGTCTACCGCTTCTCCGTTGTGCCACCCAGATGTCGCTTGTCAGTGCTGTCAGGTCGCCACAAAGAGTATTAAGAGATATTTTACTATCGCATAAAATTCTAAAATGATAAGCTGTTCGCAAGGTATATGTTTGAAAAAAAAATCTGGGGAAAATCGGAAAATCACTTGCAGTTTTCTAACAAAAAAAATACGATTTTTTTTGTTAATATGAGCACAAATTCTGTCTGTTTGCATAAAAAAAATTACGTAATAGGACAATTTGGCCCACTTTATCCGACAGTAAAAAAATGTCTCAATAGTCTCCGTAGTTGAGTAGATTTAAATACTCTCCACAATTAAGTAGGCATCCTTGCGAGTAATTTGTCAAGGGCAAGTCGTCACCCAAAATCTTTACTATGTTCGTAGCTCGCCTTATTTAGACGAAGCTCTACCAAACAAAATATTTATATATCGTTGTTTTTTTTTGTTTCGTGGCCCCGACTAATAATACCTAAGTTTAATAAAAACAGTAAAAATTTTGAAAATCTGGGTTCTATACTAATTTCAACTATGCATATTATCCAAATCCATAAATCTGGGAAAAAGCGACAAATATGGCTTTATTTCTCTTTGAACTGACATTTGAAAGGTAATCGTCTGAGTTAAATGGTGTATTCACACAATTAGATAAAAATTAAAATGACCTATCAAGCTTGGTTGCACACCAACAGTCCAAAAATAATGAAGTAGTCAAAAAACACCTTAAGTACTGATATATCATTATACCGGCACGAATGAAGTGGTCAGATTCAAACAATAAACTGACAAAAAGTTGAAACACAAGAATAATAAAACTCTAACGAAATGGTGACTGCATAATGGAAAAACTCACTGTTTATTGATATGGCCATGCGTAAAGATTATTTGAAAAAAATCACCTATACGTACAATGAATGTACTCTACCTGAATGAACGCACATTAGAACTTATGTAGTGTACCGAGTGCTATAGAGGTACAATGCCATGGAAAACGTGTCACCTTCTAAGGTAGATTTATCTTGCACACCAAATTTGAACTTTATGTTAGACACATAAACCCTTTGTTTCATTTTCATATAAAAAACATAGCTTTTTGAATTTCTCGACCTCGGCGATTTTAATAATATTTATTTTGGAGTATTTTTGCTTCTATCAAAACTATTTCTATTCAAGTACCAGATTTCTCATGGCCACAATCGTCCACATCCTTCGTATTGAGGTCAGTGACAGAGATTATGGCGTCACTCTGATGAGATCCAGCCATTGATTCTCAGGATCGAAACTTGATGTTTCCTTTCAAAAGAATCATATGATGATTCTAGTAATAATATCAGTTTACAAGTGTTTTTCTATTAATTATGCACGAATTATGATTTAAACAGAAACAAATTATGAAATTTGGAAGATTTTGTATAAGAAATGTTAATAATATGAACCGAGGAACGAAATGAAATTTTTTCTCTTGTCCGAAAACGTAAATACTGAAAACAAAAATAAGCAAACACAAAAATTTAAGAGAAAATTCTCGAACTGTGCTTCAATTATATTACTCGGAGCGATTAGACATTTAAGGAAATATTATTTGATGTCCGTTTCAACAAATGGACACTTGAACCAACTGCAGCGCCCCATAATAATGTCCAAATTGCCCACTGGAAATAAAACGATTTCAAAACAGAAGTAAATGTGTTTCAATATAATTAAATTCTTTTCTACTACTAGAGTTTAAATTTGTATAATTTGGACCAGAAATAAGCCACTAAAATATAATGGATTGAATATTGCACTATATCTATTTAATAATGCTACAAAAATCTACTCTAAAGACCCGAATTTATTCTACTTACAAATAGAAAAAAAATCTGAGAGGGAAAACAACAAGAAAAAACCATGTCGTTCAATATTTAATATAATGCGGTATTCCCAGAATGCAGCGGAGACTATCTCTGGTCATTTGCTAGACAAAAAAGACTTTTTTGCGATGAAGAAAATACTTGTAGACCCACGCACTTTCTCCATAATTTGCTAACACCGCGTCTTGATTTGGAATTTTTCATCGCAGAGATTTTTGATTGACCAATCAGAGCTCGAGTTGACGGCGAGAAAAAATCCAAGAGATAAATTTCTTGAAATCTTGCAATTGCAAAATTTCTTGGAATTTCTCAATTCAAGATGGCGGAATCCAAATTCTCCCGACAAGTAGTTGCGAAAATAACTAATTTTTACAAACAATACCATACAAAAAGCTTTGGAAGAGAATAAATAACATTAATGACGTTTTCGACTGGCAGATTCAGGGCAGATTCAGAGCACGCTCTACCCCAGTTTAGAGCAAGGTATTTCGAGCAGATCTCGAGTAGATTTCGAGCACCTCTGCTTGGGAGTCGAGCATTTCTCAAAGAACAAGAAGAAGCATAAAACAAATTAAAATTAATTTTGATATATTCCCCTTAAGTTGACACTGCACTAATATATTTCTGACCAAATGAAATTCTTCTTCACTAGATGAAGAAGAATCCAAGAAATCAAAATCATAAATATCTTCCATTTACGATTCCACACGATTTTGTTAGCCTTAACCTCAAAAGAGCAACTCAAATCTGACTACATTAGGCAGATCACAAAATTGCTCGAAAAATGCTCTTTTAGTGCTCGCATACGGAGTACTTGCGTCACTCGAACACGTAACTCTTTTTCGAGCGATCAAAAAATCTCAGTCGAACACAAGATCTCAGAGTGAGCAAATTTAGAGCAACTTCAGAGCAAAAAGAGCATGCCAGTCGAAAACGCCATAAGAGGTTTTTCTTTTCGTCTGTTCTTCTGTTTCAGCCTTTTCAATTTCACGTATTGCATTAATTGCGAGAGCGGCGACTATGAGTTTTCTTTTAATCGCCATTTGAGTACTAAAATTTCAAGAGATTTTCGGCCCAGCTGTCAAAAAAATCTCATTGCGGTGAGATATTTCTTGGGATGAAAAATTGTTAATCAAGACGCGGTGTAAGACTTTCATCATTTAAAAAAAAAACTAAAACTGACCAAATAATTACAAGCGACTGTCAAACTTATTCACCACTCTGAAATTACACTTGGGTGAATTTTTTGTCACCTTTCTTGTGACCCGACATGAGTAATATCAAAAGGCTACTCAGTCACAGAATAATCGCAAGGCAAACTTGACAATCGAGCGTTAACATAGGTTGTAACTTATGACCGGTCACAACGCAAGAATTAGGGTATATGTAAGTCTGTTTTTGACAATTCTTCGTTAATTGAGAAATATTTTTATTTCACTTTCACAACTAAAATTAACGCATGTAAATTTATTTTCAAGATCAATTTTTAGTTCTTTGAAACCAAAATTTCTTTAGAATATATTAATGAAAATAAATTGAATATTTGTGTAAAAGTTACTGAATGGTGCGATTCATTATCTTGTTCATGTTTTACTATTACTCTATCGATAAATCTACAATTAACAAATTACTCGAATCTCACTTGTTTTTTCACAGAATTCCAATCATTTATTTTGTTTAATTAGAAATTTAAAAATAGGTTTATTTATATAACATTACTAACACATCTTAACACATACATCGTTGATTTGTTTGAATGCGCTTCAATTCTGGTTTGTTGTTTCTCAAATTTGAACTTAATTTGCATTTAGTCGAGAAAAACAAAGTTTTAAATTAATTCGTTTAATTAATGCTAAATTATCAAATCAGTTTTGAGGTAAGGGAAACGAAACTTAAAGTTTTTAGTTTAGAATTCGAGGGAGCGAAATAACAGCTTGTTTAATTTCCCTGGGACGTTTGACTTTTACGAAAAAATGATTCATCGTTCGATTTTAGTTCAATATATTACCTTCTATTAAGTTTTTTGAACAGAAATAATTACGCACAACATTGTTTAATGTAAGCCGACCGCTTATTACACTTATATGGGATTTAGATCAAAGACTTTAAAATAAATTTATGAAACAAATCAGTTGCAAAAATTTGGAGAGAATAACTGCATTTACAAATTACTTTAAGTACTCCCGAGTACTAATACTAAGCCTGGTACTGTACTAATCCCCGGATGATCACACATGGTAAACATAACAAAAGCTATAATTGCCAATCTGGCAATTATTGAAAACCCGTATGGTGATTTAATTGAACGGCGTATCAAAATTTCATTTGAATTCAAATTTTCCAATAAGATTTTTTTAAAACTTGTTCCAATCGGATTTTTATGTATTGGAGTTTTATGTAGAATCATATTCTAAATAACTTTTGTTCTTGCACTTTTTTGATAGGATGCACAGTTTTTGAGATATTCGCGAAAAACATTTTCGTCCCTATGGGGGGTACCCCCCCTAATGGTCCATTTTTGTCCATTAACGAACTTAGCCTCGCATTTTACGAAAAACGGATCTGCGCAAAATTTCAAGTCTCTAACTCAATCCATGCGCCCGCAATCCGCGCCACTGACAGACAGACAGACAGACGGACGGACGGACGGACGGACGGACGGACGGACGGACGGACAGACGGACGGACATGCAGAAATTAATTATTTTTATCATTCTAAACACACTGGTGTAATTCATTTTTGTGTGTGATGACGGGATCTTGGCGTTACAAACGGTAAGGCAAAGTTAATATACCCTTTGATTTCACCATACGGGTATAAATACTAAAAAAATCGAGCATAATAAAACAAAACATACAAAATTGTAACTAAACATGACACATACATATGTGTATCCATAGGATCAAGAAAAAAAAGCTTAAAAATTAAAAGGAAAAATAAAGCACTTGTGCACTTATGCGAGAGAAAATATATATGAAGAAGAGTTTTAACTCAGGAATACTTTTCATGCAGTAATGGGGGTTTTTTTAGGCGGGTGGCAGTTAAGCAATAAATATTGTATGAACGGGGTTCGAATTACCGTTGCATTCGCAAGGGTTGTGCAGTTGTCTGAGAAGCAGTTATCCGGGGATTACTGTACTCGGGAGTAATTATAAGTAGTTTGTATACGAGATTGGAACGCAGCTAATATAAATTATGTAGGGTAACCATTTACGAAAATAGGCTTACAGGGTAGCCAATTACGGAAATGGGGTTTCGCGTTTTTTCACCTTCTGCCATTTTAACAATTTGGGAAAGCGAGATTACCAACAGTATGAATTTTAACTATTTGATATCGCTTGTTAGTTTACTGCCATAATAGCTCTACTTATTACGTGTAACCTCCTCGTAAGTAATTGTCGCGAGGAATCGCGAAAAGCTGGTTCTTCAGAAAAAAAAACTTTGGTATACTCATAAAGCCCAATCCAGACTAACGATTGCGATTACAATTATAGTTTCTCGACTAATGAGATCAAAGCTTTCAACAATAGGGACATAAAAGCTTTGATCTCATTGGTCGAGGAAGCTCAATCGTAATCGCAATCGCAATTGTAATCGCAATTTTAAGATTGGAAAAGTTAGAGGAGTAAAATATCCAGTATGAAAACTTGTAATTCTAAACCAAGCAAAAGTTAAATTTTTTATATTTTACAAACAACGGTGGGGCGCTTCATCAAATCCCGGCTTATTGCATAGTTTTATATTATCACATTTTAAAAGTTTGGAAAATTTAATCTAACGATATCTTCCAGACACAATCTGGAAAATATCGTGATGTTATGTTGTTTAATCTATTCGCGAATACGACTGCTTTTTGATATCTTCCAATTAAAAGGCGTATATTTTACGTGTTTTTTCATCACAAATCGTAGGATGACTACAATGTCCACTGACCAAAATGGTTAAATGCAGGTACATAACATTTGATTGATGAAGTTTTAGCAAAAGAGAGAATAGTTCAACAAGAAAAAAAACTTGATCTGTTTCTGATATTTTCCGTTTCCGCGTGACATTTATTTTTACTATTTTATAACTAAAATGTCGGTTGTGGTCAACACAAAACTTTCCTCTGCAATGATTAGTTTTGGAAAAATATGTAAAAATTAATATTTTTCGAAATTACTCAAGAATCATTAGAAACAAAAAAAAAACGTTAAAGCCATGAAATTTTATTTCCTTTAAATTTTTCCCAAAACCGAATAGTTTTCGAGATTTTCAAAAAAATGTTTTTTTTAAATAATTGCATGGGAGGTACCCGATAAAGTTTCTTTTTTCAAAACTTGATAGAAAACTACGATTTTGGTAAAACTCATCCACAAAAAAAAATTTAACTCGCTAGATCAACGCGTTTTCGAGTTATTTTGAATGCGTTTATCGGACAGACAGAACGACAGATTGGTCGACCAACAGACTGGTCGACCAACTGGTCGACCAACAGACCGTCAGATCGACAGACTGACAGACAGATGTCGGACATCTTCATCATTTTTATTCAAACAGATTTCGTACTAATCAGAAAGTTTATATCTGTCCCCGTTCTCGAGTCAGTCACCATGAATACAATACTTTTCTTCTTAGCTTCACAGATGAAAGTAAAAAGAGTTTGGATATCTCATTGACAGCATCTCAAGCCGTAAAAAATACGAATATGTATTGTAGAATTGACCTTAACCACTATGAATGTCATCAAACTTTTTCCGAAATTCTTGAAAGGCTACTGACCTAACAGTCGATAGATAAAATTATTAGGCATATGCATGATGCTTAATTTATTCATTACTATTTTTGTTAAGGGAAAGTTAAGATCTCTGTTGTATGCATTCATTAGGAAGATAATTAAGAGTATTTTGCCTACCGCCTGGTAGATATATTTATATTCAATAGGTAAATGTTTTTAGGCAAAATCAAGAGGTTCAAATTTTTCAGAAATACCTTATTTACGATTAAAAAAGTAAAAATTTGATTTTTTTTTGCCTTTTAAAAATAGTGGGGCATATTATCCAGTTTTATCCTATATAGTAGGGGAAGGGTTCATACGTTGGACCGATTGTACCTTGGTCCGAGTGCAATTAAGGGTAAACCATAACACTTCTGCTAGAGTATTTCTATGCGAATGTGCTCATCACGCTTCTAGTCGTCGGCTAGTGTATTTGTGCCTCACATTAACAAAAACTGTTTTCGCACCCAAAAACTAATTTTTTGTGGATCCAATCCCATAGCGTGATTTGAATAGTAACTGTAAATTTTGCTGTGATATTTTCGGAAATAGGTAAGATTATTCATTAGATTTGTTGGCTTTAACTCGATTTAATAGATAATTCGTAATTTTTAAAATTATAGTGCACTGGTGACAGTTGCGTGGAAAAGGTAATTTGCTCTAGTTTCATGGACATGAGCTCTTTTTTGATGGGGAACTGCAGGGGGGATGGTCAGCTACCATCTTAGATGCAATGTTTAGAGTGCCATTTAAATCGAGCGAATTTTCAAATTCTAGTAATGCAATGAATATATAAAGGAAGAGAAAAAAATACTGTTACATTTAAGTGATAGTGCAAGGTACAAGCCAGAGTGCTCCAAAGTACAAGCCGGGGCTATACGCTGGATCGCTGAAAGCTGCATTATAGAATTCGATTTCCCTAAATACCAGTGAAGATTATATCAGCACAGAGGTTTGTGTTTTTTTTTACACAAGTTATCAGCGCTTCTTTCTATAATTTTGCTTTAAATTATGTATAAATTGCTTGTTACCAATCGAAAAGTAAATGATGGTCCAAGGTACGATCTTTTCCTTTACTTTTTATTGATAATTTTTCTTGTGATACAAGATACACTGTAATTAGAGTATTGTAATATAATACAACCCAAATAGCACCGAAAAGTTCGGACACAAGAGGTTTGTTCTTTGCGACCTAAAAATGCAGCAATTTACGCAATTGGGCCTAAAAATTTAGACCTACACAAAATTTAGACCACGTACAAGAAGCATAAGATGATGATGAGAACAACACACTGATTAAGAATATGTGTCTCCTAACCCACAATAGCTTTAATGAGGAAATTGATTATCGACGGGTCGACTTTGGGTAGGGTTACCAGATTTTGATAGCGAAATTGTGGGTTTTGGAGTGAAAAAAGTGACTTATGTACTATCATACTAATATATAAAAATGAGTTGGTGTCTGTCTGTCTGTCTGTCTGTCTGTCTGTTCCTCTTTCACGCAAAAACGGCTGAACCGATTGACTTGAAATTTGGCATGAGTGTCTGTGGTAGTTCTGGTTCCAACATAGGCATACGGAAAACTAGCGCGAGGAGTGGGGGAATAAGGGGAGGGGGTAAAGTGATTTCGAAACTTAGTTTTTGCGCTATGTTACTCTTTCGCGGGGAAACTACTGAACCGATTGGCCTGAAATTTGGCATAGATTTTCGTCGTGGGTCCAGCTCCAACATAGATCCATTAAAAAGTAGCATAGATCCATTAAAAAGTAGCGCGAGAGGTGGGGGAGTAAGGGGAGGGGGTAAAGAAAATCCGAATCTTTTAAAGAAAAGCACGGACAACTTATTCTATCTAATTTATTGCCAATTGAATTTTGTTTTCTTAGACTTTGTTCTACTCACGCTTTTAGCCGGGCATAGCCGAGTTCAAATTCTAGTATTAATTAAAAAAAAGTTAAAAACACATATTGTGTTTTCCATAACCGATGGAGCTGTTTGGTATAATGCTATAAATCCAATAAGGGAAAAAAGTGACCGAAGTAACAAAAGGAAAGAATAAGAAAGAACTGATAGAGACGTTACTTTGGATTAATATTAGCTTTATGAAAATTATGCAGCGATATAGCGGCATTTCGTGGTCGTCGGGTCGAGCCTGATGTCAGTTCCACTTTGAAGAAGCGTGTAATGAGAAAAAAGTCGACACTGTTGCCCTTAGAGTTACCTTAAAGCCCCAGCTTTCCAAAAAAAAAAAAAAAGTTAATACCTTCAAAAGGTAATTTCGCTTCGAGAATCAAATTTCTTATTTCAGGCTAATAAAGTTTTACCGGCGAAATAAAATTAAACAAATTTTCCGTTAAAACAAAATAATTTGTTGGTCCATTTAAATAAGAAGCTTTTTAGATAAAATTCTCTTTTAGTTGGAACTAAAATCACGGCACGCAAACGGAAGAAGTCTTTTATAAAATAATAAACCAAAAAAAGTTGCCATTAATTTATCGCCATTAGATTTTTCTTGTTCGCTTTCTATTTGTTTTTATTTCTTTATCTCTGTTCGGTCGGTAAGCTATATAAGCATTCGAGGGAGAAAGAAAACTCCGCTCGAAGATTTGTGTGATGGAATACCGTCAAATGACGCTCGCATAAGGCTGCTGTTTTTTGGGGGCCTATTTTTCGTAAAATGGCAGCGTCAGAATTACTTTCCTGTGTCATAATTGCGGTCGGCGTGACAAACCACTGAAAACTGTTCCCCACTATGGATGTCATTACGCATCCCATTCGCACAACCGCGATGTGCCCGCGACAAAAATCGCTTATCGCCGCGATTTGCATGGCGACGAAATATGTAAATAAAAACGACGCGGCTGCTTAAATGCCATTTGGGTAGGTTTTGGGAGCTCTAATTAAAAATTATGTAAAATGCATAGCGTTAACTTAAGGCAAATAACAGTTGTGGTTCGATGTCACTTTAAATCGTACTTACACTACAAATAACAATAAGGAAAATTCCTTGACATTTGCTCACATCAAATATAGTGTCACACCTGATATTCGAGTATTTCGTCATGCATTCGAGCGATAATTGAGCGTAGGTGGGAGGCTCGAGCAACTGACTGAGGTTCCCCCCATTTGAAAGCTGTGATTATACATCGTCATAAATTAAGCTTCATTTACAATTACGCGGAACGCCGTCTTATACAAGAAATAAATTTTAAGCGAACAACAGATCTGTGTTTAGACCTTTTTTGCAGGTAGACACATTCAATGACGCACCTCTATAAAAATAAGTTGTGCACCTTCTAGCCATCGATAACAAATAAAAACAAAAATACGAAATCCACTGAAGTGCCACAAATCTTCCGCAAATGTAAAAGTTTTTTTTTTGCTTTGTTTTATTTTTATTTTTTATTTTTATTTTATTGTATACAAGTATGGACATATTTTTCGTGTTAAGCAGGTATGTTTGCTATTCACAATTCTACGTCTTCCGCAGTTAAGTTAGGAGCGTGCCGATACCGTGCCGAATGAGAGTTCCCGCCGAAACTCATCCAAACAATATTCGTTTCCGGTTTACATTGTATACACGTCGAACAACTATTTAAGTATTTCTCCATCGGCTATCATCGTTTGTGGAAAGTGAACCTTAATAAATACATACTCCAATTTCAATTTGTCTTTCATCTGGTGGAAATTTCCCATATGTGTTCCGTATGTGCATATAAAAATCTTAACCGTCTAAATCCGAATTTTTGAAGGGGCAAGGTAACTATGACATCACAACTCCGAATCATCTTACCTTTCTCTTTGTATGTCAATTTTGAACGTGCAACAAGTGCTGTGCTTCAACCACGAGCTGATTGACTATGCTTTGACCACCACAAAAATTACTATTCACCACGTTTTTATAGACGTTTACTATTGAAGTTAAGTACAAATAAATAAATGGCCAAGCCCATAAAATTCAATTGACGCAATTCACACGAAATTTCGTAACGAAAACGCATTGCAAATTTTTATATTACAGCCATCGGTTATGTTGATAACAATAGTAATAATTTAATTCAAATATGACATAATCGGTATAGTTAAAACTAGCTTTCAGTTCGCTGTTTTTGCAAACACTGCCTTCAGCTATTCAATTTTAGCATATAGGATGACTTTTTCTCGAAAACTAACGGTTTCTTCGTATTGAGATGTATGAGAGAAGAAATTAAGGTTCAAGATTACCCATAGCATCATTACAGTTAGCGATTTCCTTTTTTTGTTCTCGAGATATTGTTCTCGAGAAAACTTATGTTTTTTTTAGGAAAGTCTGAATGTGAAATTATAGACGATACAACACTCTACATTTTTGCCTTTAACCGTAAAACCACATATTTTCCCACTCTAGAGACATACAATTTTTTTTTATAAGAAAGTCATATGCTGTTCAGAAATTTTCTAGCTAATTTTATTTTTAACCGACTTCCAAAAAAAGGAGGAGGTTATCAATTCGTTTTGGTCCAACTTTATTTATTTATTTATTTTATATCTGTATGTTCACGCAGTACTTGGGTGCCGTTGCATGGATTTTGTTGAAACGTTGGTGGATGACAGAGTTCACTCCCTAGTTGGTGCCATTTTAATTTCCCCTCT
Organism: Chrysopilus asiliformis; assembly: GCA_964034945.1. Classification (NCBI taxonomy): domain Eukaryota; kingdom Metazoa; phylum Arthropoda; class Insecta; order Diptera; family Rhagionidae; genus Chrysopilus; species Chrysopilus asiliformis. The sequence continues at coordinate 36,727,512 of OZ035963.1, forward strand.
CTCCGACGTTTCCCGGCCTTCCCCTCCCCTGTCAACTCCCAATCGGATGGTCCGATCGATCTGAAAATTTGTATGCGTACCTTTTTGGGGGGCGGCTAGTGTTTTCCCCTTATCTATTTCCCCCTACCCCTTTCGCTTCTTAACCCCTCCCCTATCAACTCCCAATCGGATGGTCCGATCGATCTGAAAATTTGTATGCGTACATTTTGGGGGACGGCTAGTGTTTTCCCCTTATCTATTTTCCCCTACCCCTTTCGCTTCTTAACCCCTCCCCTGTCCCCTAATCGGATGGTCCGATCGGTCTGAAAATTTTTATGCGTATATTTTGGGGGGCAGCGAATCCTTCAACCCTCAAATTTTCCAGATAAAAAACAAACACATATGGGGGTTTTTAGGGTCGCCTAATCCAATTCTAATGTTTAGAAGTCTGTAAGGTTAACGAAAGGTTTCTGTCGATCTAAAAAATGTTGGTGACGACCCCCAAAATTTTTGCTGTCGACCTCTAAAATTTAGTTTACAACTTACTGTTGCCATCCCTAAAAATTCGCTGTTTGGAACGACCAAAGTTTTGCTCTACCCATTTCCTAACATTAAATATATCCTATAATATGTATATACCAAAAGTCACTAAAAATTATAAAATAAAAAACTTTTTAAAAAAAAGTAAAAAAAAACCGACTTAAAAATGCACTAAAAAGGAAAAAATAAGTTTTTTGGAAGTTGGGGCCAAAATAGAAACTTAAAGAGGACTTCTATTCATATTTTTTGAGTGTTACAAATAATTTTATTGTAACAAGAATTGTTAAGACAATCAAAAGCTTTTTACAGTTGTCGAGTACTTTTATGTACAATCGCGGTTAAAATATCACAATGACTATAATTTTTACATCCCGCGTTTCGTTTAATGCATTGCAAATATTCGATGTGATAAAAATAAATTTTTTATAGTGACAAGAATCGATATTCAAAATTTGGGGAATATAAAACCCATTCAATATGTATTTTAATACCATTTTCACTCACCTCTACGAGCACCTATTTATCTAAATTGTTGTAAGTGGTTATTTCAAATTCGGAAAGCTTTAAAACTTAAAATTTTTCCTTTCACTACTTAACGGTTCTTTAAAATAATGTTTTTTTTAAATAAGTACCACCTTGACTGAAATGAAAACTAAACCGACGGAAATGAAAACTAAACCCATATATCTGTACCCCAGAGGTAAACTGTCATAACTGCCAAAACCGCGATTTTGGGGTTATTGTTTTAATTACATTGTGGGGACGTATATATTATATCAACTAATATTTTGTTTAAACAATGTCCTAAAATAAAATAAACTACAAAAGTTTCAAATAATTACCGAAAATCATACACAATAAAAAGTTTGCAATTCCGAACTAAAAATGGCTCTCCTGTAATTTGCAAAATGTCAGTTACGACAGTTTACCTCTGGGGTACAGATATGTCTTTTGTCAATTAGCTTGCGAAATTCTATTTTGTTTTAATTGCAATTATTTCAGATCAAAACTTTTACAGCTATCACCAATTCTATTACTGCTATCCAAATGAAAATATTTTATCTTTCGTGACGACATCTGACAAAAGAATATTTTTTTAATTTTAACGGAGCTTACCCAAAAACAAAAGAATATTTGTTAATGTTGACGGGGGTTAAGGGCAACGTGCCAAGTAAGGAACAAGGACATCAATAATGTGTTAACTTGGTGCATCAACAATGATCTGTCAATAAATATATCTAAATGTGCTTTTATGTCCTTAAACTATAAGTCCAGTCCAGTATTAAATGTTTATCATTTGAAGGGCGTGGCGCTTAAAGAAGTGAGTTCGATAGCGGACCTTGGAGTCATTTTCGATAATAAATTAAAGTTCGACTTGCACTATACAGAAATTTGCCGGAGAAGTTCCAAATTATCAGGTTTTATCCTCAGATTATCCAGCAAACTCAAAAATCTGCAGGCATGTACTTTGCTGTTTCAAGCTCTAGTGAGGAGTATTTTAGAATATTGCTCTGTAGTGTGGTCACCTCACTATAATTGTCATATTGCCCAAATAGAGGCCGTTCAAAGAAAGTTTTCTCGTGGTATTTGTCGTAAATTCCGTATTAGTTATGAGTCCTATGAGAACAGACTAAGGATTTTAAAGTGGCAATCGCTATCTGTTCGTAGAACGTATCTAGATGAATGTTTCCTGTTTAGACTGGTTATTGGTAGTATGTCATCTAATGTTTTATTAAATGAATTGTCTCCTAGTGTTAGCACTCGCATCTCCAGAAACCCCAAGGTTTTCAGTGCCCCGTTCGCGTCTCATAACGTATATTTTCATTCGCCTTTACTCAGAATACAGCGTAATCACGATAACCATGAGTTTGGTCTTTTCAACACTCTTTCACTGCAAAATTTTCAAAATTACATTAAACCTATTCTATTCAAATGATTTTTAATTCTATTTAACATAACTTCTTTTTTGTATTTTTATTTATTTTTTTCTTTTCCTAATTATTTTATCTGCAGTGTAATTAGATGTAAATCTGTTCTGTGGCAATATTAATAAATAAATAAATAAATGTCGCTGAAATTTTTATACCCGTATGGTATGGAATACCAAAGGGTATACTAACTTTGCCTTACCGTTTGTAACGCCAAGATCCCTTCATCACACACAAAAATGAATTACACCAGTGTGTTAGGAATGACAAAAGATTTTGATTTCCGCATGTCCGTCCGTCTGTCCGTCCGTCCGTCTGTCTGTGAACACGAACGAAAACGAATACCTCAAAAACGGTGCATCTTATCGAAAAAGTGCAAGAACGAAAGATGTTTAGGATATAATTCTACATAAAACTCCCTTACATCAAAATCCGATTGGAATAAATTTTAAAAAACCTCATTGGAAACTTTGACTTCAAACTGGAATTTTGATACAACTGTTCACTTAAATCACCATACGGGTTTCCAATAATTGCCAGATTGGCAATTATAGCTTTTGTTATGTTTATATTATGTAAGTAGGCTGTAAAAAAATAATGGTTTGAACCTCATCTCTGTGATGAACCTCATCTCTGAGAAGAAAACAAAAACTTTTGGTACAATTCAATAAATAATAATTTTATTTATTACAATTTTTTTAATTTTATAGATTGTACAATAAAAGAGAGCAAATTGTTTGTTTCTATTTTGGCACCAACTTCCAAAAAACTTATTTTTTCCTTTTTAGTGCATTTTTAAGTCGGTTTTTTTTTACTTTTTTTTAAAAAGTTTTTTTGTTCTATATTTTCCAAAAACAAAATCGATTACGCCCTAGTTTCAGGAGTTTCGGCTGGGCAAGCAAAAGAATGAAAAATAATATTCTTTTTCATTCTTTATCACTCGCAAATTTTTTATGTTGGGAATAAATGGTTTTCATTACCTCGCGAAAACAATGAAATCAAGTTTATGTCGTGCAATTCATTCTTTCACGAATGAATGAATTCTAAAATTCTTCCAAAGAATATTCGCTTGAGAATGAATGAATTTCGAATATTCCTTGGATGTAAGTCAATTCAAAAATTTTCATTACCAACATTTAAAAAAAAATTGAAATTTTAATTACAGTCAATATTTTAAAATACAGTAAACTTTAAAAAATCAAATTACTACAGTACATGATCTCAGTGACAAAAATTGGTTGGAATCAAGGAGATTTCGCATTTATACTACCAGACAAAAAAATATATACGAAAAATCACTGAACTATTGAAATTGTAGTGACCCCAAACCGGACCCCAAACCGGACGGACCACTCTAAAAAAAATATGGCGGAACCGAACCAACCCATTTTTAAAACAAATGCTACAACTAGCCCAAAAACCATTCATTTTTCAGTAGGAAAATTTTCCTTGTTTGTCATATTTAAAGTCTAGCATTTTTTACGCGTTTTTTACGTTAGCACGAGAAAACATTCTTTATGCTTTCTAACTCAATAATATGTAACAATTATGATCTGGAAACCCAAAAATCAGTCTTATTAGCGAATCAAACCGAAAACCAAGTTTTGACATTTTTTGAAATTGTGCTGTTTAAAAACTTAGGTCCGAGAAATGATTCTGTGCAAAATTTCAAGTTTCTGGCTCAATTCGTACGACATACGGAGAAAATATAGTTTTTTAGAATCTACAAAGTGAAACAATTTTCGTTCAAATAAAACTTCTCTGAATTTTAGAATATTGAAATCAAATTAGAAAATATGTCTTATATATAGAACTTAATTTCTTGAATTGAGAATTATTTTCTTAAATTGTGTATTTATTATACTCTATATGATATATCATACACTCTCGAAAAAATCCGGGGACGAATTAACTCCGCCTGAAAACATAGCTAAAAGTTTAACACCGTAGCGCGGAGTTATTTTTAAATTTTTATTTTACGGAGCTAAATATTCAATTTAACACCGGTTTGACCTAAATTTTAAATGAACTCCGAAAAGGAGTCAAAAATTCACTACAACTCCTTTTAGGAGTTATTTAATTGTAAAGGGTGTTCACGTTTAGAAGAGGCTTGCCAATTAGCTTCAACAGCCTATTGGGAAGGCAAATGGTTTACAATTCGAGAGGTCCCGTGTTCGAGTCCCGGCAGAGACATGCAAGAAAAGTTTTTAACAAGTCAATATTAACTTTGGAAACATGAAAAAAAAACTCAAAACATCTCAAATGCTTGCAAAAAAAGAGAATTTGCGAGGTTTTTTTTGGGCCATCTAATAAGTTGGTTTAACACCGAAAAATTGTTAAAAATTAACACCCATATGGAATTGTTGTGAACTCCCTAGCCCGGTGCTCGATTTTCTCCAATAGGTGATGGACTCCCTTTCGGTGCGTAATCGACTCCATTTTTTCGAGAGTGTATAGAAGTATATTAGATTTACTATACCGTTTGTAACGCATCGTGTTTGTAATGCAATCATTGGACACAAAAATGATCTACACCAGAATGTTAGGGATGACAAAAGATTTTGATTTCCACATGTCCGTTTGTCTATCCGTCTATCCGTCCGTCTGCCCGTGAACACCATAACTTTCGAAAAGATTGAGTTATAGATTTGAAAATTTGTATAGTTACGTTTCTCGTAAATGGCAAGAATAAGTTCTTGAATGTTCTTGAAACTTTTCGCCCACTCAAATTGCTCCCCTCTAGATGCGAACCTCCTCTCCTGCTATATCCTAAACTACTAAATAGATTTTTATACGGGATAGGTTATCGTGAAGGAAAATTTTTACGCACTCAAACCACCCCTATATGCTGCAAACCCTATGTATTTTTCAAAAATTTGTATGGTAGGTACCCATTATATTTAATGTTACTTCTCCAAAAGTTGATGGAAAACAACGCTTTTTATAAAAATCATTTACGAAGAATTTCAACGCGTTCTCGAGTTATTTAAGATACGTAAAACGGCCTGACATTTTACCTGAAACGGATTTCGTGCTGATCAGAAAGTTTCTATTTACCCCCGTTCTCGAGTCGGTCTCCGTCATGAAAACAATACTTTCCCTCTATAGCAGAGGAAAGTAAAAGGCAAAATATGTGCAAATAAAGATGGAAAAATTCAAAACTTGAAAAATTATTTAAGCCTAAAGATGGTATAAAACTATTTATGAAACACGGAAATATAGTTTTAAAGAAAAAGCAAAAAAAAAACCATAATACCTGACCAATTTCAGCGTGATGAATGATGTGTATAACTTGACTTGATTTTCCATAATTGGCGAAAAGTCATTGGCAGGGTATTTAATTATTTGCCACTTTTATTGGTAGATAATGAATTTAATTGAACGTGCAGAGAAGTACTGACTACCAATTAGAATAAATGACATTAAAAAGACCTTGAGCTACCAGTAAGCAAAGTAGTTTCCGTTTATTGCGGAAAATCAAGTTTCTCGCGCAAGTCTTTCGTTTTTCTTCCTTTCCAAACGGAAGTAAAATTATTGGCGCTAATTCATAGTGGTTGCGTTGCTAAATTTAACGACAACTTAAAAAGTTTTCTTATTCACAAACAAATTTAAATTGGGGTTTTTGTTCAACAACGACTTTATTAAGTTTTCGCTTTAATTCTAGTACAAAAATGCAAAAATTCAACTTTTTTCAAAATTTCAACTTTTTTTATAAATAACTGCAAATAAAACTTCTTAGGATGCACGGAAAGCTACAAATTCGATGAAATTTGCATTTTACGTTTAGTTGCAATTAAAATTTAATGTAAGTTTCAAGTGAAAAAGCCAATTTTTGTCCAATTATCCTATTTGGTATTTATACCGCAGTACCAAAATTTCTTTATCTTTAAAAAAAGTTAAAAACATAAGAAAAGCAACAATTGCCAGGGGGCAATCGACAAATACTCTATATGAGGGCAGACAAAGTTTTTATGGAAAAAATCGATTTTAATGGGAGAGGGGGAAAGGATTGGTCCGATTGGATTTTGATGTTATGTAAAATCATATTTTAAACACATTTGACTTTTATAAATTTTTCAATACCACTCACTGTTTTCGAGAAAATTGTATCTATAAAACTTGTTCGGTTGTATGGGGAAGGAGGGAAGGATCTTTGTAAGCACAATAATTCCACAAAAATTTGCCTTTCCACTTCAAACTTTAATTAAATTTCCATCATAGGTAACTAAACGTAAAATTTTTTTTTGTATTTTAAAATTGTTTTTTTTAAATAGCTTTTTCTTAAAAAAATGCACTAAAAAGAAAAAAAAATTTGGTTGATGTGTATCAGAAATAAAAACGAGATAAATATTTATTTTATTTTTTATGCTTTACCAATTATGTTTTTGATTCAAGGATAATCACGTTATCCTTACAGATTTCTTATCGCAAAACCAAGAAAATGGTTAGGTATTGTACTTTAGACAGTAGAACATTCTTGCCAATTTTCGCAGAAATCTGAGAGGGTTAAGTTCAAACGTTGGTCGATTTATAATGGAATGGCTCAGAGGTTTTATTTGCACTTATTTACAAATAAATTCTCATCAAATGCACTTTACGTTTGAAAAATGTTGTAGATATTTGTAAATTTTCATAATGGGACTGCAATGGGAATATGTTTTTTTTGATTTCTTAACAATAGCGAGTGAATTTGAACCTCAGAAAACCAAAATTTTACCATAAAATTTCGATCTATCAAAATTTACTTTTCGCGAATAGGTAAAAAAATAAATTTTTGCTTGCAAACTAACGGTATTTTGAAGAAATAATTCTGTGGTCACAAGGAAAAACTGCTTAAGTCGAAAAAGCGTGTTTTGAGTAATTTGGGTTTAACGTTTTGATTACTTTCTGGAAAAAATTGATTATTCGTTTAAACGAAAAATGTTTTCCAGTTTGAAGTAAACACATTACAGACTACTTTAAACTCAAAAGAATCTTAAAATCCAATAAAGGCGTTTCTTCCATATTATGAATAAGTTTTTCCAAAACCATAGTTACGTAAAACTGACTTAGGTTATATGGTTTTTGCTCTAACATTCCTCAGAGGGGTACAGCATGAAAACCAAATTTTAACAGAATATAGAACTGGATACGGAGAATTCAAATACAGTAATCCCTCGAACTGCGCGGTTAAGTTTTTAATACCAAAATTTTGAACTGCGCGGTAAAAATTTCGCAGCTGCGCGGTTTTTTTATAATTTTCGTTTAAAAAACATGTTCTGAACAAATATTTTGGTCAATCCCCGACAAGAAGGAATCAGCTGGTAATTTGGTATCTTCGTACATTTTTGGTAATTTCATATTAGTGTTTATATTTAGTGGAAATTGTGACATTAGGTAAGACAATTGGTGGGTACGAATTTGAAGACTTACAGTCAGAAAATATCATGGAAGTCCTTGCAAGCTATGAAGAAAATATGACTGCTGACGATATTTTGACACAGTTCGGCGATAATTATAGCGACGAAAATGATGAAAGTGAAGTTATAGAGATTATAAGAAAGAAAAACCTTACGCACGAAAAACTGGAAAATTTTTTAATGCTTGGTAGTCAACTTTAACAAGAAGCTCTTAATATGGACCCTGATATGGAGCGTGCCTTAAAATTGCGGTGAAATTTGACAGCCGCTTTAGCCCCATACGCAGAAATGCATAATGAAAAACAAAAATCGAGTAATCAATCACTAATTTTTCAAAAAGATTAGTAATACATATCATATCTTTGTATTACTTTAAATATGTCGTTAAATAAAAACTTTTTTCTATTTTTTTTGGAATTTTTCTAATATCTGGGACCTAACCCCAATATTTCATACAAAGTAGGGTTCACCCCTACTGCGCGCTCTTTTTGTGGAACGTATCTACCGCGCAGTTCGAGGGATTACTGTATTCACCAACCTTTAAAAGTACATAACTCGACTTAAGCGGTTTTTCCTTGTGACCACAGAATTAAAGAAAGAATTAAAAATATTAAAATTCTCTACAAAATTAAAATTCTAAATACATATTTTAATATTTAGCTCGCAAATATTTTTTTTGAAAAATACAGGTATTTGAAAATTTCTCGAAAAGTAGGGTAAAGTAGCCAGAAACCAATTATTCTTCGAATTCAATTCTTATTTCTATAAGTTACTAGGCGTACTTAATTTAATACGGGGGGCTCAGAACTGGATTTTGGGATAATTTCCACATTTGCACATAATTCTTTTTTTTATCCAAATTGTTGAGGAATATGTATATGTTAATTTAATTTAAACATTCCATACTTTCGACCAGTAAGTATAAGTTTCTCAGAAAGTATATACGGAAGACAATGAAAATATGGTATGAAGTGAAATAAGGCTTAAGGGGGCTCAGATCTGGGTATTTTACCCTATACATTTTTGAGAAAAAAATGTGTATAACCAAATTTAAAGAAAACAAAACTTCTACAGTTTTTGCTTCAACGGTTTTTTTCGTATCTCTAATGGATCTTCAGTCATTTCGAAAAATGTTATTTTTTACATATTTGTTCCGAAACTTTAAATATTGCAAAGAAAAGCTTTGTGTTGACAATAACTGATATTTTGAACGATATTTCATGTAAAAAATGCTTCTGAGGAGTAACCTTATAAACGCAATTGGCATTTTTTTTTTAAAAACCCCTTAGTATCTCGTATTTAAGAATCTTCAGTATTTTTCTAGATAATATTCAGTATTTTTAGAAATAGTAGGTATATACTACCAATATATATTATATATATATATATATATATATATATATATATATATATATATATATATATATATATATATATATATATATATATATATATATATAAAATCCCCAAGACTCAATAGATATATTTACTGCTTCCCTATATTCATCAAATATATATATATATATATATATATATTTGATGAATATAGGGAAGCAGTAAATATATCTATTGAGTCTTGGGGATTTTATATATATATATATATATATATATATATATATATATATATATATATATATATATATATATATATATATATATATATATATATATATATATATATATATATATTTGATGAATATAGGGAAGCAGTAAATATATCTATTGAGTCTTGGGGATTTTTTGATCATTTGAAATCCCATAAATTGCGACCTGATTATCGAGCGGGAAAAGTGATTTCGAATATGACTTTACAGATTTCATCACACAGATAGTTTAGTTCTAGTGTTCGAATCGCTTAGTTACCTAGAAATTGAATCAACAAATTATTACAGGCTCTGAAAACTGTTTCGCCTTTAGAATCAAGACACAAAAACACATTAACCAAGCAAGTTTCAGTCGAGCCGCTCACATCTACGATTCTAATCAACTCTTCCTAGTTATTTCATGTTATGATCGTTAAACATCTCAGGTTTTTCTTTTTCTTTTTTATGTTTTTTATGTTTCTGTTTTTACTACTTTTGTTTTTGTTTCGAATGTTTTTCTCCACATTTACAAAGTTGACTTTAGTTTACCTTGAAATTACCGGTTATGTACGTGAGTTGTTGATGAGATGATTTTATAATTTTTCTGGGTAATTTTGATGATCGCAAGATGTTTTGCTGCTGGATTCGTACCGGTATTCAGTTTGATACTAGTTTGATACTAAAAGCGTATGACTGAAAGCTTATTGATGCTATTCAACAAATAAAAACGAATCGACACGTGTTAGCGGTATAGAATTTTTATTCTGTTTAAAATTGTTGGGAAAAATTGAAGTTCAATTTAGCACGTTTTTAGAAAAACCCCGATTCAAACATTCACAAACGTCATAACAAGATAGTTTCAGTTTTGTATTTTACAAAATATTAATTCCTTACTTACAGTAAATCAAATATTAGACGAAATTTAAAAAAAATGTTTACTCATTAAAAACGTTTCCACTTTTTGCACATCAAAACTGAGTATATTCTGTAATATGTAGGTTATATAAAATTTTGGCTATATAATTTGAAACATATAAAATCAAGCGTCGTATTCTGCTAAAAGCGTGCGTAGAATAAAACCTAGGAAAACCAAATTCAATTGATTATAAATTAGATAGCCTAGAGTAAGGCGGTCCGTGTTTTTGTTGTTTTTTTTTCGGAAAATGGTTTTCAAAAATTAACAAAAAACATAACAAAAGCTATAATTGCCAATCTGGCAATTATTGAAAACCCGTATGGTGATTTAATTGAGCGGCGTATCAAAATTTCATTTGAATTCAAATTTTCCAATAAGATTTTTTTAAAACTTATTCCAATCGGATTTTGATGTATGGGAGTTTTGTGTAGAATCATATTCTAAATAACTTTTGTTCTTGCACTTTTTTGATAGGATGCACATTTTTTGAGATATTCGCGAAAAACATTTTCGTTCCTATGGGGGGTACCCCCCCTAATGGTCCATTTTTGCCCATTAACGAACTTAGCCTCGCATTTTACGAAAAACGGATCTGCGCAAAATTTCAAGTCTCTAGCTCAATCCATGCGCCCGCAATCCGCGCCACAGACAGACGGACGGACAGACAGACAGACAGACAGACAGACAGACAGACAGACAGACGGACGGACATGGAAAATTCAATTTTTTTTTTATCATTCTAAACACACTGGTGTAATTAATTTTTGTGTGTGATGACGGGATCTTGGCGTTACAAACGGTAAGGCAAAGTTAATATACCCTTTGGTTTCACCATACGGGTATAAAAAACAATAAGTTCCAATATCCAGATTCGGATTTACTTTACCCCCTCCCCCTATTACCACACTTCTTAAGCTACTTTTGAATGGGTCTATATTATAACCGGCGAACATCTATACCGAATTTTAGCCTAGTAGTTTCCCCGCGAAAGAGTAACCCCCGTCATACACACTTGAGCTAAGCTATGTGAGCGAGGCTAGCTATAGTTACATAGCCTAGCTGGGTTAGGTCACCTCGTTGCACACTTGAGCTAAGCTACGCGGCGATATTTTCGGTAAATGTTTGGACTTTTCCACTTTATCTGCAGCCATTTTTAGATATAAATTATTTAACGCGATTGAAAATATTCCGCAAAAGAATTCAATTTTCACGTTTTCCTTACACTTTTATGTCCACAAAATACTACACTTTTGCAAACACCGATTCTACACTGTATAACGCCGAAAATATTTATATGTGAGTGTCAGCGATGCCAGCGAAGTAGTTCGCGTAGTTGAAGTCTGAACTACGCGAGCGAGCTTAGTCCGCGTCGCCCGTGACTACGCGATGTAGTTTCATAGTTTCGCTGAAATGTGCGGTCGCCAATGCAAATGCTAAGGATTTTACTTTCAGCGAGAAACTTAGCTCACGTAGTTGAGCTCGCTTAGCTCAAGTGTGCAACGGCGATAACACAGAAGAAAAACGAAGCTTCGGGTTAATTTTACCCCTCCAGGTCAATTGGTTCAGCCGTTTTCACGTGAAAGAGTAATAGACAGACAGACACCAACTCATTTTTATATATTAGTATGCTAAATTCTACAATTGTTTGTTAATCGTCAAATACAGTGTAGAACGAAACGTTTATATAACGAAGAACGAAACGTTTATATAACGAAGTTTTTGGCGAAACTTTAACTTAGGAAGAGAAACACAATGAAAACCAAAATTCTGTATCACGAAATTCTCCTTATAACGAAATAATTTTTTATTTGTTTGACTTATGATCTCCATATAAAGAAATTTTTCAAATGGCTCAAAGTGACCGAATAGAGTTTTCAAAATGTGTGAAAAATCATTTTCTTTTTGGAAAAAAATAATAAAAGTTTTTGACAAAAGTCATAAACAAATCGAAAGAACTATTCAACATTTTTCTAAAACAATTTTTAAAAAACAAAATTATTTTCTTGAAGTCTTGCTTTTTGTTGTGTTATGAAATAAAAGCTGATTTTATTCGAAGATTCTCTATATAACGAAATTTGCCCAAAATGTATACATGCCTGATATACTCTAAACTAGTGGTTTCCAAACTTTATTTTACCGCGGCTCCCTTAAAAATATTTGAACCGTTATGTTTGCTACGGGGTAAGGGTACCATCAGCAGCATAGTAGTTAATATGTAGTTACGTATTGTATTAGCTGCACGTGCACTTTTTTTTATCAATACTGGCTAATATTCGCGCCTCCTCTTAGACTAGTCCACGCCTCCCTAGGGAGGCGCGCCTCCTAGTTTGGAAAACGCTGCTCTAAACTATGCCCCGTTTAAAATACGCCAGCGATTCCGAAACTGGGAAGGCGAACTAGTGCAAAAGGAAACGCGGAAAGTTTTACAGAAATATAATTTTCATTACTTATAAAAAGTTTACACTGAATTTTTTTATTTTTTCAATAAAGTTTTTTACTTACACAAAAAAATCTACTTATTGAACCTACTTTGACTACTTGTTGGTGCCAAACATTAGGTTTGCTAATGCACTTTTCACATTTTTTCGAAAATCTTGGTTTAACAAAGTTCGCGTAGATACAGAATCCATTCGTCGATTAACAAGATGATGGATTTTGATTGACAACTTTTGAAAAGAAAAAAATGATAGAAACATCATGCAATCGTTCATTGAAACAAAAAATTTAGAACGGTGTCGTGCAGAACGTATTTGACGTAATAGCTTACCTGTAAAAAATTAATTGTTTATTCCAATTATAATTCTGGAACAACCAAATGGAATCAAAAAACAAAAAAAAATCAAAATTTTATGACCAGAAATACGAACAAACTTGTATCTAAAAATCTAAATCAATGAGATTTTCTTCCATGGGTGAATAAATCTAGCAAATGCTTTTACTAGGAATTTATCAGTTTTTAGTACAAAATTGATATCGAGTTTCATTATTTTGGCCAACTTTGAATGATGTAATTATTTTTAACTATGTATGTAGTAATATTTGATATTAACGTAAATTGCATATGAATTATTTAGAAATGAATTAACCAACATCAATGTTGTTGCCAAAGATATTATAATAATTTTTGGATGATTTGACGTTGGTAATTCCGAATCTCGAAGTGGATTGCTAGATTCGCTCTTGTTCTGGAGCGCCAAAAAAATTTCTAGACCAGTGTAATCTAATGGCAAATAAGATATTAACATGCCAATCTCGTTTTAATAGTTTTTTCCACCGCTGTGCCAAACTTCATCGTTTTTTTTTATTTTTATTGTGGGAAAGAGTCGAGATTAATTAGATACTTCCAGTATTATTATTTTTAAATTTACTGCACGTACAATTTATAAGTTGCTTCTTCTAAAAAATTGAAAATAAAAATTTTACATAAAAAAAATTATTTTGCATTGATACATACAACGTTTTTTTCTACATCATCATTGCGTTTCATAAACAATTGCTCACCAAAGATATAATTCTCTCAAAACGTAAGCTGTTCTCTTTTTCCAAGTGATTTCGGCTTTATCTGAAGTTTTCCTTCTAGGCATGTAAAGTTTTCACTTTCAATCTCTAAGGAAGGTGACTTTAGTTCCCAGAATTGTTTCTCAGAGCAACCATTTGTAAGCACGCAAATCATTATGCGTGTTTAACTTTTGTAAGTTTTGTTTTGAATTTAGAGTACACCCTTGTGGGAATACAATCATAAAAGATATATAAACAGATATGTATATATGTATGTAGAAACACAAAATTAAATAAATCTTTTACATACTCTAGGTTTTCTTGAAATGCGTCACGGCAATGATCGTTTTGTACTCAAATAGGCTGCTATTATTACCTAAAAGAATGTCAGAAAAAAATTATGCAATTTGCCGGTGTAGGTAACTAACTTAAAAAAAATTTAAAAGATATTCGAAAACAAGGTGTAACAAAAAAAAAAAAATAACTAGACTGCTGCTTCCACATTTAGTATAATCGTAGATTGATCTCTTTCTTTTTTAGTCAGAAGTTTATGATAGCCCATTTGAAAATCAGTAACAAAAGCTACGATTTACTAAATTCCGTATCCAAATATTCATGTTGGTTAAAAAAATTTGAAGAACATAAATAAGTAATTAAATGAAATTTATTGATATTTAAAAGACTTAGTGCCGTTTGCACCAACAAAACTTAGTAACTTATGTACAACTTAAAAAATTTAAGTCGAAGAATTTCTACGGTTTAAGTAGGCTAACCACAACTTAATTTTTTAAGAATAATACGCGCAAACGGGCCTTAGTCTCGTATAACAATTTGTGTAATGCATCATGTGGTTTTTTCGGTTACTCGGAAACTCTTGATTTTCTTGAATTGTACATAAAGATTTACTTTTAAATAACAACTCATTACTGGGCGTATCGGAACCATTCATCGGAAGAATTGAAGGTCATTGTTATAGAAGCACAGCATCATTAATAGACGGATGGATACCTACTTAATTTTCTTTTGTAATACCTCTCCCTCTCTATCGCCATATTTAACAATTCTAAATGATATTCGATGCTATCATCATCGCCATCTATTAATGATTGGTCATCGTTATCTAGTATTTATACGTAAGTTGAACCAAAGAGGAAACGTGCTTAACGCATGGTAGACCCATAACCATTTTGTTCGTTATCAAGATATTTAGACGTAGACGTATTACTTACCGTATGGGCACGTACTTGTACATGAATCTTAGTCAATGGCGGAAAATCTAGTTAGCCTCATCGATCTGACAATGTCTGCAAAAGAGCTTGTTCAGTTTGGTCCATTTCACGGATATGAATGTCGATCGCGTTTCAAGCCCATTAAATCGGCATTTCGCTAAAATCTACTATTATAGTACAAGTAAGTATACGAGTATGTAAACATATACGCAATATACATACATATTTGTTGCCTATCAACAATACAGCATTCAGAAACTTATTCGCAAGTTATGCCGCAGAAAATTCTTGGGTTTTCGATCTTGAGTTTTTATGGGTTTGGCAAGATGTAAAATTATTGCGTGCCATCTTCGTCTTCGTGGCATCTATAAAGAACCCTGCGGCAAACCAGATTTTCCATACCTATACCCAATATTAAAATCAAAAAAGTAAACTACAACCATAGTGGTTTGTCGGGTTTGTAGCAAGCCACGACGTCATCCACTTTTGTTTTCGTTTGATCTTCCATACGCTTCGACGAATCAAGTTTTTCGGTTCTATGGTTTGTTTGAAATATACATACTCGTGTACCCAACACAAGAACCACACCATAAATCTTTCTTCCCCATATATGGAGCAGGGATGCTATTTAAAAAATATATATTTTTATAAAGTAATCGAAGTATAATTTGTTTCAAAAATGTGCACTCGATTGAACTTGTAAATTATATCACAAGATTTCCCAATAAAGGACTGGAAACACATACCGTCACTGTAAGCTAATAGTAAGCACGGACACATTCATAGTGTTATTATAGCGTAGCTGTCATTTTCGATATCGTCGGTTGAAAATTATACGGTTCGACAGCTTTATTGCTATGCCAATTTGAATCTTATATGCATAGCTTAAGGTTTGATATGAGTACTATAAAATTGTAAAACTGGAAAAATTAATGGTGACAAATCATTTGATTTTGATTTTAAAACGATCTTTTCGTCCAACAATGAGAATATATCTATTGCACAATTTTATTCAGTGGCGAATCGTCAGAGTACAAATCTAGACACCCTAAAAGTACAAATTTATTGTGTAGTATCAATTTTCTCAGTATTTTACTTCTTTTTTTTTGTTTTAAAATTTATAGTCGAAATTTCTTTTAAAGTCCTTTAATTTATCGGTCCATTTGATAGGTTATACATACTTTGATTTAAACAAACCTATTCATGTTTAAAACTCTTTCCACAAATTCTTTTAATTAGCATTAATCACGAGCGTTTCGTCGGTTTGGATAAAATCTTGTTTGTCGTCCACCATTTTGGTTTTTTGAAAGTACAGTAATCCCTCCAACTGCGCGGTTTCTAACTGCGCGATTTCGCAAATGCGCGGTTAAGTATTTAATGCCAAAATTTCGAACTGCGCGGTAGAAATTTCGCAGCTGCGCGGTTTTTTTTATAATTTTCGTTTTAAAAAACATGTTCTGATAATATATTTTGGTGAATCCCCGACAAGAAGGAATCATCTGGTCATTTGGTATCTTCGTACATATTTGGCAATTTCGTGCTTATATTTAGTGCGAAAAACTAGCAAATTATTTTGTGCTTGGTAGTCAGCTTGAATAAGAAGCTCTTAATATGGACCCTGATATGGAGCGTGTCTTAAAATTTCGGAGAAATTTGACAGCCGCTTTAGCCCCCATACGCAGAAATTCATAATGAAAAACAAAAATCGGGTAATCAATCACTAATAACAAGGTTTTTTCAAAAAGATTAGTAGTACATATCATATGTTTGTATTAATTTAAATACATATGTCGTTAAATAAAAACTTTTTTCTATTTTTTTTTAATTTTTCCAATATCTGGGATCTAACCCCAAAATTTAATACAAAGTAGGGTTCACAGTGCGCGGTTTCGGTTTGCGCGCTCTTTTTGTGGAACGTATCTACCGCGCAGTTGGAGGGATTACTGTACATCGTATATCTTTGTAAAGCCAAGTGTACATGGTTGAGAAAATGGGCAGGAGTTCTACTGAAAAGAATCTCCTCTACCAAACACGTTTACACGGGAATAGAATTCTACTCGAGAGAAAATTTCAGCTCCACATAAAACCCTATCGAGTGTTCACACATTTCTTTCGACTATAGTTAAGCGGGGTTTAGACACGGCAAGTAGTTTGCTTAGTTTACACTTAGCAAGTAAATCATTTCAAGTAGAATGACAGCTGAATGAAAACAAAACCTAAAATTTTCTGGGAAAAAATATTACGAATCTTTGAAGTAACGAATGAGGGGTCTTTCTGAACATTATGTATGAATCAAAGACATTAGATTAATAGACTGGTAATGTGATATAAATTCGCGGCCGCACATTTCCATAGTCGTCACCACTTCGAATAAAAAGGCGAGGAAATTCACTTTGTGTTGTATTATAAAGAAGGATGATAAGGTATTTCATCTCCATGGCAGAATTCAGTTAACATGCGTAACACAGTAAAAAATGATTTTAAAAAAATGCATGAACTGCCCCATCCCATTATGATTAAATTCGGTACTAAGAGTCCCAAAGAGCCTGTTCAGATTGGTTGAAATAGTCCGCCTAATTCTGACAGAAACTAGCAACATTAAGGCAAGGTGAGGAAGTGGGGCTCAATCCCACTTCCTCACCTTGCCTAAATGTTGCAAGTTTCTGTCAGAGTTAGGCAGACTATTTCAACCAATGTGAACAGGGTCAAAAGCAAGCTCCGCCACCACCCCTCCTTTCTCTAATATTTTTCATTATTTGTCGGCCAGAAAAATTTTCAATATCTTCATACAGCATCGTTTCAAAATCAAACATACAGAACTGTTATTTGTGAAATTTATAGTAGAATCAGGAACTGTCATTTGATTTAACTGATTTTCATTCATACCCCAAAATCAAATGTTTTATATTTCAATTAAAAGACAAAGTAATAAAAACAAATACCAAACCATTCATTTTAAATGCAGGTATTTTTTTTCTTTCAATCAGCTTGCAAAATTTATATCTCATAATTTCAGAAAAAAAAACAAATTCAAATTCAATACATTATATATTAGATTTCAATATAGATTGGAATTAAAATAATTTCTGTAAGGATATTACGATTAAATTACCATATGTTCTGAATACATTAAAAATCAACCGAAGAATTTTCCTAAAATTATGCCAATCTGCTTCAAAAATGGCTTTGAAATCAAAATTTGCAAATTTCAATCAAATTTTATGACAAAATTCAGTAAGAAAAAAATATTGATCAAAAGTAAGCAAATAAGGAGAATTTGCTAAATCCTGAATTTCTTTTTTTTGTATTTCTTTTTTTGTGTTTTTTTTCGTATTTTTTATATAAAAAAATGTTTATACTCGCTCTTTTTACACGCTCGGTAGAAATTGGAGCAGCATCTGTTGTGTAGCGATATTGAATAAATATTCGTATATAAAGGACTAGACACTAGAGCACAAATATTTTTAATACAAACTAAATCTACACTAAACCATTATTTTTAAGACCATCATGAATGTTAAACCTTTACAAAAATGTTCATGTACTCCTTATAACTTGGTAATTTGGTGATTTCGTAAACCAAAATTAGCAAAAGTAAATAATATCCCCAATCGTGGTACATCTGGTATTATTACCTCGCCTGCTTGTAAAGCCGATGTGGCTGACTAAAGATTTAAAATATTTTTTGCGTCTTCTGGGCTCCATCGCCATACTGGGCAACTCGCACGCATGGTTCTTTCAACGTTTGTTAATTTTCTTGTTCGACGGTCCTTGCTTTTCTTTAGGCGGTTCGCGAAGGAACTCTTCACAGTCTTATACCTGTATTACTTAAACCTGTGATTGTCGTTTACCTGTCCATTCTACAGATATTTGTTCTCCACGTCAGTTTTTTTTCTTGCTGCGGTTATAAATATATGTATATAGTGACGCGATATTTTTTTCCGATCGTGTACTATGACGCAGTTTGAATCCCAAAACAAAAGCCGGTTTTTGTAACTTTAAAAATCACCATCATCAACATCATGGCCAGACCAGACCATACAAGCCAGACCGGTCCAGGCCAGAAAAGAAACACGATAATGTCGTATCCAAAATGCCGATCGCAATGCGAGACTCCACTTTATTCCATCCCATCCCATCCCATCCAATCTCGACATTTAACAATTTTTTAGGGTTAAATGCATTTTACTACGGCGAAGAACCAGTTTTTAGATTCTCCATCTTTGGTTTGGTCCCTTGTTGAATGTTATCCAAATAATTACTTCAAGAAACTGCATACACCACAAAAAAACCATCGAAACTCCGAAAAAACCAATTTTTGTTTATATAAAAATTATTAAATTCAACAACAACGTTCAGCAATAAACAACAAAAAAATCAAAGTCACTTTTATCGGTAAAAATAATTTAAATATTTGCAAAACAACTCTTAACATTGTGTTACATGAGCACTTTCACAACAACTACGTCTTTCTGAAGTTTTTAGGAAAAGTTTAAAAATGTAAGAAAATATTTTTGCTCCTTAAAATACAATATATGGGCGATGAAATACCC
Organism: Chrysopilus asiliformis; assembly: GCA_964034945.1. NCBI lineage: Eukaryota > Metazoa > Arthropoda > Insecta > Diptera > Rhagionidae > Chrysopilus > Chrysopilus asiliformis. The sequence continues at coordinate 36,747,137 of OZ035963.1, forward strand.
GAAACTATCAGCTTATCATCATCATCGGGGCAAGCTCCTTCGTTGGTTAGAACACTTATATTTTAATTTGTTTTATGATCAGGTTGTAAATGTTTTTGTGATTTTTTTTAGCTTAAAACGTAGCTTTATCCACCTAGCGGTAAAATTAAATAATTAGACTCATATGATGAGAAAATAGATATTTATGTTGAATTTTTTTATACAAAAAAAAAATGAAAACTCGAAACAGAGCATTTTTTATTAAAAGGTAAATTTCGTCCGAAAATAGCCAAAATTGAACCATTCCTTCTCCCCTTTCTCATACAAATGGAAAACATTTTTGCAATTTTCTCGAAAACGGTTCATTTTTTTCTAAAATAGGGTTTTATGGGAGGATAACAGCTTTCGAATGCAAAAATCCACCTTAAAATCTTTTGAGGTTGACTGGTAGAAGTCGATCTTACATATTTCGTTGCATACATTCCTGAAAACAACCCTGTAAACCAAACAGAAACTGTTATACTCTTTTTTACATTGGTGGTTAGAGAGGGCAGATAGACAGTTATTCACTTGACAATGAAAAGCATCATCTTTCGGTCTCTTTTTTTCACCTTGCCAAAATGTTGCAAGTTTCTGTCAGAATTAGGCGGACTATTTCAACCAATGTGAACAGGCTCTTTAAGAGAGGTTAGAAAGTTGACTTTTGCATGTGTTAAAAACTACTTCGGTTCTGTTTACAGGATCATCGTCAACTAGGGAGGAGACGGGGAATCTAGTGTCAACTTATGACCTGAAACCCACTCCTTGATGCCAGTAAGCTCCCCTGAAAGTTTGATCCAAATCGGTTCAGTAGTTCTCAAGTAATAGGCGAAAAGACAGAAAAACAATATACATTAATTTTCCTCGTGAAACTAGTGAAAAGAAGGGGAGCCTTATGCTACATTTACACGAATGACAAATTTGTCATTTTTTTCTTGTCATTATGTTAATTCCCGTGTAAATGGCATAATTTTTGTAATTTTTTCTGTCAGAAAATGTCAATCTCTCATAAAAGAATGAACTTGTCCATTCTTTTATGCCAGATTGTCATTCGTGCAAACGCAATATTAGTTATGACAACTTTAGTATTCAACTTTTGTCAAAACTAATATTGCGTTTGTACGAATGACAATCTGGCATAAAAGAATGGACAAGTTCATTCTTTTATGAGAGATTGACATTTTCTGACAGAAAAAATTACAAAAATTATGCCATTTACACGGGAATTAACATAATGACAAGAAAAAAATGACAGATTTGTCATTCGTGTAAATGTAACATTAGATTGACACATTATCTAAAACCTACCCAGTAACGCTGATAACCTACAAGTGGTTCTCGAGTTTTTTAACGAACAAAAATACAGTCAAGCCATCAAATGTCAAATTACTGACAACGCATTAAAATACATTTAGCGAACTGGCAGTCAGTGCATTTACACGAGACTGTGTCAGCCAGTGGCGGCTCGTGTATATTTGAAATGAGGAGGCAAAGTTTTTTTTAGTTCTATAAATTTTTTTATTATGTAGGAAGACGTATTCCGAATTATGTAGGAAGACCTATTCTTCTGGAGGGGAAAAGTGAAACAGAGATTGGTGTTCGTATTCTATATGTGGCTATGCTTGTTCTTAGCAAAAGCTGTATGAAAGTATTTGTACGAATCGGAGGCTAGCCTCTATGAAGAGAATTTGTAGTTTATGTTTTAGAGAATTCGACATTAGAAAATAGGATTTTCTTTTAAATTATTATTTTCTGAACATACAGATTTTTATACAGTCCATTATGGTATAAAAAATTAAAGGCATACTCGAAATTTTACTCGAAATTAAATGTGCCGAACAATAAAAATGTTTGTAAAAAAAAGTGGAGACTACAACAACGCCATCTAGTGTAAAAGGAATTTTTCAGATTTTTTTTAGCAGCGAACTGCGTATGGCTTAGCAAAATTTCTGAGCATTTTCAGCCTGGTGTTAAATTTGTATGGAGAATTCCCTTTATCTTGAACCACTTTAAAAATATAAAAATTTAATCGCAGCAATACATTTTGTTCATTTCTGCGATTTTTTTTATAAAAGTCATATTTAAATTTTAAGTGCAGTAAAAGAAATTTTTAAGTGCAAAATTTTAAAGTGGATTAAAAATTAATAATGTATTGGATTAGATTTTCCGAGGGGTATGAATACCCCATATGCTTACGAACAAAATTCAAAATCTACGCCACACCTTGTGGCCACTTATTTTGTGCGAAATGCATTTTGAAATCAATTAAAAATAATCGAAATTGCCCGCTGTGCCGCAAGCGGATCGCGAAAAAAAAGCTGCGGCACGTGTATGTATAATTTTTTTTACACGAATGACAAATTTGTCATTTTTTTCTTGTCATTATGTTAATTCCCGTGTAAATGGCATAATTTTTGTAATTTTTTCTGTCAGAAAATGTCAATCTCTCATAAAAGAATGAACTTGTCCATTCTTTTATGCCAGATTGTCATTCGTACAAACGCAATATTAGTTATGACAAAAGTTGAATACTAAAGTTGTCATAACTAATATTGCGTTTGCATGAATGACAATCTGGCATAAAAGAATGGAAAAGTTCATTCTTTTATGAGGGATTGACATTTTCTGACAGAAAAAATTACAAAAATTATGCCATTTACACGGGAATTAACATAATGACAAGAAAAAAATGACAAATTTGTCATTCGTGTAAATGTAGCATAAGTTAAATTTATTTTGTTTTATTTATTACTAGGGGCTGCGCCCCGAACCGCTTCGCGGTTCACCTTCTTAGCAGACTGTGCAGAGGCTCCGGCAACGGCTCAAAAGTGGAGCTGTACTTTACCGGCGCTGCAGCACATACTGGAAGCCTCACTCTCCCACTTGAGGGCATTGTACCACTGGCATTTATGACTCATGGTACCTAGGGCTGTCAGCGACTGTGTCAGCTCTACAGACGCGTGTAAGGGCCGGATTAAGTGCACCTCTAGTGACTAGTGAACGTTTCGTTCATCCAAGAGAATCACCAATGGATCACTTGACATTCATTTGGTATGCTGGGGACGAGCGGGGTACAGGTACAATTTCGATATTTCAGGAGATTTTGACACCATTCTTATATGTAACAAAGATAAAACCAAATATTTAAGAAAAAATCATTTATATACTTTTCAAATTAATAAATTGAGTTTATCGATTTTTATCCACGGGAATTACGAAATTTTTGCCTATGAATTTATATTAATATTTTTTTGTATGAAATTTTTAATCCTAGTATACCTATAAATCCAATAATGGCAGGATCAGATATGGCTACTTTCGCTTGGCAACCCGCAGAAAAACTGTCAATTTCTGCAGCCGCTGCAGTTTTTCTGGCAGTTTTTTTTCGTGCTGCGCAGTGAAAGTAACCATATGTGATCCTAGCATAAATTCTGTTTAAATACTTTGTAGTCGATTTGCAGCTGAAATTCACAGTTTACTAAAAAAAACTCTCGCATTCACGATGTGTTTACATTCTAAATTTAAAACACCAAAGCAAATGCCAAAAACGTGACACATCGGGAAAACAACTGTCCGAGGTAAGAAAACGCCGTGGAAAGAAGAAAATCGTATCAAAAAAGAACAAAAAAACTCAGTTGGCGGAAAATTACGCGCTTCCGATATGCAATCTTGAAAGGATTGTACGACTTTATGTGAATGTATTCTATTCTTGAAAAAAATGTCTTTTTTCTAAAATTATTTTTGCAAATTTAATTCAAACGATGATGGGATCAATGACCCTATTGATTATGATATTGTACTTCTCTACCCTCACGTAATAAAAACTAATGTTTCTTATCCGGACATCGGGATACCTGATTAATCCGGGTTGTTCGACCCATTTTCACTAAAAAATAATCCAATTTAGCTCTACAAAAAGGAAACGGAAAAATAATCAAAAAGAATGATTATTTTCGATTCTTTTTCATTCGCGAATCGAAAAGTTGAGTTAAAAGAGGTTTCGATTCGCTCGCGAATGAAAAAACTTTCATCAGAAATTTGTGCCACTGTTTTGCAAATTTCACAAATAAAAAGAAAAAAGCATGAAAACGAACAGTTTTGCGCCGTTTTAGAAAAAGAAAAAAATTCCAAGCGGGCATTACTTGATTTACAGCGTTCCTGTTTTAGACGTTTTGATATACAACGCTAAATGTTATGCTACATTTACACGAATGACAAATTTGTCATTTTTTTCTTGTCATTATGTTAATTCCCGTGTAAATGGCATAATTTTTGTAATTTTTTCTGTCAGAAAATGTCAATCTCTTGTCCATTCTTTTATGCCAGATTGTCATTCGTGCAAACGCAATATTAGTTATGACAAAAGTTGAGTACTAAAGTTGTCATAACTAATATTGCGTTTGCACGAATGACAATCTGTCATAAAAGAATGGACAAGTTCATTCTTTTATGAGAGATTGACATTTTCTGACAGAAAAAATTACAAAAATTATGCCATTTACACGGGAATTAACATAATGACAAGAAAAAAATGACCAATTTGTCATTCGTGTAAATGTAGCATTATATTGCCGAAATACCACATAACAAAATCTAGTTAAATTTCCAAAACAAAAAAAAATGTTGATTTTCAAAACTGGACTTTTAGTCTATTCTAAATAGACATTATTTAGGATTTGCATCTGTATCATTTCCACAATGTACATACATAAAAAATGTTCAATCAAAACACAACACCTCGATATACGACGTTTCGATATACAACGCAAAAATCACTCGCCCAAAAACCTTGTGAATCGAGGGTTTCCTGTACTATGTTTCAAGTAAAATGACGACAATTTCCCGGCTCGAAAATCTTCAACAATAATAGTTTTTAAATAATTTTATGGCTGTTTTTTTTTTAAACATTCTTCACTGTCGTTATTTAAATTAGATATATTTTTGGTCAGCGAATGTCAAATTTCTGCATCTTTAAGGCTTGTGTTGGAATAACAAACAAGATTTCTAGTCGGGCGTAACTTCAGGCGAATGTACCATTTCAAGATCATTCTGTAAAAATATTTCAATTCTCTGACTGGGCTGCCATTTTGCCATTTATTTATTTATGACTAAACTTGTCATCGAATTTATCCTAGATTATATATCCTGGATCCAATTTGATTGAGTTTCTATTAAAGATTTTTTTTTTGCTATTTCAATAAAGAGTTTAAGCGCCCAAAGATCAGGGGCTACAAATTTTAAGTGGCTATCTTAATCTTTTTCTACTACAATATTTATCGCCCGTTGATCAACGTTTTTTAGACAGGGCCGGTGGGATATTGTATGTGGTTAATATGTTACGTAAGTCGTGTGTGTTGATAATTTTTGTTTCTCATCATCCAAAAAATAAATAAATTATGGGTTACGACTTAAAGAGAGCTTATTCTTTTAAGATAAAAAACGTGCAAGGGAGGGTTAAATCGTTTTTTGAGTCTTTAATATTTAGTTTTTCTATTAATTTGGCTTCGTCAATATAGAATAAAAAATGTATCTTTTCGGTAGGAAGACATTTTTAAATGTTTTCCGGCTAACTGAAACAAGTTTTTAAACTGACGATAATGGGAATGTATTTAATTGAGTAAGAGGTTTCGAAAGTTATGGAGGTGTATCTACATTAATTCACACTCATCCGCATCATAACAAACTGAATAAATTTAAAAGAAAAATGTGGTTTATATAATGATATGTTTAATGTAGTCAATATATTATTTTATTGCACTCTAGAGTTTTGTCGAAAACAGATATGCAAAAAAAAAACTTTTTCAATCTCTGCAAGATTCCACTTCTTCAACTTGCTTGATATAGCTTCGTGCAAAATATCTGTAATTCTAGACAAATTAAATTAAAACACTAAAGTCGAAGAGCGCAAAATTCTTGAATTTATTATTTTTTAACTCTACTAAAATTGTCCCTAATTTGAATTAGATTAAAAATACACATAAAAAAATAAAACAATCGATAAAATTTAAAAGAGTCGATAAAACGACATGAATCCAATTTTTGGGTCCCAGGTCAGCGAGACTCGTTTGAAGAAGTATATAATGACAATATTTTGACCCAAGTACAAATTTTTTAATGTATTTAGGAGATATTTTATATAACTGATTTTTTTTTGTGTGATTATTTTCTATTACTTATGCAATTACTATTATATTGTAATAAAAATATAACAAAATATAAGTTGTTTTTTTTCTGGGACCCAAAATATTATTTTGCTGGGGACCGACAGGGTCAGCTGACAGAATTTTAACAGAATTTGCTCAATATAGGCATGCGAACTCTTGTACCACGCAGTCTACGTGAAGTAAATTATATCATTGTCTACGCGTAGTTTTTTACTGTAGGCTAGGCGTATACAATGTAGACAATCCATGAAATAAAAGAAAACTTGTTTCGTTTAAAACTCGCAACTTGAAACATAAAGAAGTTACAATCCGCTATATGAGAACTTCATACTGAACTTTGATGGAAATTCTAATGCTACACTCATGAAAAAACTTAGTCGATCATGTACCGAACCAGAGTTTAAGGGAGCTCAACACCTTTCAGAGAAAATCGTACTAGGGAGTTCAGAACAGTTCTCTGTGATGTTAATTTTTTACACTTTTTCCGTGTTGAACCAACTTAGTAGAAGAGTTAAAAAACAAATAAATTTCACTTCAAAAATTCTTTTTTTTACAAACATTTGAGATGGTTTGATTTTTTCTCGTGTTCTCAAAGTTAATATTTAATTGTTAAGAACTTTTCTTACATGCCTCCACTGGGACCAGGGATGGCTCCAATTTGCCTTAGGAGGGAAGTAGATTGGACAAAAAATAGTAGTAGATTGATACTAATAGTAGCAGATTTTCAAAAAAAAAACCTTTTCTACCTATGCCGATATACCAATTTGTATAACTAAAGCTAAATAGCTTTATCATTCATAATACCAAAATTTTACCAACAAAAAACTTGCTGTAGTTCAGAAAATGACATTTAAAAACTTCTTTTGTATTGGCTGCCTCATATTTAATTTTGTTAGAAGCTTTTTACATTTAACATATATAATACAATTTTTTCGTTGATTCATGTATTTTACAAAAAATAGTAGTAGATTTACTACAATTGTAGTAAGGGGACATCGCTGACTGGGACTCGAACCGGAAACCTCTCGCCTTGTAAGCCATTCGCCTTTTCAATACGTTATTGAAGACATTTGAAAAGCCTCTCTGAAACCTGAATACTCTTTACAGTGGGAATAGCTCTTAAAAGGAATTCAATTAAATTTTTGACTCGTTTTCAGAGTTAATTCAAAATTGCGAACAAAAGGGTGTTACAGTGACTTAAAACACGAATGTCAAAACTATTATATTTAATTTTTTCTAAATAAAGCTGCGAGGTGCTTACTTTTAGCCATATTTTGAGGTATTGCTGATTTCTCTTCTAATTTTTTTGACAGTGTAGGCAAGCAATCATAGTGGATTCTTTTAAGTTTTTCCAAGTGAAATCACATTTACGGAAGTTTTGTAAAATGGAATCCTAAAAACTTTTTGTTTCAGAACTTTTTAAATACACGCACCGCTATTGAAAAAACGTCTTAAATCTGTGTTTAAGCGCTAAAATGGGTTTTAAATTTAAACTTGGCGAAAGGCATGCAAATTCTTTCGAATCCGTACGTTTTCATGCATTCTAAGAGGTTTTATTTGCTTATAAAACAAACTTATTTACAAAAAAAATCTCATAAAAAGTGCATTTAATTTTCGTTTTTTCTGTGCCTCTAAAGATTAAAACACTTCAACTATGAAAAATCAAGGAAAATATTCAATCTGAAGTACAAATTTACTCCAGAATGAAATTAGATTGCAATCACTGTGTTGGAATAACCACCCGAACCTCTAATGCCCTTAAATTGGGATATATATTGAACAGAAATGGTATTTACAATAATCATTGAAGTAAATTTACAAAGGATTTTTACTTTCTTATACGAAGTATAATAAAGTATTGTATTCATGAAAAACAGGGTACGGAAAAATTCGGTTCGCGAATCGAAAATAAAATTCTTTTGCATTTCAATCGTCCGCGATCCGAATTTTATAAAACAAAATTCGCAAATGATTCTTTTCACAGAAAATTTTGTTTTTTTTTCGATTCGTTCGCGAATGAATTGAAACCGACTTGTAGCTGTTTAATTCTTTCGCGAGCAAATCGAAGCCTCTTTTGACTCAACTTTTCGATTCGCGAAGTAAAAAGAATCGAACAGAATCATTCTTTTTCCGTTTTCTTTTTATAGAGCTGGAATTGAAGCATTCGTTTATCCGCTTGTCACTTATAGTTCCTATAAATTCCCCCGCCTCCTACTCTAACCGCCAGACCACAAATTTACCCCCCCCCCCTCCCTCTTTCCTCACCCCTCCCCCGACAGCCTTCCCTACCCCAACTGATTACCTTCCCCCTCCTCCCTTGCTCACTTCCCAACACCCTTATTCATTTCACACCCCCCCTCCCGGTCATTACCTTTAACCGCCTCAAAATCAGTCCTTCCCCTTTAACCATACACTCCCACCCCCAAAGAATTCCCCCTCTATTTCACCACCCCATTAACCGTCCCGTCACTCTTCTCAGCCTTAATTCCACTCGCCCGACCAATTTCTTGTTTAACATCATGACATATTTTCGTTTTAAATACTTCATACAATAATTTGATTCGCGAATCATTCTTTTGCGATAAATTCGCTAACGAATTATATTTTCGATTCGGTTCACGAATGGAATTTTTGAAACACGACAATCAAAAAATAAAATTCGCGAACAAATCAAAAATAAAATTCGCGCGAGAATTATTCGAACGAAATGAAAAGAATGATTTTCCATACCCTGATGAAAAATTGCGACCAGTGATGCGCATGATAAAAAAAATTTTTGTATCAAATTTTTCAGAAAAAAGTATCAAAAAGTATCAACCTAAAGAAAAGACGTAAAAACGTAAAAAAAAGCAGCAACAATTTTATTTTCGGAAAAAAATCATAATTTTCAGATTATTTGTTATAATTTCAAAACTAGCAGGTCGATTCTTCTATATAATCACATACAAAAAATCAAACGTATAACAAAAAAAAACCTTTCATTGGTGTAAATAACACAGTTAATTACGTAAAGAAAAAATAAAACTACAGAATTACTGAAGTATAATATTTTCATATAATTCTTTTGAAAACATAATACATTCCACCGTGCTCAAGTCAAAGCGGTTGTACTTTTTTGTTTTTACCAAATTTAGTTCTGAAATTGTCCGTCTTATTTGTCTGCACATATTCAGGATAATGAATTGTATTTACATAGCAATACGGCTTATTTCTTGCTTAAGATTACAGGCAGGCTGAGTTCAGGATAATGCGATAATTTGTGTTTACCAACTTCCGCATAATGTTGACTGGTACAATTTTAATTTGAATAAAACCTTTTACTGTCATTTTTTTAAAAAAGTATCAATTTCATGATATTTAGGGAAAAATGTATCTTTGTATCAAAAGTGAAATTTATGAAAAAGAAGTATCGAAATTGATACAAATGTATCAAATGCGCATCACTGATTGCGACATCTTAATTTTGCGTAAAACACATTTCCCGACCACTCCCGAGTCGATTGGAGTATTATTACAAAAATGTCTGTCAGCCTGTGTACAAGATTTCTCAAAAATTGTGAAATGGGACGATCTTGTCATGGAAATCCGTTAACCGGAAGTAATCAAAATGGCGGTGTTTTAAAAATCGCGATTTCGTTTTTCGCGTTTTACTCCGGAACTATACCTACGACTTTTTTCAGTAGTCTTTTGTGATAAAAGTTGGAGACCAGAAAATTTCATTTCATTTTTGTCTTTCACTAAAACTGCAGATCTCAATCCGTTATTGAGATATACCCTTATGTAGGGGTCACATCTATCAGTTTTCCATCAGTCGCAACTGTTACGGTACTCGTCAGTTTTTCATCAGTTTTTTACATCTAGTTATGCGTTTACATCTATCAGTTGCGACTGACAATTTTTTATGAAAAGTTTCTATTCATTTTGATTGAAGATTTTAAAAAATGCGGGTGGATAATTGAGACAGAGCGTGATTATGCATTATTATTGCATTAAGTTCAAAAAATAAAATTCGGTTCTGTTCTGTTTTGATTCGTTAGCCATAAGTTTGTTAGAAAAACTGATCTGCCCACGAATTTTTTCGTGGTTGCCCATCAGTCGTCTGATTTTACGTTCACACCAATCAGTTTCCCAAAAACTAATGGAAAACTGATAGATGTGGCCTCTACTTTATGTACATAAAAAATCAGTTTTTGTGACTATCTCGAAAACTAAGGATTTTTCGATAGTTCAGTGTATGAGGCGGATAAGCGGAAATAACGATTTCCACAATTTTGTCTCCCTCCGTTGCTCGCTATATTTCACCGTTATTCAGATATTTTCATTAATAGGTTAGATTTTTGCAAATTACTTGCTAAACGAAGAAATAAAGATATTGAAATTCTCTATAAATTTTCCTCTCATCGACATCTTTTACCACTATCGAGATATTTCAAATTTTGCAAAAAAATAAACAAACTGCGAGGAGGAGCCTTTTTCTCGAAATAATCGCTCTAACCGCATGATGTTTATGCTATCTGCGGAAAATCGCAGTTTTCGCAACATTTTACAACTCTTGTATCGTTGAAATAATCTTTGCGGTTAAATTCGAAAAACTTATCCACAAGCAGCATCATATATCGACTATGTCATATAAAAAAGTCAAAAGGTGACCATTCGATTTTTTCATATAATTACTTGTATAATAAAAAGTGAAAAATTATTTCGTTAATTCTCAATTATTATTCGATCAAAACAAAACATGATACTGGGTCTCTTTCCCACTGCAGCGATCAATGATTTTTTCTCGCTGCTTGCTGTGGCTGGAATTGTGTAAACTAAACAGCAAGCAAAAAAAAAACCCGGCAACTCAACACAAGCGCACATATTCCATGATCACGCATGCATGAACAACTCGATTGGCAGTGTGCGTAAGTTTTTTCTTCGACTTGTTGAAGCAAAGCCAGCCGGAAAGGGGCAAAGGCGGAGGAAGTCAAGCAACGCATTCACGGTTTCGGCAAATGGTAGATGGAAATTCCTGGACAGCAGACGCTGATGAGCTGGCAGGGGGCGAAATTTCCATTTCATTTTGACGCTTGTGGCTGGTCGGCGGCAACTGGCAACGTCGTTTGTCACAGTACTGAAACGAGCGGCGGAGAGAAAAGACGCGTTCCTCCGGAGTTTTCGATCAATCAGTTCTCAGTTCAGTTAGCAACTCTACTTTTCACAGTTCCGAAATAAGAATTAAAATAAAATTATTGGTGATTGGTGCGATATTATTGTATAAATTCCCCATTTTTCTATTACTATTTATTTTTATTATTAAAAATTTTTACCGCTCTGGAAATTGTTGCTGAATTGTTTAGAAATAAATTTCCAAGTTTTAACGACTGTTCGTTTCGGTTATTTTTATTTCATCAGTGCGTTTTGCGTTCAGAAAATTTACGTTTTTTGGACTTTAAAACCTTACATATCAAAAATACGTATAATATCGAGATCAATAAAAATCGAGCGAACATAATTTCAAGGGGGAAGTTTCATTATTATTATTAATTTAACAAGAAAGAGAGATAGAAAAAGATTGTTTCGTGCTGAATTCTATATAATTGACGAAAGAATTCCATTGAGAAGCATCTTTGTATATTATTGGAAAAAAAAAATTGAAAAAGTGTTAATTTGTGCTTTGTTTCAATTCTGAATTAAATTATTGTGAGTGAATTTGGAAGAAAATTTGAAAAAAAAAATATTTCATTTAAAAGTAACGAAAGTGATTTCATTGTCATTGATCGAACGAGTCACGGAAATCTGTTGAAAAAAGTTCTATAGCTCAAACTTTAAAATTTTCTTTGATTGTTAATTTCTGACAGCAGTTTTCGTACGAAAAATAATGTCTACGGCTATCATGCACACAGCATCGCTGTATGATTTTGGTGATCTTTTCCTAAAGGTAAGTTGTATTTTTATTTTTTTTCCCCCATTTTTGTGTTTATCACCTACCGAAATTCTATCAACATTTGTCGATTCTAAAATACTTCAGTATTTCATTCTTTATTGTTAATTTATTCAGTTCTGTTTTCAAATCACGTGGTGCTGCATATTCCTTAAGGAATAGCCACACTCCCTAATGAATTTTTTTTTCATTCAGTTTGTCACATAGGATAACTGTTGATTTCACTTCTCATTCTGCGCAATTCCTGACGAAGTTAAAAAAAAAACGTGCTTACCATGTGGCAATCGCACTAGGAAATCGACATTTCATTTTGAATACAGAAATTTTTGGTTTCCCATGCGAAGTATTGTTTTATGAAATGACGTCTAAAAAGCTAACTAAAAAAACTATTGTACTTATTTCGAGTCACTTGATTTTTTTTACAATGTGCCAACATAGGACAGCAGTGACAACAAAACTTAGCAACTTATGTACAACTTAAAAAATTTAAGTCGAAGAATTTCTACGGTTTAAGTAGGCGAACCGCAACTTAATTTTTTAAGAATAATACGCGCAAACGGGCCTTAGTCTGTCTGTCTGTTTGTCTTTTAGTCTGTCTGTCTGTCTGCTCTCTAAATTTGCATATAAGGTTTGAAATATTGGTACAATCACTAGTAAGTGACAGTCCATATAATACAAGACACGTTTAGATGGTGCAGGCTCTAATTACCAGAAAATTGAAACAATTTTAGACTTTTCCTCCTACAAATAGTTCATTTTTGCACAAAGAAATTTTCATTCTGTCTTGAAGATCATAAACAACGCAATGTAGAAATTTTGCTGTTGGCCCGATGCATCTTAACCGTATTAAATTATATTCCCAATAAACATGACATTGTAACATTTTTTTTGGTTCGAGTGAAATAAATTTTTAAATACTTAAAAAAAAATTTAGTTTTCATGATTTTTTTTTAAAAAGTGGACAGAGAGTATAAATTTATCTAAAAAGAGGATAAAATAAAAAAAATTTGAAAAAAGATGTCGGATATTTATTTCGGTCAGAAAAAGAAGACGTCTGGGAACCCTATTCCAAGATCATTGCAGCAAGTTTGCAGTTATTGTGGCCACAGTCGGAGTTGGTCTTTTAAAAATTTGCTACTCCGGAGTTGGTGTTGTAGCGTTTCCCTAACGACTCCACACCCCTGGTTCTAGCTACCAATTACGAGTAATACCACCATTAGACTGATTTCACAAGGTATTAAAAAAAATAAAAAATGCCGTTTTCAATAACGGAGGATGTTAAAAAATTGTACGTTTTTTTTTTTAATCCATTCCTACAAGACTTTGGAACAATTTACCATCCAATGTGTTCCCTCCGGACTATAACCTAGAGAAGTTGGAGGAGAACATAAACCTACATCTTCTTTCGTTCTTCCGACCATCCTGAGCTGTGCTTCGGCATTAAAGGATCTTCCCCAAAGCTCTGGCTGAAACTATAAAAAAAAATAATAAATTTTTTAGAAGATTACCCCTTTACAGCAAATGTAATATTCTATTTCTTAAACTTGCTATGCAAAATCAATTTCTATAAAATTGTCTTGATATTTAATTGAATTAACCCCTTGTAATTACAATGTATAAGACTTATGCTACATTTACACGAATGACAAATTTGTCATTTTTTTCTTGTCATTATGTTAATTCCCGTGTAAATTGCATAATTTTTGTAATTTTTTCTGTCAGAAAATGTCAATCTCTCATAAAAGAATGAACTTGTCCATTCTTTTATGCCAGATTGTCATTCGTACAAACGCAATATTAGTTATGACAAAAGTTGAATACTAAAGTTGTCATAACTAATATTGCGTTTGCACGAATGACAATCTGGCATAAAAGAATGGACAAGTTCATTCTTTTATGAGAGATTGACATTTTCTGACAGAAAAAATTACAAAAATTATGCCATTTACACGGGAATTAACATAATGACAAGAAAAAAATGACAAATTTGTCATTCGTGTAAATGTAGCATTAATTTTTCCAGGGCTCGTCATTTTTTTTACTTGGTGTGAAATAAAATGGATCCGACTAGGTGCTTTAAAGCAGTGTTCTGACGATTCATTTTTTTTGACATCAACTAAATTTAACAAATAGTTTTAACCGTCTTTTTCTTCATTTTTTGTTTTGCTATAAACTACACTTGTTATAGCTAAAATTGTTTATAAATTCCGATCCATTACTAACGATTATCTTTTTATACCCGTATGGTGATTTTGTATACATAAAAAACAAACAAAAAGTTTGATCAGTTATGCACTTTGGGCAACTTAAATAACTTGACGAAATTGTGTTAAACAGATTTTGGCAAATAAAACTGATAGTCTAAACGCCGCCTTAAAAATATTTTGAATTAGTTTTTTTTTGTGTTGAATTTAAAGAAAATTATTGAATAACGACTTCTTTTGTATTAAATTTAGATTTACTAAAAAAATTATTTACAACCAAAAACAAAATCTTTAAATCAATAATTCAATTTAAAAGAAAAACGTTTTTTTTTTTCAACAAAATACAGCCATGTTCAAAAGTGTTAGGCACCCCCATTTTTTACAAAGAAATCATAGATTTTGATAGAGCATTTGTGAAGTATTTTGAAGAAAAATATCCGGAAACACAAAAATAACATCAGAAGATACCCTGAAAAGGGCTATTCAGGAGGAATGGGATTTTATAAGTGACGACACGAAAATAGGCTTGTAGCGACAATGCCGAAAAGACTCGCTGCTGTAATAAGGGCTAGGGGTGGGCCCACCTAATATTAGTCAGATAAATAAATTTTGATATTCTTATAATCACATTGTTTCACTATCATATTATATACACGTAAACAGGAAAAAATTGATTTTGAAATGGTGCCTAACACTTTTGAACATGGCTGTATATAAGAAAGTGAACTTACAAATGAGACAGGCCTTTAAGAAATCTCTTCTAATTTTAATTAGGTGTTTTTTTATGGTAATAAAACTTTTGAGACATTAAAATCATTAACCTTAAGCTCAATTTAATTCACACTCTTGATGAGCGAAGATGAATTATTAAACATGGATGAAGTGAAAATATTCCCATTTCACTTTACAACAATTAGCGTACAATTTCGGTTATTTTTTTCTCGCTATTTTTCACTTGCCATGTGAATAAAACTCATGGGTACAAATGTGGAATTATATATTTTTTTTATATGGCCATATGTTTCGAAGTGAATAACAACCGAACACATTTTAGAATTAGACGAGTGACGCCATTAATTCAACATATTTAGTTGGAATTTTGTGTGTTTTTACAGAAGCGATTAGTAGACTTATTTTTTTATGTGTATAAAAACTATGGTAAATAGTTTGTGCAAGCTTTTAATTTGTGTTTTTTTATAAAAATTCACATGTTCATTGTGAGTTTGATTTTCAAACGAGTGAAATCTGAATGATCATAATGGATTCGGGTGCAAAACCTAAGAAATTTCTAGTTTTTATAAGAAAAAATTGCTGTTTTGAAGAATAAAGTTTGTCGTTATTTGTCAATTTAGACTGTTTTGTAAAATAAATACTATTATAGTATCAGTAAAAGCCCTTCTATGGACATTTCTGTTTAACAGTGCATTTACTATAAGGGGTTGTCCACAGAAGACAGCATACTTTTGGGGGAGAGGATGGCGGCGGTACTTAAACAAAAAATCCCGAAAAAGTGCGACGAGGTGGTAAGGCATAGGCAGTGGCGTAACTACGATTTTTGCGCCCTGAGCAAAAATTTGATTTGCGCCATTCGGGGAATTTCCCGAAAAAAGGAATAATCAGTGGCGTAACTAGGATTTGCGTCCCTCGGACACTAAAAAACGTATTAGTCACCATTTCACGAAAAAAGGAATAATTTTCATATTCATCTTGTTGCTGTGGTTGACTATTTGGAATATCTTGGATGGATTCTATGTTTTCTTCTTGATCAATCAATCGAGATGCAGGTGTTGTTTTGTTATTGTTGATGGTTAGTTCGCATACAGTTTGCGTTTTTGTGGTGAAAAAACTCTTCTCTCGGGAAATTTCTTTTTTTTTCCTATAAAAAGCTCCACTTGGTTTTGAAGTCATAGGCCTTTACAAAAACAATTTAATTAATGGTGAGATTTCAGAATTACAATTACAAAAAAGCTAGATCTAAAATTAGCGGAAATTGGCGCTATTTACAATTTATGATTCTTATCAGAAGTTATCTAGTAAATGGATAACCGGCCAAAACCCATAATTGCTAGTTTACAAGAAACTTCTACGGTATTGTGTGTTTAGACTAAATGTTAAAAAATAAATTTTTATTCCTTTTTTGAATTACATTGCAATAAAGATTTAAAGCAGGGGTGTCCAACCTTTTGGCTTTTCTCGGCCACATTGGGAGAAAACGAGTTATATTGGGCCACAAATAAAATATACTAACCCTAAAGATAGCTGATTAGAAAAAAACGTAGAATATATACATACTTTATTAACAATTTAATGTAATTTAAACTTCATTAATTCATAAAGTTTGTAAATATATCAGTTTTTGTTGGGCCACATTTAAACACGTCCTGGGTTGCATGCGACCCGCGGGTTGGACTGGACAAGCCTGATTTAAAGCATATGATTTCACTGGAACTAATAAATAATATATTGCGAAAGATCACATCATAATCACTTTTACCTGACATTTCCTGTTATTTGTTTTTGTACAACAAATTGTCCTATTTATGATCTTGGCCATCATAGTTATGCAATAGAATTGAAATAATTATGTACAGGCGTACACGGCGCTCAATAAAGAAACAGAAAAACAAAATAGAATTCTTTCTGTCTGCATTCAGGTTAGGTATAGTAAAAATATATACAAACAGTAATTACGTATATGAATGATACGATCAGACAATTAGATAAGATCATATATAGATATTGTGTTTAGCAGCAAGAAGCCGGTCATAAATTTCCTTGTATACGAAGAAGAATACAGTGAAATCAGTTGTTCTTTGGCGTAGTTTATCTCATTTACCGAGTAAAATGCTATTAACTAATATTGTGTACTTGTGAATGCCCTTATATTTGACTTTTCTTGATTAAAATAATAGAAAACCCCAGTCAATTTCCCTATAAAGACACACATTTTCATCTTGGTACGCTATGATGGCCGAAACGATCTTATCTTCTTGTGGTCTGATCTTTTGAACAACTTTTCAAGCTTGAAAAATAACCAGATAGCAAGCAGCAAAGCGCCATTCGGCTGACCCGATAGTGAAGGAACTTTATTCCAATGATATACGAACAACTCGTATTCATATATGCATGTACTGTACATACGTATAATTTGTTATTCTGTTGGTCAAAAAGGTCATCAATTGTCTTTTTTTTATAGACTTCTGTCCATAAATGTACTTATACAAGTATTTTATTTGGTAGAAAAAGGTCGCTTACTTTTTACGAAATGAATCTCATAATTTCCTTAAAATCTGCTCATCAGTACTAGCATTATTTTTAATAAAAACATACTTGATTGGAGACTTAATGAGATATAATTCCTAGCGACAACAAAACCTGTACATCTGCACTCAGTACCTAATAATTTTCTGCTTGCTTAGGTTCTAATTAAAATCAGAAACAGGGGAAATCGAGAAAAAGCGTTTGGTTTTTTTTTTTAAATCGTATGTAGTGGGGAATTAGCAATCTTTACATAACCAAGGAAAGTCATGCAAAACAGGTTTTTTGATTCGAAATTCACAATCTCTACAGCTAAAAATACTAACGAAATTATGCCATTTGATTGGATGATAATTTGATTAAATATCATTTATTAAAGTGATAAATTTTCATGTTATACGATAGAGGTCAAACAATCCAGGAAAATAATGAAAACTCTATTATTGGTGTTGTGTTGAGTTATGAGACGAATTTATTGTTTCAGATACCAATGCGAATTTGTTTTTCTATATATTGGTACATGCATGAATTATTTCTGGGAGTTTCGAGTAAATATGAATCTAAAGGGTGTTTTTATGAGTATATGCGAAAAATAAATTAAAAAAATAAAAATACACGTTGACTTTTGATCTAAAAAAAATGTTTTTATTTGAAAGATAATTCTTTATGATTTAACATTTAGAGATGATTTCGGGCATATGTCCGGAGTTTCATATCTGAACAGAATTTTTCGATAAAACAGTGGATCATTTTGCAATTGTCTTCAGCACATCATCAAATAAACGACGCAAACGATGGTCTTGTGACTTCCGATTTTGAACCGATCTGAAGCCACACTGATTTCGGAAATAATATTCCGCGATTTTTTTTTATAGTTTCAGACAGAGCTTAGGGGAAGACCCTTTAATGCCGAAGCATAGCTCAGGATGGCCTGATTTGAAGTCCTGTTGGTCCATCTCAGGATGGATGATTTCGTAACGTTGTTGCGGTCTAAATCTATCTATGATGAATTGTTAGACTTTGCTGAAACAATTCAAATCTGATTTCTTCAAAATTAACTCTGGTGTCCCTCAAGGCTCAGTTCTAGCTCCTACGCTCTTCTTAATATTTATCAATGATCTACTGTCTCTCACTCTCAATCCGCTATACTGTTTCGCAGAGGACAGCTCCCTTCACGCCTCCTACCATTTCCACTCACCTGCAGAATCGAACGCCATTGCAGTTCGATCGAAACGCAGTGAGCAAATTAGATCTTTGAATTCTCATTTAAACACAATTCTGGCTTGGGGCAGAATCAACCGTGTGGAATCCGATGTGTTCCCTCCGGACTATAACCTGCAGAAGTTCAAGGAGAACATAAACCTACATCTCCTTTCGTTCCTCCGACCATCCTGAGCTGTGCTTCGACATTAAAGGGTCTTCCCCTAAGCTCTGTCTGGAACTAAAAAAAAATGGATTTATTACCCTCCTGTTTATAATTAGCCTATCTGCCAAATTTCATGAAGTTTCATCCAGTCGATTTTACATGATGCGGTAACAGACAAACAGAGAAAAAATTGAACTGAACCAATTTTTATCATAACTCATCTAGACCGAGCGTAAAAACGAAATATTTCCCAAAATTTTTAATTGAACAAAAAAAGTATATAATATAGACAGACCCAAGGTATTAAGAATAGATCGTGAAAAAATTCTACGCTTATCACCACCGTGTATGACTATTCTAAAATAGATAAGAAAAATATTATTGACTTCTATTTTCATGACTCAATAGTTACGGGAACTAAGTGTTGCAATTTTCGTCTTCATAAAATATACACCGGCAACCTAATAAGGACAGACACAGCTAAAAAATTTAAACTTCCGCATGTTATAAATTGTGTTCTTTCTTCTTCTTATCGAAGTTTGTTAAAAGTAAACATAAAATGTGATTTTTCGAACCTAACAACGATCGATTGAAGCTTTTCTTGTACGTGTTTTTTTATTCGTTACTTGGAGTCTTGTTATTGGATATTTAAATTGTGCTTGATTGAAATTTATCTATACTTGTTTGCGCGTTTTCCATTGGGGTAATGATAAAATACGTTCTGACGTTCCCAATCTGTCGATCAGTAGAAAAATCTTGAATTGAAATTGAGTGTTTTTTTTGTTCGCTCTGCGTTTGGCAATAAAAGTGAAGAAATGAATGACGCAATTTTTCAAGGGTGCTGAAATTAACCAATTCTTAAAATATTGGTTTGACGCAAGTGATTGAGATAAATGATTTTGATTTGATCTAACACTCAAAAGTGATTTAATGAAATTATTATGCCAACAATTGAATTCATTGATCGCGAACTTTACATATTCAAACAAAAAAAAAACTTCAATGCATTGATAAGTTAAAGATTCCAAATAAATCCGATAAATTTAAAAATTGTTGTTTCTGTCGCATTACATTACGAAAAAAATTGCAAATGAACAACAGTTTTTTTTAGATGGTAGATCAATATTAAGACAACAAATATGGGGAAAACCAAAAGGCGATATTTTAAAAGTGGGAAAATTCCGATGAACGTTGAAATGTTAACACTTTAGTTTTAAAAAATTATTGATTAACCGACAGTTGTTAATTATGACTGATACTTGTGTTATCTGAATTTTGTCAATATTATTTACGGGCGTTATTCAAACATTTTTTTAAACAAAATTTCAAGTAAACACATTTTAAAAATTCAATTCATGGCTTAATCGAATTAAAGAAAGAATATACAGGTAACTCTTGTTTGCTGCTGTAATCAGGTATTAGAGAAATGTCTCATTAAGCGACCTTAACTCTATTATACGCTTAATGCTGGGTATGATTAGGGTGTCTGTATTTATTTTCTGCGAATTCAGAACAGATGATCACTCAAGGGAAACGAGACTGTTGAAGAAGGGGAGATTTTTAATACTCCAAAATTAATCGAAAAGTACGAAAGAAAACAAAGAGCGTCCCTGCGAAACTATTTTACGCCTCCATTATTTTCCAACGAAAAGTCAATTTTAGTGTCACTTTCCATGACATCTTTTTTTTCGAATACAGCAGAAGTTGCGCCACGGACAAGATTTTTAAAAAGAAGCGATTTTTTTTTGTGCCACATGTGAAAATGTTCACACTACAAGCCTAAATCGGATAGTTCGATAATTATTTTTAACGATTTTTAAAGATTTTTCCGGTAATAGTACGTTTTACCTTATTATTAGAAAATGTAAATCATGTGTAACTCCGTAAAATAAATTTGAGTTGAATAATGTGCGTATTGCGAAGAATAATGTTTTTTTGACGTTTTCCGTATAATAATCCAATTTTGTTTTAAACATCTTATAGAAAACATAAGAAAAGCTACTACAGTGTGTTAAGAAAGTTTCGCACCATTCCACGCATTTGATAACAAATTGAACTCACCTCCCACTATACTTCTTTTGTAAATCATCAACCTATCTTCAGACAAGGATTAAAGAAATGATTAGTAATCCTGGTAAGGGCACAAATTTATTATAATTTTCAAAAATTGAAATATGATTAAAAACTTTCTGAATGTTGATTTTTTCGTAATGGTGCGAAACTTTCTTAACACACTGTATTGTCAGGGGCCAATCGTCAAATAAATTTTTCAATATGACTCACCGTTTTCGAGAAAATTGCAAAAAACTGTTTCGTTTGTATGCGGGAAAGGAGAAAGGAATGGTCCATTTTTGTCCGTTCAAGAACTTGGCCTAGTCATTCACAAGAAAGGCAACTGTTAAAATTTCAAGTCTCTAGCTCAATCCTTTCGAAAAATCAAAATCTTTTGTCATCCCTAAACACCTTGATGTAGTTAATTTTTGTGTCCGATGATTGGTTCGATACGCTACAAATGGTATACTTATTCTAATATACTTCTATATGGTTCTAATATAGAGTATAAAAATCAATAAAATCAAGTCACAGACATATTAACTTGCCAAACAGAAAAAGCCAGATCTACAAGAATTTCTGCAGTGGCAATGAATTTTTATATGTGTGTAATGATAAATATATTTTCCTCGTTCATTCAATCAGTGGGTAGTATGCTAAACGCCGTGGCAGAGAGTAACTATTTGGAAATTTTTCAAATCCTCTGCAATACGCAAATTAACCCGACAACATTCGCTTCATTTTATGCATCATGATGATTATGATGACGCTGATGATCGTCATTATGTTGAATACAATTCGCAATATGTAATATGCTTAACCAAAGAAAAAACGGAAAACCGATATCTTTGTGCATTCGAGATCAATTAATAAATTTGTAATGAAACTAAAGACATAATAAAAAAAAACTTTGTAAAGTGAATAACTAAAAAAAAAAACATGAAAAAAAACCCTCAATCTGGCTAAAATAAAAAGATGAAGTAATATATTTTTCATTCGGTAAGAAAGAAACAAAAATCACTTTCACCTCCGTAACAGCCAGTTGCGTGGTACATTTTTGAATATCTCTCCTATTTTGAAGTTTGCGCGCATCGAATTCGACCTCTGCAAACTCTTTCTTTCTCTCATACATGATGCTTTATTTGGCGGGAGATTTGCATAAATGCAAAATTTACACAAATACTTGCAACTTTTCTTCCAAATAAAACATCAACTAACAAAGGAGTCAGGCGCTCACCAAAGATTGTTAACTTTTGAAACAGTGAAATTATCTCGTACTACTACGAAGTGCATCCATCAGCCAAAACCCACGAACGTCTATTAAACGCGATTTTTAACACATCACATCGTTGTTTGAGTGATTTTCTTTCATTTTCATTGGCTTCTGACATACTCTGATTTGGTGGATAATTTCAGCCGGAAATTGTGTTTTTCTGTGGCCAAATGGGATAAAGCATTTTCGTAGGTGACTCATTATCTTATCCAACTTAACATTCAGAAGTGCTTTATACAAGATTGATGAGTAACTTTATGGTTTATGATGCACAGAGGTGTTTGTTTGTTAAATTTGCCCCTCGCATTTCTGTGTTTTCTTCTTGTTAGCATGAACCTTTTACAGCATTTTATACATTTTTAACTATTATTTTTTTTAATACTGAATTCCCTGGTTCAAATTTTCATACTTTTACGATCTAAAGCCATAACATAACACATGACTGTAAAACGATCACCAAAAGTTTGTGAATTTTAATTATTTTAGTGTAAAATCGGCCTTCGGTATTCTCGATCATATCCTTCTCAGCATTCAGTCTCGGATCTTACTAGCTACTCGACCCGTCGTTGCCGAATTAAAGAGTTTCATATAAGTTTTGGAAATACTGAGGGTATTCACAATCCTCTTTTAATTTTCGGTATTCGGTATTTTCGGTAATATTAAAAGACTGAAAATATTCTGCTGTGAACATCCCACAGCACAGATTTGAGAACAGCGCTTTTATGTGATACGTGACCAAATCATGAACTGCGAATTTGATTGTAAAATATGTCACATACCTTTAAATCCATGTTTGATGTATTCTTTTGAATTTCTATTGTGGCAACGGCTATCAAAATTGAAAAAAATTGCATCAGTCCGATGAGATAACCAGCGGGAAAATTTGACTACTAAAAACATTACTAGCGCCACCCGCGGTTGATTCTTGATACCGAATACACGGGCCGAAAAACACGACTCAAGGCATGTATACAATTACCGAATCCGGTAATTCATGTTTACATGAACCAAGTTACCGTCTCGGTAAAAATCTGTTAAATTTGACTGAATTACCGAGCGGTAAATTTACCCGCAATTTAAAAGACGACTGTGAATACCCTGACTGAAAAAAACCAGAAATCACTTTCTTAAGACCTTTTGAAGAAATTGCGTTAACCTTACATTAGCTTAACGAATATTTAGCGAAATGTAACTGTCTTTAGGTCTGAGTGAGGGGGGGTGTGGGGGTTACTGTTCCCGTTATATATCCCCCTGAATGAAAGTCTGGATCCACACGTGGTTACCAGAATAATAAAGGAATATATTTGATTAATTTCCATCTAATTTTTTGTCTTATTCGGTATTTTTACACAGTTTCGATTTTACATTGCATAAATGTTCATTATATTTCACTCTTCCAATTAATACTTCCTTAGGCTCCGTTTACACTTGCGATTTTTTCTTGAATTTTTACGCGAATCAGTTGATTCAGAATTTTTATTCGTCAACACTGGCGCACGCAGCGAATCGCTTTTCTTGTTCTACACTAAAGTTTCATTAAAATCGGTTCAGTAGTTTTTGAAAAATGGAGTAAAAAAACGACTTTCCATTATAATATGATTCAACCAATAAAGTCGAAGAATTATTGAAGATACTTTTTCTTGTAATTCTAACTAATGTTTTTTTCTTGCAAGGGCTTCTACATATTACAAAACGTTACGTCCAAATAATATAGCGCCGAATATGTTTTGAATCTAATTTCAATTTTTTAAAAAAATTGTCCATGATAACAGTTGTTAATATTCTCAATGACTCCAACATTTCCGTACGAATATTATTGACTCATTTGCGGATCTCATATATTTCCCGAATCTCTGAATTTTCTAAATCTAGTGTAGAATGACGTTAATTGCACAACGAATATTTCAAGAATTCTGTGTTTTCCAAAGTAAAATGACGGAGAAAAAAAAACACTTATCACATTTGACTTCGCGCCAACTTATCATTTTGGGAACAGGAACTGAGCTTAACAGAATTTATTATTTTCATGTTTCTTTCAATTTCTTTTTTTATATTTTTACTCATTTGTTAATGTTTTTTTTGCAATTTAACTTTTAGTATAGCAGCAGCAATAAAATGATAACATTTCTCCCGGGAAACTTTAATCTGAGTTCAGTCGGCGCATATTACGCTATGGAATATCAGTTATCGTATTCCCGCCTCCAATACGTTCCAAATGTTGTCGCTGTCGGCCTTATTCTTCTGTTTTTTTTTGTCTGACTTGCTATTTAGCCTTTTCTTATCAGCATCTCCATAGTATAACAAAAGTATACTGCACGATCAACATGCCACATTTACGTCCAGTCTTCTTAGAACAGTTTCAATTATTTGAACATGTCTGTCTACATAACATGCCATACAAATATATATTTTGAATGTGGTTTATGGGATTTTTTCGACCATCCATTGCAAATCAAAAAAAAATGTGCTTTTTGCAGTTTTTTTTTCTTTTTGGTTTTTATAATATTGAAATGTTATCTGGTAAATGGAGTGCACACATGTGGAGTTGATTCAGCACAAAAAAATTGTTTTTTTCACTCGCAATAACAAAAATTGAAAAAAAAAACTTTTATAAATCGCGCGAATTTAATATACATATTACACACATAGATTGTAATTTGATATAGGAGAAACATTTTCAATACACTTATTTAAGTGAAAAAAATCTTGTAGAAATATCAAAGTATGTGTAATTAAGAAAGAAAAATTGGGAAAAAATATAGAAAAGTGATGAAACAAGGATTGGGTACACCGGAACATACGAGTATACTCATATTAAGCTTTGCTACCCTTTGAAGGTTTTTCCCACGAAAATTGAAAACTTTTGGGTAATTTGTCATGGCCGAAATTTGATTTGACCGCTACTGAATTTGAAGAACGAAATTTTAAATACTCGACTAGTATTTCAAACTAAAAATACGCGATTTTAGAAAACTGCCATTTCGTAGACTTAAATTTCTGAGGATAATCTCAAAAACTTCGTTGTCTTTAAAACTTTTATTCAAAACAACCGCAAAAAATCTTCATTCTGATCAGTTCAATGCACTAATTTGTCGTTTGTATGTTGTTTTTAACATACGTAAGTGAAAATCAACAAAATTTATAACCAAGCGCAATTTCCTGAGTTAAATAAAATAAAAACGCTCAGTTCTATTTGAAACGTAAAGTGAATTGATTGCTCGAAAAAAGAAATTCTTCTAGTCCTAATGGAGTTCGTTCTTTATGGTGATTTCTACATATCCTTGAAGGTTAAAATCCTTAAAAAAACAAGTTTTCCTCCGTTCGAGACACTATTCAAAACAATTTTACTGTTTTGAAGTTTCCTTACCTGAAGAATGAATCTCCTGGCGGTTTTAAATATCCTTCACCTACCTATTGCTATTGTAAGATCAGGTAAAATTGTGAAAGAAACGCATCACGATAACATATTTTTTTAACCTTAAAAGATCTTACCTAAAAGGGACATACCAGTTTTCAAATATATTTTATAGTATATTTTCACACAAGAATTCTTTTTTCAGGTTTTTTTTTAAATGTTTACGATTTGGCAATGCCTTAGGATTTTTCTTGTAGTTATTTTTCAATAGTAGAAATTATTCGAGATTTGATTGAGTTTAGTATAATTTTACCACGATGTACGCCATTAACATGAGAACGACCGACAATTAAAATACACCTATTTGGACTGGTCATGCGATTAACGCAGCAATTTTTCTAATTAAGATTAAGGAATTTTTCTTATTAATAATTATAAAACAATGAGTATTTTACCTTGATTCTACCAACGTTTTAAAACTCTCATTCTCTGTTTCAATACTGTCCTAATTCTATGCCATCATACTAATATATAAAAATGAGTTGGTGTCTGTCTCCCTGTCTATTCCTCTTTCACGCGAAAACGGCTGACCCGATTGACCTGAAATTTCGAATGGATGTTCGCTGTAGGGTTGGGTTCAACATAGGCTTGGTTCTAACATATATGTGGTTCCAACGTACGCCTGTTGAAAGTAGTTCGATTGCTGGGGGAGTAAGAGGAGTGGGCAAAGTGAGTCCGAAGCTTACTTTTTCTTCTGTGTTGCTCTTTCGCGGGAAAACAAACGAGCTGATAGGTCTAAAATTTGGTACACATGCTCGTTGAGGGTCCAGCTCTAGCACAGATCCAATGAATGGCAGCCCGGAAGGTGGGAGAGTACCGGTAGGAAGTAAAATGAATCCGTAGCTTAGTTTTTCCTTCATGTTACTTTGTCGCGGGAAAACAACCGAGCCGATTGACCTGAAATTCGGCCCAGATGTTCCTCGGGGCCCATCTCTAACATATCTCCGTTTAAAAGTGGCCCGATTGGTGGGGAAGTAAGCGGAGGGGGGTAAAGTAATGCCGAATGCAAGTGCTGGAGTTTTTTGTTAGTTTGTTAATCATTTTCCGAAGAGAAAAAACTAACGAACAACATGCAGGCTACCTAATTTTTAACCAACTGAATTTAGTTTTACCAAGTTTTTTTTCCGTTTACGCTAAAATCCGGGCGAAGCCGGGTCCAAATTCTAGTAATACAATATTTATCGGAAAAACAGAATCAAAGTTGTAGCCTAAAGCGTCATTTACATTATCAACTACTGTCTGGTAAATATTTAGATGAAATTCCAATGGTTTTCTTATGTACACTTATGCAGTACTTTTCAGACAGAAATATGACATTTGGTACCAAAAAAAACACGAAACATTATTTACAGTCGAACCCGATTAATTGGGATCTCACAGGACCGTCGAACGGATCTCACTTATGAAGGTTTTCAACTTACCACAAATTCCCACTTCTGTTGAAAAATTTCACCTCACGAACATTTGCCCTGCTAAATGTTTGCGCTGGTTGATGAGAATGTATTTGTGTATATCTACTATCCGAGCACCTATACCAACATTCAATTTCACATAAAAATCCCGTATACCGACCAACTACTTACCGGCCAGTAGCAAGTAACGTAAATCAGGCTTTAAGTAACATTTCGCAACTCTGTTTTAGCGGATTTTTCATGTAAATTTAGTTTCCGACAAGAATTTACAGTTTTTTTTATTGATTTAGAAACAGATTTTTTTTTGTCCGGGCTTCTTAAAAATTATGAAAATATCAAATCTAACCTATAGAAAGACTCGTAGAAATCGCTTAATTGAACGGTTAATGTCGGGCAAGAAAATTGTATCCGCCCTAAATGCACATTAACTATAGATAGCAATTTGCATTGCTATACGTCATGGTTCGTCTAAGTTGTAATCTACAAGTATTTTCCGTTTTCCATTATTCTTTGCTTTTACTTTTTTTTAATGCGTGGGAAGATCCCACCAGTACAACCCGAACTCTATAAGGTTTTCTTTTGAGTGCTGGTAGAAAATATCTAAATGCCTTTAAGTTTTCATGCTATTTACAAGACATTGCAGTGGATATCTAAAAGCGTTAGTTTGAATTCTGCCTGATGGTGACGTACATTTTAGTAACAATTATAGAAATAGGGGGATGGTGACATGTGAATTTATAATAAATCCAAAACAAATGAAAGGTAGGGGGCAATTTGTCTAATTTATTTCCTTTTTTTTTACTATTTTGTGGTTGAATGATTTTTTTTAGAAATTCTCTGCTTAGTTTCTATTGTCTACTGACTATTCCGTGAATGAAATTGGCTGTTTATGGGTTTTAACTCATTTGCAATATTTCATCTCAAAAAAAAGTTGGATAAAAATTTTAACAAAATTACTAACTTTATCTGTGGCACATGCAAATTAATAAGAATTCGATGTTTATAAGAATTCAAATAATTCGCACTTCATATACCGAAGTATTTGTGAATGGAAAAAACTATGAAAGAAAATGAAATATGTTTAAAAAAATACATTCTTTTTGATTAACCCTGACCATGACATTATCGGAATATAGATAATATCAGTTCTTATATATAAATGTTTTTAAATATTTAAAACCTATAGCAGCTTAATTTGGAATCGTCCTTACGAATCGACGGCATAGTTTTTGTGTAAAAATGAATTAAAGTTCGACTGACCCAAATAAATTTCCACCTAATTTGCACAAAACATTACCGAATCTAGACCCCGATTAATGTTCTTCATTTAACCCTTTTAGAGCATGAATGAATCACGCTGTGAAATAATTTACAAAATTTTATGGCAGTGCAATACAAAACGAATACAAATACAGAAAAGTTCGAAACTTTCATGTCGAAATAACTTTTAAAAACAATTGTTTGGGCTTTAGTAATTATTTTCAATTACGCCGAATAGAGAGTGAAAGAGTAAAGCAATATAGACCTCTATTGAAACTTCTTAATTATGTATCTAACAGCGGTTTTCCACCTATCCAATGACTCGTCTTCTATTGAAATTATTATTCGTCTGGCGTGACTCAAATTTTAAATAATAAAAAAAAACATTCAACTACTCAAACCAATACACAAAAATATAATAATATTATAAAATCTCCAGCTGTTTTCCGTTGGTATCACGGATTATAAGTAAAATCGTGCTAATCACATTGTGTTTCTATGAAGTTTTTTTTCGCATTCTAGTGTCATTGTACACGTTCGTAATTTCAATCATTTAACTATTTTAAAAATATCAAATTTCCTAAGTACTCATACCACATCAAATAGTAATAGTTTCACTACTTTTTTCAATCGAAATTAGTTTTGAAATAATTAACATCGGAAAAAAATTTAAATTACGTCGCAATCGTTGATTTTGCCAACATTCAAATAGTATGGCAAAAGTTTTTTTTTCGTTTAATTTTACAAAAGCATAGAATTCGGTGAATATGAAAACAATTATCAAAAAAAAATTGATTTTTTAAACCCTTAGTTTTAAATTTCGCTTACGCGTACATATTTATTATATAAAAAAGGTAAGGTGCCTTTTTTAAAACAAGAAAAAACCACGGAATTGATTTCAATAAAATTTTACCACCAGCTATAAAGAATGATAAACAGTGGCATATAAAATGCACACCATCTTTTCGCTTTCAACACCTCTCATGCTATCTTTCGCAATTCTGAAGAAAATTGAATGCGCTTCTCACCAAAGGAATGTCGTTCTTAAAGGAAAATTTTGCCAATTTACCCGTTACTCAGTCCCATTATTTGCTGAATTTTTGAAGGGTTTTTAACCTTGTTATATTGAGAGATTGCTGGCCAAGTACGATGGGGGGCTGATTTTTAACAACACTACTTTTTTTTAGTCTGATAATAGCAAAGGTCAAGACGAATCCGAAATTAACGAAATCGGTCTAACCATTTTCGTACTATACTGACACGTAAGTGGGCGACAGTTGGGCCAATACGGAAGTAGATTTATGACCCTTTTTTCAACCACCTTTCGAAAAATCTTTCCCATATAAGATAAGCAATATAATTCGATCACATGCTCAATATCACTTAAGGCTCTGTTACACTTGCGATTTTTTCATCGCAGAATAAATTCACTTAGCAAAAGTGGTCATTCGAATCTATTCAGGCCATTTTGTACGAAAAATTTTCAGTTTCGACGTCTTTCACGAATAAATTTCAGAATTTTGTGTCATAATGTAAACGGTTGTGCAACTTGAACTTGTGTTCACGGTATAAATTATCAGATGTAAACTGCGCCTAAGGGTAAAAAAGCGGACAGTTTCAACAATGATTCGATACACTTTCCATTTAGATTTATTCCCAAAATTCAAAGCTAAGGGCGCGTATGTATAGAAATGAGCATTTGCTTATACTCCAATTTTTTATAGCAATTTTTATGAATAAAAGTGGGTAAATACGCTAAAATACGCCTAAAATTTCTCAACAAACATCTGCTTCTGAAGTACAGATTTGCTCGCTTTTGTTCACAAAAATTTTGAGAATTTGTACCATCAAAGTAGATTATATGCTGATTTTTATGCATACGGCCCAAGGATTAAAAACTGATAAGTGAAGCTGTATTTACAAATGTTTTATTATAAAGACATGGATTAAGATAAATGATCAAAAGTCAGTTTCCGTCCGTTGTCTTTTAAAATTGTCGAGTATGTACGTATATTGAAATTGAAAATGCAATTGCGCCTGAAATGGTTGTACGCCTTCAGATACAAGGTAATTAGTAAATATTTCCGCATTCACTTGGTTTAATTTATTTTACGGAAGTTTCACGAAAGTAACACCTGATAAGGTTCAGGTGTTAATTTCTTTCAATTAGTATTTTTCATACTCAATAACTTTTCTGCTCTTTTCGTCATGTAAACGATATGTACTAGAAGGCAATATGAATTTATGAAATATTTCGGAAATAATTTCAACGAAAAATTACAATATACGCCAATATATTATATATTATTAAAAAAAATTTGCTTCCGGTTACCTTTTCTAGTTTTCATGTATTTTTTTTTTAAATAAATTTCAAGTATTCCAAGTTTTTTCACTCAATTCACTATTATTGTGGTAGCATACCACCCAGTGGAGTTACTTGACTTTGCGCCTTTTATGCAACACCCTCTAGGGAATTGAGTATTTTTCCAAGTGTATATAATCTACAAGCATATATCCGCTTTTAAACTGCCAGCGTTTTTCTCAATTGTACGCCATCGCCACCATCCGTGACTAACTTTCCTCTATCCAACTCATTTTATCGCATGATGTTTTGCTCGGTTATTCCTTTCACACACAGTGAATTCAATGTTGAAAACTCTTATTTGCCAACTCCAAGACTAGAGCTGCGTGCCCAAGCGCAATAATATTTATGTGTACTCATACTTTGATATCAGATATGATCAAATTCAGCACTAACAGCAGCGGTCTTACTCGTTTTTGAGTTTCGAAAGTGAAACTTCTTATTATTATGTTATTTTATTTATGTTTACTCGATGGCTGAGCTGGGGTACTCCTTCAGTCGTGAGATTTTTTTCCCCACGAAATAGTCTTGAAAGACTCTCTGAGTTGTCTATTTTGGTTCACTGCGTCGTACTCCTCCCATTAGTCGAACTATGCGCAAAGTAATTACCAAACCGGCGATTTTTCATCATCATCATGATCGTCATTCCCAGCGCCACCATTATTGCTTGTTTGCAACGCTTATTTTCAAGCAATTTTTTTTTTACTTATATGTTATTCTCTTTGTAGTCTCCAAAAAGCTTATGGACATTTTTTTTAAAAACGAATTTTTTAAAATATTGAATAGCTCCAAAAATTGAACAACTAATATTTTTTAATCACACACACACGCATTATTTTAGCTGACTGTTTTTTCTAAATTTCCCGTCATCCAGTGTACTGTTTGACATCTATTCGCATATTTCTTGTACAAAAACGCTAAAATGTTGGTAAAGCGTGTAAAGTTTTCTGATTTTTGTCATTTGTGATATTATTGCCTAAACATCCAAATTTCTAGCGCTATTGCAATAGAAATGTTTGCACTTTGCAGAACTGCCTTACAATACAGCGAAAAATGTAATTGGATAGATTCCTAAAAAATATGTGAGAAATTAGAATTTTAAGTAACGATCATCACGAAATGAGGATGGAAGCGATAATTCTATCAAACCGTAATATGAATTTCCTATTATAAATCATTACCATAACATTCTACTGTCTTATTTCCTAAATTAGTGTCAATCAACGCAAACGCAGACAATTTCTAGTAAATTTTTTCCTTGTTTTTCTCACACTAATTTTGCCAGTACCGAAACCGCATGTTTACATGTGGAGTTTTGTTCAAGTTACTGAATATCGTCTCTATAATGTGGCGGAGAAAACAGTCACTGTCACTTCATGTTCATGGTTTAAGATAGTTGACTGTACGCGATGTTCACGTTATCGCAACTGGCCTGTATTACGGAATACATGAAAATAATGTATACGAAATTGTTACATTTTATATTTAAGGATTGATTCTCTGGATTAGTAGATACCCGATCCTCACCCTAAATTTTCATTTAACTTTTCGATGAGAAAAAGTTCACAATTTTTAGTAATGTGTGATTAACGCATTTTGTCAATATATTAATTTAATTCAATTAATAAAATTTTCATTTCAATTCGGGAAAAAAAATTGAATAAACATGGGAAGTAAAAAAGAACCAAAACACCAGAAACTGGTTTTTGAGACAGGCAAATATGTTTTTTTTGCATTAGATCACACCACGTAATAAAAATCATGTTGCTAATGTAGACTCCTCCAATATGAGATGATAAAGAGTGTGGATGCTGTTGTTTACAAGGGAGAAGAGTATGTAAAATGCGTAAGCGCAAGCCAATGCTTACGAAAGCGTATAGCAAGAACAAATACCAGATGTAACCAGTTTTTCCATTTTAGATCGAACACACATTCGCTTTTTTGATGTTTTTCCTGTTTACTACAATCGCTAAAAATGAAATATTATTTACAAAAAAGTTGTTTATGAAACTGTCATTTTTTAAATTTTACCAATACATATACGTGTTGAAAAAATATTGACGGCAATTTTCTTTTTTATCTCATCAACACTTTTATGGTGGAAAAGAAATCTAAATGACAGTGGTTCTGTTATGGCACATGTGGAAGAGTTTGGAATAAGTTCTGATGTGATATCAATAGAATGAATTTGTGGGAAAAAGTCTTTGGGGATTTAGTCCCGGTCATATGAAATTCTAAGCACCGAAATAAACACCGGGGTTTAAGTAATCCTAGTATGTAATACTTTAGTTCCTCATCCGAAGCAGTACAGAACTAACCTCAAAAGTTTGACATATGAATTAAAAAGAAAACGCAAGGAAAATCAAAAGTGCTAATTGAAACGTCAAGAAGCCGAATCGTTCCTTAATTTGTGCAACGTGGGAAATACTTCCAATTTCGTTTATTTTAACCTTTGTTTTCGCGCGTTTCTTCCAAATCCTATAACTATCGAAATTTTAATACTAGTGAACTAAACCGGGATTAGTACCTCATAATAAAAAAGAAGTTTTATAGAGCCGATCTAAATTAATTCGGTGACACGATGGCACAGAGCTATACTTGGCATCAGAATTTTTTAGTACACCTATACCTCGCTATGATTAACACTGTTCTCCAAGCGATAAAGTACTTGGCCTGTTATCAGGAGGTTGGTGGTTCGATTCCCGACAGTCATTCAAGTCCATTTAATGTGCTTTTGGAAATGAGTATTGATAGTTGCCGCTTAATGCTAACGGTCTCATCGGTCTACACTGCTATCACAACTTGTGCTGTTGATTGGTTGCATCGTAAAAAACCTTACGAATGTTGCAATTGAGGCTATTTAAGCAAATAGCTGTGAGCAATCAGACTGTCGTGAAACATTTGGAAAACGGAACATTTCTAAAGAATCGCTAGTACTATTCTGCTCCCAATTCATGTTGCATCGAAGACAACTAAAACAATAATGACAATGGAACACATTCAGTGTGGTAGCCAACCAATCAGAGCACGACAAGCGGAACTCTGAAAATGAAGATTTTAGTTTTGAGGAGGATTTTCCTATCAGCAGTCCCACATCCTCACCTTCCTCATGTTGACAATTCCTGTCCGGACTAGTCCAATATGATATAAAAAGGCTCTAATTGAGTCACAGCCAGAAATTGAAGTAAAACAATTACAATGACTTTATTTAAAAAAAAATCTTTATTTTAAAAAAAATGAGGTTAAAAATAGGATTTTTTTTATAAACATTTATTTTAGTTAGTCAATTTCATCTACGAAAATTAATAATTCGCTGTACGACATAATTTTTAGAACGTATCTAGGTCGTATATCGAGGTATGTGTAAATAATGTAGTTAATCACTAGTACAGTCTAGTAAGCCGAACTCGCATGGCACCAGGAACTTTGTCTGACTTATGCCTTACTTTGTTTCCGACTTACAAAAATTCATTTACTATAAAAAAGACATGGGAATTTGCAAGGTGTGCGACTTAGACAGGTTTACAGCTTATACCGGTTTCACTGTATTGCTAATATTTCCTTAACTTTAGTTCTTTTAACAGAACAATATATCCAAAGTTTTCCAAAAAAAAACACACTGGCCTCACCCTAATCATAACTTGAAAATTTATTTTTAATTTCAATTTTTTTTTATTTTAACAGTTTCAAATCCTCTAATAATGTGCACTCAGAAAAATGGAGGCTAGGTCGACGACCTACATACGGCGTAATTGGCCTCGGGAAGGCGCGCGTTCGCCTGCATGTGGGCAAGTAAAACTGAGTTGACCTGTGGTCGGAGAAATTCTGAAATTAAGCGACCAGCAGGTGAAGAGGGCATTGGGAGCTGCACGAGTTGACCTTAGATAACTTAACTCTGACCACTAGCTGGCTTACAGAAACCTCTGTAAGGTCAGAGTTAACCTGACAAAAATTTGACCTGAACATTTTTCTGAGAGTGTTAGACAAATTTTGTCTACAGAGCAAACTGCAAAATTCGTTATTTTAATTTTATTACTCTTATCACTGCGATTATCAAACGACATACGAAAACACTTTTACTAATATATAATACTGTGAAACTTTTATGTAACTTTGCTAAGCTGGAATAATGAATTAAATGAATGCCGATTGAAAGGAAAAAGCATAGCATAAAAAAGCCTAACTCAGTTGAAATGCCTGAAAGAAAGTTAATCATATCGTGTACAAAAAAAAACAATTCTGCTTCAAGCTGATGAACCCGTGGAATTTTTACTTTCTTATACGTAATATAATAAAATATTGTACCCATTGAAAAATTTCAAACTCTTAATTTTGACCAAAAATTATTCCCCAATCAGTTCTGAGTTGATTGAAGCATTATTACAAAAATATATTTCTGTCTGTTAGTATGTCGGTCTATGTACAAGATTTGTAGTTTTTGATACTGGAGCTAGAGCCATAATGTTAGGTCCTGGAACGGGACGATCCTATCAACTTTCGGTCGAATTCCATTAACCGGGAATAACGAAAATTGTGGGTTTTTAAAAATCGCAATTTCGTTTTTTGCTATTTCCTTCGAATTTATGCGTTTTTCCGTAGTCTTATGCATGACAAAAGTTGAAGACATTTAAATTTCCTACACGATTGTATTTTTCTTATTTTTCTAGAACTTGATATCTCAGACCGGTATCACTATATACCGTTATTTTCAAAAAAAAAATCAGTTTTTTCTGCTGTGCTCTCGAAAACTGGTTTTCAGTGATTTAATAATATTTCACACTATTGTGTACCTTACAATTAGCCGCTATCTGTGACCGGTAGAGAGATCTTTTCATTAAAAATTAAAAAGATAGATTTTTGCAAATCACTTGCAAACTAGTGGTTTTTCAAAAAAAAAAAAAAGTTTAAGGAAAAATTAAAAATATTAAAATTCTCTACATTGTTGCCTTTTACTGTAAATGGATATTACCGCAAATGGATTTTTTATATCGTTATTCGGATTTAAAAATCAGATTTTTATGTAAACTAGATTTTGTATAAGAAAGCCATGTGCTGTTCAAGTCAGATTTTTTTTCTGTATGATAGACTAACTTGCAACAAATCCCTATCGACTTAACATATAGTGAAAAACTTTTTGATTTTAAAAGCTATGCATCCGCGACTCAGCGAGCCGCGTGAACATTAAAAAGTGATATTATTTTTTCTTGAGTCTGAGATCAGTTGGTACCACAACGGAAATAAAAGAAAGTGAAAGGGGCCTGGTGTTTTTGGCCTTGACGACATAAAACATTCATATTCAAAAAGAAAACTTTTTGATACAGTAGTCTATCACTGTAACATTTATTTATATCCGAATAAACTAAAAGAAAACATAATTTACAGGAATTCACTCCCTCAAAGTTAGTATTAAGTAAATATTAAAAATGTTTTTTCTTATCGATTGATAAAAACCTTTTTAGGTTTGTATATTATATATTTTTCCATTTATAATATCAATATTTTTGTTGGATAACGAAATCAAATATTTCAAGATAGACGAAATAAATTTGGGAAATTCACATTTTGATCAATAAAAATTAATCCTTTTTAGTTTATCTTGCCGTCATCTTTTAAGCATTTCATATTCGTTATCTAATCTAAACACCGAAGCCAAATATATCGGGCTTATAATGATGATTTATTTTCGTCGTAATAAACAATGAAATTTTATTTTTCTATAGTGCTGCTTATATTAGTAATGGTAACAAAGAAAATTACAAATTATGAAATCATGATATATGAAACAACTTCAAACTGATAAGACACCTTTTGACGTAACACATTACTGATAAAAGATAATTGTGTTTTCGCATGGAATTGTATTTGAAGCTTAAATTTATGATAGACTGCTATATATAAATATATTTAAAAAATGATTCATTGAGGGTTTCCACATATGAATATTAAAAAGTCGCCGATAATTTTATAAGAAAGGTATGTTTGAAAAATTATATCATGCAAATGAGACAGCCTGATATAGATTTGTTTTTTTTATAAATGGCATCGCGGCACGTAGATGAATCTATGTTGGCTAATGCACAACCTCAGCTAGCTTTTACATTTTCTTGGGATATATCTCACATTTAAGAACTAGATCTCATAAAAAAAATGCTGAGAGAGTAGGAGGTTCAAAGAGCCTAAATTTAGGGTAATGTATTGTAGTATAATCTGGGATTAAATAAAAAATCGAACTGTTGGTCTTGACTGCTGTGATACGACTGCTTTATTTTTTCAGAAATTTTACAAATAGTTCAATGCCATTGAATTTTAGGAAAATACACTACGAATAATAGATAGCTGGCATTGTAGCACAATTGTGTACCGTTTTTTTTCTCGAAAGCCTACAGTATTGTATTTTTTCGACAGCCCCTGCATGCGAGGCCTATATTAACTTATTATAAAAATATGACGACAGGCGGGCGGGATATTAAAAGCCTAATCTAAAGTCATGATATTGGTCTTGAAAAGAGAAAAATCGCCGAAATTAACTCTCAAATGGACAACCTCCTGCTAGTAACTCTCGAGAGTTTTTGAGAGTTACTCGTGTATTTACTCTCATGTGAAGCGGCACCTTTGCAAACGCACTTAAAATTCGGCATAAAAATTGATATTTTGAAAATATGCAAATTTTTCATATGGAAACTACCTTGACCATCCTTTCTACGATCGAGTTTATCTCGCATACCCATTCCAGTTTGGTAATATTCAATTAGTCAACTGGCTAAATAAGTTAGGGTATATATCGGGGAGCATTTAAAAATGTTTATCTGTCAAATCAAAATGGAAATATTTGTCTCTTCTTATAACCAACGTTCTTTAGCAATCGGGAGTTATTTTTTTTATTAACATTTGATTTTAAAAAGGTAGAAATTCTCCACGCGGTTTCGAAGACACAAAAGTTGAGGTTAAGTTGCATACTAACTCCGTTGATATTCACTAATTGGGAAATTTTAACCGAGTCATGTACTTGGTGTACTGCTCGAGACCAATTTTGTGATTTCACCGAGTTGGCACTTCGAGATAAACGCAATCTATATGTTTAAGCCTTGGACAATCAGATATTTACGGGGAAATTTTTGATGCAATCCTAAAAAGCCGGTTTTTCATTATCTATAGCTAGACGCCATTGTCTAATGTTATCTCAAAAACAATTGTCGACAAATCCCCTTGGTAAATTTACGAAAATATTTTCTGCAAAGTTGAAAGAATAAAAATTAATCTAAGTCATATGACTGTTAATGTGTAGGCTATTATTTATTTCTAAAATGCTGATTCTCGGATGAATCGGTGTTATAATGTTTTACTGCGCTTACTTGAAGTTTATATGCAAATGTCACTATTGAATCCTTTCCAATAAATTTTGATCTACACAATTCTCCATAAATCGTACTTATACAAAAAATGTTATGTAAAAGTGTTTGCGTCAACTACGTCACATTTCGAAGGTCAGACTGAATTTACAAAAGTTCTTTTTCTCCATTTATTCTCGTACTTGAATACTATTTTTACTTATGATGATAAAAGTTCCCATTTTGTCCTCTTCTTTTTTCTTGTTTTTCTTATTTCTGTTTTCTGTAAGAACCCTGGAATATTCATACGTGGAAGGAATACTTATTTTTTCTCAATTTTTTATTAACTATTTATACACTATTTTTAATGAAAAAATAAATTCAATTGAGCTCTTGAAAATTTCATTTCATGGAAGATTTTGTAAAATTCTTTGTGTATTCATCATTAACCTTAAAATTGAAATTTTTATTCTCTTTTTAAAGTTTTCTTGTCATAGTGATATATAAATTCACTTATAAATTCTTACTCTTTTTCTATTAGAAGAAAATATTAAATATTTTAAATCTCAACTAATTTATTGTAAGATTTACAAAATTATTACAAAATCCTCGAAAATTTTCGAATTAATTGAAGTGGAAATTAGAGGATTTTGATTCTTCGAGTGATTTTATTACCTTTTGCTGAGCAATTTTTTTTTTCTAATTTTCTTCATCATAAAAATACCACCGAAGAAATATTACTTCGTAAAAAAAACAGCAAATAAACGGCAGATTTGTAGTAGGCGACAACATACCTATAAAACATTATTCGTTTGACAATTCATTTATGATCAACTGTTTTAAATGTTTTAGCATTTCGTGCGTCTAATCCTCCGTCTGAAATATATTCTAATAAAAATTATTATAATCGCGTTGTGTTAAACAGATTTTGGTTTATCTTATAATTAAATTCTATTTGATTATTTAATACTTTTATAACAAATCCTTCCGTTATTGATTATATTTGAGTTATCGAGTTATCAAAAAGAATAATAACAGTGTCAAAATCATTGGAATTTAAAAAAATATTTTTCCCTCTTGTGTCATAATAAATAATTCGAAATCCATGTTTTTTGAGCCAAATCGAATGTATGAAATGTTTTTCAAAATTGGAAACACTCCTTTCGCTTCTAGTTTGGTTAGAGATCAGAGTATTGCATCGGCTTTATTATGGGGTGCTTCCAAAGGTGTAATTTCACAACCAACAAAATATAAGAATTCACATCCCGAATTGAAAAAATCGAATTGCCGAAAATCTGTCCCATCATCAAGAAAGGAAAGATTTTTCACAAAAGTATTCCAGTTTTATTTTCTTATTATTTCTCAACTATTACGTATGATTTTTCATAATTTCTTTTTTATCTTATTTTCAGAATCAGACTTCATCCCGGGCACTAGTGCACTTGCAGCAACAGCAAGCTTCAAATGTAAATAGCAACATCTTAAACAACAACAACATCA
Source organism: Chrysopilus asiliformis (assembly GCA_964034945.1). Lineage (NCBI taxonomy): Eukaryota > Metazoa > Arthropoda > Insecta > Diptera > Rhagionidae > Chrysopilus > Chrysopilus asiliformis. The sequence goes on from OZ035963.1 coordinate 36,786,675, forward strand.
GCAGCGGTAGCTCCTCATCGTCATCTGTATCGAGTAGCAGCAGCAGCAATTCAAGCACATCTTCGAGTCCAACCAATAGCCATTTGTTGTCGAATATCATTGGCTCATCAATGCCATCATTGTTGGCAAATGGCAATACCTCGGGATCACCAGTAAATGGCACCGCACAACAGCACAGTTTACATCAGCAGCAATCAAATAGCAATTTGTTGAACAACAACATATCGTTTAATCATGTTGCCGCCGCGGCTGCTGCCGCAACCTCGCCAGCATTGTTGCAGCAACATTTGAATGCGGTTGTTGCCCAACAACAGCAGGAGCAACAACAGAAGATTCTGATTCATAATGCGTTGTCACGGGCTGTTTCCCATCCCCAAGGTACTAATCCAAACACAAATGTTGTATCATTAATGAATACGCTGATCGAGAACTTGGGAAGTCATCGCAAATTGGAGAGAACACAATCGGAACCATTGCCGCAGGTTAACACTTCTAGGTGAGTGATTCTATCGGACAAAAATATACGATTTGTATTCAATTTAATGCATTGGAAAAGTCCCTTTTATGACTCTAAAACGATTTTTTTACAAATTTATTTTCGTTCGACAACAATAGTGATTTGAAAGTAATTCCAGCCAAATAATAATTCGCTTTTGATTTAAAAGTTAAAAAGTCTCCTATTGAAAAGCGGAAACAAAAAAGGGTTTAATTTCAAATTCCTAACTCAAATACAAGTAAAGCCATCTTACTTGTATACAAGTAAGTAAAGCCATCTGCACTCAGCTTACTCAAAATTCTATTGTATGTTTTGGGAACTATCAACCTGGATAGAAACTAATTTCAACTAACGGATAATTTAAAAACATAAGTAAACACCCACAACATTTATTTGTAGTAATACTGGCACATTTATCTGAGTGCAAATTTTCCTCAAAATTTTTTTTCCTCATTCGTAAGGGAACAGAAAGAACCGTGCTGCCGCAGTAGCCCTGTGTAATAAAAGATGTTCAAACTAACTAAGTTCAATTTGTTGCCTATAGCTCCGTTATTTATTTTATCCTGCTGGCGGAGGTACCAGCAATTTAACAGGCGTCTAAAAAGACTGCCAGAATGTTAATGAGAAAAAGACGAACTGCTCAATTAAAGCGTAAGTTTAATTCTGAATTTTTCCTATAGCTAATGCGGCTTTTATAGGCGCCGCTTTCTTATTTACAATATTGCACATAATTCTACAAGTGCCCTAATTCTTAAATACATAATTACTTTCTTAAATGTTAAGTAAACTTTTTCTCACGGTGCACTTTGTTGTCTTAGGTTCGAAATCATAAATTATCAAATCGTCAATTGTGTCATCCGAATCAAATTTCATCTTCGATTTGAATGCACCTGACTACCGTATGCTTGTGCATTGAGTGGACTTTATGTTGAGTCATGAAGTTCACAGCACGAGTAACCCATTGCATGCATACTTATGGTCATGTCATAATTTGTCATCGATTGTTTGTTTTGTTTTTAATTTACGATTTCGATACCATTACACCTGTGTACCTTTCGAGTTGTTCTTTTAAATGTTGTCGCCCTGCATGTCAAACGCATAAAGAGTCATCGTTTATTCCAAAATTTTCTCAACCTGTCTTTCTACATTTGTTTAAGTGTGCGTTTCTTCAAAGTTGCACCGAAGTTTCGAGCAGTGCATTTCCTCAGTAGTCTCCGATCAACTAATAAACTGGTGTAAATCCATCCGGGTAGAATTACGCTAAGTTCAAAGTAGCTGCTACCAAAACGTAAATACTAGCTAGTATGTACTGACATTTTAGCATTTCATTCTCAAGTTTTCCAGCAGACGCTCCAAGCATTAGCATTTTTTATTCATATTTTTTGAGCAAATACTTTTAGATTAAACTTTTGCTTCTAGTAAAAGCGTTTACTATTGCCTAAAACTTAAAGCATTGACTTGACTTTTATTCACTCGGCTCATTGGCTCAAAAGATGAGTTGTTGACTTCTACATTCCGATAATTTCGACAAAGTCATTTAGTGGAGATCCAAAGCAATAATATTTAAAATTAATGTCAAATTTTATATAAATATCTTTGTTTCTCTATTTTTGTTGCAGATATAAGACCGAGCTGTGTCGTCCATTTGAGGAAGCGGGTGAATGTAAATATGGGGAAAAGTGTCAATTTGCTCATGGAATGCATGAATTACGAAATTTACAACGCCACCCAAAGTACAAAACCGAATTCTGTAGGACATTCCACAGTGTTGGCTTCTGTCCATATGGACCTCGTTGTCATTTCGTACACAATGCAGATGAAGCTCGCCATTCCCACAATCGTGCCTTGAATGCAGTCGCATATACTCGTCTGACAGCAGCCACAGTGGCCGCAGCAGCAGCAGTCGCTCAAGCTCAGCAACAGCCGAATCTATTAGCTGGGGGAACAGGAGCCAATGGCTTGATCGGTGCTAATGGTCTTAACCATCAATTACCGCTTAGTCCACCACTAAGCATGTCAACTGGATCCGATCGTGCATCACCAACTGGTTCATTGTCCCTTAGTCCAACTAATTCAATGGCAAGCTTCCCATTTCCCGATCAAGTCAGCCCAGCTAGCTCGGTTTTCGCACAGACATTCACTTTTAATAGTCCGCCAGCTAGTCCACATGAAGGTATATCACCAGTTACCACACCATCACCACCACCCCAACAGATCCATCAAATCCATCAACATCATCAGCAGCAGCAGCAGCAGCAGAATCAACAACAAACGTCTGCTGTGATGCCGACTCAGCAGCAGTCAACTAACACCATTCAAATGCCATCCCTTACTCAAATCCATACAAAGCATTCCCAGAAACCACAGCAGCAGCAATCTCAGACACAGTCCGGAAATTCGGTGCTAGCAGCAAATAATAATAAGAGCGCCGATGTTGTTGTCAGTAACACTACTGGATCTATTCCGCAGGCAGCCAACACTGTTGCCGAGGACAATCGATTACCAGTCTTTAATCGGTTGAGCTCAACTGTTGATGCTTTCACGAATTTGCAAATTTAAATTCAACAAAGCAAGATATTTTCTTACAAACAAAATTTTACGATTATTTAAAACTCAACCAATCGATTTCAAGTAGTAGAAATTATGATACTGGATGAAAAAATATGTTTGATCATAATTTATATTTCCTGAAATCAATCTGATTTAAATCAATCGAAACGAAATCAAGGGTTTTTAAAATTCGTGTAAACAGAGGAGTGTGTAATACTTTAAACAGTTTTCGTCGAAAAATCTTTTATTACTAAAAACATCCTGAAACATTTTACAGATATTTCAAGTTATTTAAATGTTTCCGTTTTTTGTTTAAGTAATTGCTCTAAACTTGTTATTTTCGTGTAAAAATTGAACAATAATTTCGGTGTATTTTTTAAAACTTCAAAACTTTTTTTTTTGTAATCGACCATTAACAGAATGTAAAGCGCTTGGATATGAGTTTATTTCTGAGATTTTAAAAAAGTGTTTTGATTGTTTAAAACATGTTTTAATCAACGTACAAAAATTTAATTATCCTAAAATTGTAATTGACCTCTATTTAGGTTTTTATACGTTTTTAAATACTCTTTTAAGCATTCAAACCATTTGATATTTGCCGAAAAATTACAACATCAATGAAAGTGTTTCTAAACGATCTCCTTCGCCAGTAATGTTCTTTAAATGAGTGTAAATACCGAAAAGTACATTTTTCACATCAGTTAGGAACTGCAATTTTTGGTATAAACAATTACTGTTTTAATATATTTCCTAAATAAAAAAATCGAAACACGCGGTACGAAACGTTTACAAAATGAAGAGAAAATGAAAGTTTTATTTTTTATTGCAGTAAAATTAAAAAATAAAATTTTAGCCGTGTGATTGCTTTGAAAAAACAGCTTTAATTTTTTTTGTCTATTCGTGATACTGGCTTTTTTTATGTTCGGTTAAAATCCTTTGTTCTATTTTGTACTAAGCGCGATTCAAGGTGCTACAAGTTTGTGAGAGTAGAAAAAAACTCAGGAATTCTAAAGTGTCACATATATTACTTAAAAGAAAAAAAAACTGCCGAAAACAATTAGAATTTGTCAGAAACTCAAAAATGATTTTTTATACGTTTTGAATTTTACTTAAAAATTGATTAAATTCGCTACTGACAATATAGGTAGACGTTATGGTTTTAAAGCAAACTGCTGCACGAATTTCTTGAATTTATTGATTTAATTAAACAAATAAGTGGTAATTTATTATTTTTTATAAATATAGACATATTTATATATTGTTCAATTTGCTAAAAATATTTTTCATAAACGTTAAACCATTTAAAAAGAAACGTACAAGCAAATCTCTCAAGTGCCTTATTAATTTCTTATATTATATATTTTTTTTAAATTATTTTTAATATTATTTGTTTATAAGTGGAAACTGAAAAGCTTTTGTGGTATGTCTTCCGAAATATAGTAAAATATAGCTTTTTCCTTGAAATGAGAAACAAAAATTTAACAAATGAAGTAAAAAATCTTATTTATATTTTTTTTTGTTTTGAATTTTTGTATGCATAAATTGCTGCTGCTGATATTCCTTCAATAATTTTATGATTAATTTATTTAATTAAGTTCTTTTTTGTCTTATTTAAAATTAAATTTCAATCAATAAGAAAATGATGCATAAATTGCGACAAAAATATAAATTTATTCTTTTTGTATGTTTTATTATTATTATTCTTTTTTTTTTTTTGATTTATTAATTGTATGTGAAAAATAAAATAAATAATTTATATCAATATTTCTTATTTCATAAATTTGTATTAAACGACAAAAGACACTATTGAATAATTTATACTAATTTAGGAAACAAAACAAAAAAAGCTGGATTTAATGATACACGATTGATATCATTTTACCGCCTATATATCGTATTTAATTTTTTTTTCTATATTTTCCATCTACATAAATACTTGCGTGTTAACTTGGACGAATTTTGTTTCCTTTTTTCAAATTTCGATTTTGTACTTGAAACCTACAAATAAATATTTTTGTATATAATCCGAAACATTTCTTTCATCGTCATTTTTCTGCTTTTTTTTAACTTTAATACAAAAGTTTTTCGAAAAAATTGATTTTGGATAAAACAAAAAAAAAACAATAAAATATAAAATGCTGATAAATATATATATATATCCTATACTAAGTATATAATAATTATATTATTTTAATATGTATAAAATGAGTAATTTATATTATTTATATATTAAAATACAAAAAAAAACACTTAAAAACATTTAAATCATACAAAAAAGAGTCAAGATTTTTTTTATTTAGTTTTATATTTTATTATAACAATTTGAAAACTATGCTGTGTGAGAATAATAATAATTTGCATTTTAGTTCTCAAGATACAAACAAATAAAAAAAATATATAAATGTAAATCCCTCTTCTTCCATTAGATTTTTAGGAAAAAAATTTATGTATTTTTTTATTTTAAATCTTTTTACTTTTATTTCGTTTTTTTTTTTAAGTTTCCACATTTAATTAATAATAATGGTCTGAGACAACATTTCCAGTCTTCCAATATAAGATTTCACATTTGCAACATTTAATTGCAGTTGAAAACGATTTATGAATGTTTTATGCTATCAGAAACAAATTTAAAACACATTGGCGCGTATTCATGGTTGTTTTTAAACACAGGCTAAACATGTGTTTAAACTGACAAAAAAAACCATTACAAACTGCCAGTTTAAACTCATATTTTACAAAACCTATGCTTTAAAACGATTTTGAATACGCGCCATTAAGATTTAATTTTGTTTTTGGAAAGACTACCAGCAGAATAGAGATTTTCATTTTACAATAGGCCCTATTCCAGAATCCGATACGAATGATTCGGATCGTAAACTCAATGTTGTTGTTAGTGTTTTATACCAACAACAACATTGAGTTTATGATCCGAATCATTCGTATCGGATTCTGTGATAGGGCCTAATATTCTTTTGATTAAAAAAAATCTTAAATACGAGTTCCGACATTTTTAAAACTCAAAATATTAAATTTGGTCAATAATTTATTTACTCATTCCGAACTTTTTTTTAGGTTCAGTTAATTAATCTACAGCTCAAGTTCTAGAAATATTTAATTTGTTTACAAATTTCATTGTCTCGACATTATATTTGATCTACTTACCACACATTGCATTTATTATTTGTATAAAATAAGAACGATATATCAAAAAATAACTATTTTCAATGAGCAATAATGCTTTCAAGTAATTTTCTTTATTCAGAATCAATAGCGTGTTATTAAATTATTTTTGTACACAACATAGTTCCCCTAATTTTGAGTATTTATAAATGACACTAAAGAAATAAATGTGAATTTTTGAGATATGTGGATTTACAAGAAAAGCGTAAATCATAAACAACTTTTATGAAACAATTACAATGAATATTTAACGCACATTAAAAATATTTAATAAATTATTCATTTTTTGATTTTTTTTTCTATTTGTTCAGTAAGTTTTTTGGGATTTATCGTAATTACTTGCTAGAATTACATATTATTATTATTATGAAACAATTATTTAATTATTATATTTTCGTCTGTAATTTATTTGATTTTTATATATAAAGTACTACTATCTTATATAATTATTGCATTCAAATATTTAATTATTTTATTTTTTATTTGTTTATTTAATAACTTTTTTAAACGTGAAGAAAATAACTGATTTCAATTTTGTAATCATTTTCAAACAAAAAACAGATGAAATTGTGAAAACCAACAAAACTATATGAAGCATAAAATATATAAAAAATGATATATGAATTTTTTTATTTCATTGCATTATTAAAAAGATTTATAATGGAAAATATTAGTGTTTTTATTTCAAACAAATATCATACAATAGTGTTTCCCAAACTTTTTCGCTGGTGTATCCCCTAGTAGGCTAGTATCTTATCTTTACTTTTATTTTTTATTCGCCTAAGCTGTATTTTATTTGAATGTTTTTACATCGAAAATAACTTGTGCGCAATCCACTCAAATCGAATAGCAAATGCACTCAAGACTTATCATGAATTTAAAATCGAAAATCTAATCACCTCGAACACAGTACCTCATTGGCCGCATTCAGACGTGGTGGAAACTGGTTGAAGTCAACCAAGTTACTCTGGGTGAAAAAACCTGCTTGCGTTCTCACGTAGTGTTTTTCAACTTTTGCGCTGCAGTGTATTTACACATGCTGTGTTAATGTGTGCGTGTTGCAAGAAAAATTTTGTGAACCCCCACCATTGAACTCTATGTGTGTATGTGTTTTCAACCAAGTTCACCCGGCCTAGCCAGCAGATGAATTCCCCGCATACACCCGATAACGTCTGGCCATTAAAATCGAGTGGAAAGTTGGTGAAGTTAACCAGTTTCCACCACGTCTGAACGCGGCCATTGGCCGCTTTTACACTTTTCTTCAACCGGGCGCATTTGCTCTAAATTTAGTAGGATCAGAGACTAAAGGGGAAATGCGTCACTCGCGGACAGGGTGCAACTTTGAAGATACGCACACGTAAACAAGCGAATGGTGCTCTGTTCGTATCAACTCGAAAAAATTGACTACGTGACACGTAAATGGTGTATAAATATTATTTTGAAGAACGGCGCAAGGAAGACAAATGTAAAAGCAAGGGCATGAATTTACTCGATTTACGCTGGGCAAATGAGACATAGGATTGCCAATTTATAGTGAACCAAAACAAAAAAAAAACACAAAAGTCTATCATGAAAATCGTTCTACCACAAACCAAGTTTAAAGGAAGCGACCACACACAATGAATTTGGGTTCTCCAGAAAATGGCGAACCAATGTTACAACGCAGCAGCAGGCAGCGTACAGAACGGAAGATATGTCTTCATTTATTTGTACGATTGCATAGTTCGGTTGATGTGCTCTATATTTTGTCGAACGCAGTCAGGTTAAGGGCAAATAGCAAAGTAAAACAGAAAAATCCCTTATCGCTCATTTGCTTTCTAATTTGACAGCTGTGCATGAGAAAAATTTAATGATGTTTATGATGGTTTGTGTATGCGCAATCGATAAACTGTTGGAGAAATAATTTTCTCCATTTAATATGCAGGAAAAATTGGAAATTATGAATTCCGGTAGGCCGGCATTGGTAGTTGCCTACTTAACTTGCAAAGTAGTATCGAAACAAAATCTTTCAGTAGACAATTTCAGCCTTCTTGTTTCGAATCCAAATTCTGGCTATACTGCTATAATTAAACTATTTTGTTGGCTCTACTTGAAATCAAGAAAAAGTTGTTTAGAGTACCGGCTACAATGATTTAAATCATTTACCAGCAACTTAATATTGAACACCCTACTGAAAGCAGGGCGCCACGTCACTGGTAGCTTTTCTATATGAAAAAATTAAATTATAATAGAACAAATGAATTGGCTGCCGAAACTAAATATTTTCAATTTTCAGTTCTTTTTATGAATGTGACTTTGAATAGGAATGGATAAATACCTACATTTGCTTTAGTTTTACAGTAAATTGAATCACTCTTGTTAAGGGTGGAATAAGATATTTTAAAATCATAAGAAATCAAGTTGAATGTTTTCATACATTACGCTCACCTTTCCAGATTTTCTCTGTACCAAAAACCACTTAAGCTAAATTAACCTAGCATCAATAATGTTTTAATTTAGTTAATTCTATGTTGTTGGTGTTTTATTTCGAGCAAAACTTTTTTCACTTTTAGAAAAAAAAATTTAAAAAAAAACTATTAAACTATTCTAAAAGAAATAAAGTCTAACCTCATACAAAACCGAACTTTTTCCTTTTTGGTAGACAAAATTGTCGGCGACAAGTTCAAAGTTTTATCATAACAGCAGGTGTTATCGGACAATTACTTTTTCGAGAGCAGATAAATTTACAACAAGAATTGAAGTGTTTGTAAAAAAAATAATAATTGAGGACATCCTGAGATATGATAACAGTGAAGAGTGTTGTTTTTATTGTTACCATTTCATCGAATGATTACAAATGTCAATAAGCGCTGGATATGATATTTAGAAAATCATAAAATATGATCTTAGCAACAGATTTTAATTTCACTGAGTGCTCTGCACGAAAAAAAAGGTGATTTCGATGTTTATAGCTTGCGCTTTAGACATTTTGGTATAATTTTACTTTATGGGCGCGGTTCGCTAAGATCTTCATATTTCTTTCTTAGCTTTATGGAGTCAAATGGATCCAAAAACAAAAAAAGAATTAGTCGCTCGGCCCTAGAGGGTAGCCCCCCAAAATTTTTTCTCAAAAACTACAAACGGTTATAAATTTTTTGTTTTCTGACCAATTAATTTGTAAACGCCACAAGATGTCTCTCGAAGAGTTCTTTCCTAAAACCCAATATAAAATATATCTACGGCACTGAAAACAAAAAAAAATCTCTAAAATGTATTTTTTTTGGACTTTTTTTGGATATTTAAAAAAAAAACTTTTATCTAGAAAAAATGCACTAAAAAGAAAATAATTTTTTGGGTGCTGTGTATCAGAAATAAAAAATATTTATCTCGCTTTTATTTCTGATACATTTAGCAATTAATTAACGAACAAACTAAAAATTTTATCATGTCATATTTTTTTCGAAATTGTTGGGAAATGGAATTTTCTAATTTTGCTGCCGTTTCACTGCCCCCTTCTTAAATGAATGCTAATCCCTAGCATGTTGACAAAAACACAGTTTGTCAACATGAGCGACCTTGTGCTTCCCTAATTCTGTCAACGACATAATTTATGCGAGTTACGACTCTATAGGATCCCTCCCTAGCTTGCCTCTTTCCTATTCTCCGTTTGGAGTTATAGAATAATTCACACTTGGTGAAACCGAAGGTGTTGGCCTGCTGGTCGTATCGTGTCTTCATCCTGTCGCTTGTTAGTCTGATTTATTTGTGTACTTGATGTAGTCATTCTCGCAAGTCGTTCACGTATTCATCAGTAGTAACGAGTTTTTCAGCCCAATAGTATAGTAATAGTATAGTATATCGCAAGGAAATCGTATTTCTCTTCCGAAAAGTACCTGCGGTGGAGTTTGGCCTGTGGAATCATGCTTCGCTGTGCGATATGCCATAAGGAAAAGTGGAATCTGACCGTCCCAATCTCGCTGGCGTTCCTTGACTATTTTTGATAAGCCTCGATTAAGTGTTCGATCAAACCTCCCTACCATACCATCTGATTGCGGGTGTAGCGGTGTTGAGCGAGTTTTGTGAATTTCTAAAAGCTTGCAGACCTTCCCAAACATGTTGGATTCTTGTCAGAATGGAGTTCGCGCGGGACTCCATATCGGCTAACCCAACTTGATACTAGCATTTTGGCTACAATTCGCGACTATTGACTTTGTATAGTCCAAGATGACCATTATGTATTTGTTTCTGTCATCTGTAGTTGGAAAGGGTCCAGCAATGTCCACAGCGATACGTTCAAATGGTACTCCTACTCGCGGGCCATTACTACCATGTTTCAACATCTTCGCGTAGACCTAGCCAGAAGAATCTTCCTCGTACTTTGACCGAAGTTTTGTTTTTACCCAGTTGGCCTCCTGAAGTTCCATCATTGGTTTGTATTAGTATTTCCGATTTCTTGGATTTTAGCACGAGCATCTGCATTCGGGAAGATTCCCCATCCGAAGTCGCCCGCTTGCGTTTAAGTACCCCTAACTCCAAACCAATAGCTTTTAAGTGTCACTTTAGTCCGACATTGTGGCCCATTTGGACCTAGTTCCTTGTTCTTGCCATGTGATCAAGGAGACCAGTTCTGGATAGTTTAACTGAGCCTGTCGCAGTTCCTGGGAGTTCCACTCTTCTTTGGGTCACAGCACAATGGTTTCAAGCAGAACTTCCTTCTTATTTTCTTTTTGGACGCAATGCTTGCACTCCGGTTTGCATGGTTGACGTGATAACGAGTCGGCGTTATTGTGGTTTCATCCTCTCCAGTGTATTATCTCAAAATCGTAAGTTTGTAGGCACTGCAGCCATCTGGCGACTTGTCCTTCAGGGTTCTTGAAGCTTAACAACCACTTAAGTGCGGCATGGTCGGTTAGCAAAATGAATCGCTGTCCGTAAAGGTACTTATGGAAATGCTTTGTTGCCTGGATTACCGTTAGCAATTCCTTTCTTGTAACGCAGTAGTTGCGTTCGGGGTTTGACAGCACTTTGCTGTAGTACGCAATCACGTGTTCCTGTCCATCTTGCTCTTGTGAAAGTATAGCACCTACACCTCACTTGTATTACTGATACCCGTGTCCAGTATAAAACGCTTGCCAGCTACTGGGTACCTCAGGATTGGTGACATGACTGGTATTTCAGCATCTGGAAGAAATTCTCGCAGCGATTAGTCCAATTATATGGCTTTCCTTCTTCGGTCAGCTCATGTAGACATTTTGCGATATCAGCAAAGCCCTTTACGAAGCGGCGATAGTACGTTGCCAATCCCAGCAAACTTTTCAATTCTCGCTTATCTTTTGACTGTGGCCAGCTTCTAATTGATAAAATTTAAACAAATCTTTGAGTGGCTATATTAAATCTATCTAAAAACTAGTCCCTCTATTCCTAAAATTAGTTTCTCTACATCGTGGATAACAACATCGATACCTCGATATATCGGTCTGTTCAACATCGAGGTTAAAACTCGAAATTTTTTTGCAAACATCGAGGTATCGTTGGCATCCCTAATCTCGAATGTCCTTGCAACTTCTTACCCGTGGATCGTTACAATATCAAAAATTTTATTGTTGCAAATGTTAATTATAATAAAAATTGAATGCTGCAATGTAACGCTCTCTTGAATTAATTATTTGATGTAAATGTCACATATTGTGTAGGTACTCATTTTGTACCAATTAATTCACAACATAATATAATAATACAGTAATATACAGTAATTCCAAACATTCGCGGATTTGGTTATTCGCAGAAGTAAACAAATTAAACAAAAATATAAAATAGTAAGCTATAATTTTTAGGGTGCATTATATTAAAAAATAAAATCCAATATGTCTAACTATAAATATTTTAATTAGGACGTAAAAATCGCTAATAATTTATTCATTGTTATTTATTTTAACTTCCATATTAACAAAAATGTGTCACCATTTTTTTATTTCATATTAAACCTTGCGCGGACCCCCTGACGTTGTTCAGGGACCCCCAAATCAATTTTAATTTTCCACGGACCCCCTGAATGATCCCGGGGACCCCTGGGGGTCCGTAGGGACCACTTTGGGAACCACTGATTTAAATCAATCGCTGAAAGATATTATAAGCAGCGAGGCTCACAAAAAATTATTTAAATGTATAACTTCAGATAATACAGTCATTGAGTTATACGCTTTAATACGTTTTAATGGACGTCTCTGCCTATAACAGGCCTGGCCAACCCAAATCGTTCCACGGGCCAATCTGATGACTCATTTTTTTGGCGGGCCGCACATGAAAAAATAGAATAACCGCCGTTTCTTAGTAAAATTTTCAAATAATATTTTATGTTGTTTTTTAACAATCACTTGGTTTAAAAAAAAATTTAGAACAGAATGCAAAAAGTTGAGCATAACCCCACGACTCCATTGGGCTTTTAAAAATCATGATTTTTCCCCTACTCCATATTTTGGCGAATAAAGAAATCACCGCGTGGGCATCTTCAGTCATGATTTTTCATATTTATCGTGTCTCCATAGCGTACTTAGAAATGTCAACCAGGAGGTAATCAGGGCAGCCAACTAGAAATCAGCTAATTTGACTGAACAAATGTAAAAAAAAAATCATACTTTTCAGTAGCCGAAAAAATCATGACAGTAAGGACATTTAAATCATGATGCAAGATTTTTTGAGTCTCCATTAGACTTTTTCGTGATTGGATTTAAATCCAATCTGGAAAAGAGTCTAATGGAGTCGTGGGGTAAGAAAAAAATATTTGCTAAACAAATATATGTATAAATGGACTTATGTAAATGCAAATGTATATATACGAGTAGTACTTATGTAAAATAAAACATAACAAAAGCTAAAACTGCCAATCTGGCAATTATTGAAACTTCGTATGGTGATTTAAGTGAACGGCGAACAGTTATATCAAAATTCCACTTTGAAGTCAAACTGTCGAAGAAGTAGTTTTAAAATTTATTCCAATCGGATTTTCAGGTATGGGAGTTTTATGTAGAATCATATCCTAAATAACTTTTGTTCTTGGACTTTTTTGATAAAATGCACCGTTTTTGAGATATTCACAAAAACCGTTTTCGTTCGTATGGGGGGTACCCCCCCTAATGGTCCATTTTTGCCCAGTAACGAACTTAGCCTCGCATTTTACGAAAAACGAATCTGCGTAAAATTTCAAGTCTGTAGCTCAACTCGTGCACCCGCAATCCGCGCCACAAACGGACGGACAGATGGACGGACATGCACAAATTAATTTATTTTGTCATTCTAAACACATTTGCGCAATTCATTTTTGTGTGTAATGACGGGATCTTGGCTAGCTATGTTTCGCGTTTATTTATTTCTTAGCGTATTATAGGGGATGATACTTAGGGATGCAACATTGTTCATAAAACCTCGATATATTGAAAATCGATGGGTTTTTTAAGGCGACATCGATGTCAAAAAACACCGTCCTGAAAACATCGATACCTCGATGTTTTTCCGATGTTTTGAAAAAGTTAAATTTAATAAATAATTTAGCCACCTGGCGGATGCTCTACTGTGGGTGGAGTGCACCCAGGTAGAATTAACACGATTTTAATTCTTCTTATACGTTGAACCACCAAAAACCCGTTAGTTTTCGAGATATTCGCAAAAAACTTTTTTTTTTTTTAATACCGACATATCTTTAAAGACATATCTTTATAGCGGCTTGGGATACGGAGTTCTAAATAGTAAAAGACATAAATGTAGTTAGTTTCGGAATAAATCATTTTGGTTACTTCCGGTTAACGGATTTCCACATCAGGACCAAACTTCTCTGTAAAATTTCATGGCTAGCTCTGGTATTTTTTGCGAAATCTTGTAGAAAGATGAAACCAAAAATTGATACCAAAGAAAATTTAAACAAATCTTTAAGTAGAGTGGCTATATTAAATCTATCTAAAAACTAGTCCCTCTAGTCCTATAATTAGTTTCTCTACTAATTTTATGAAGAGTAATGTTCAACATCGTGGATAACAACATCGATACCTCGATATATCGGCCTGTTCAACATCGAGGTTAAAACTCGATATTTTTCCACGATGCCTCGATACATCGAGGTATCGTTGGCATCCCTAATTATAGGCAAAACTGGAGTTTATGGTATTTGATAGACAATTTAAATCTATGTTTAAACGCTGAACTAGGTGTTAAAATTAATCATTCTCAGGGATATGTTTAAGTGATTGAATAACCTCAAATTATTTATTTTGCTTCTGAAAATCAATTTAAACGATTTTTATCGACGAGCTGTAAATATTTGTAGTAAATGGGGAGTTTTATTCTCAAAAACATTGTAAATTCTGATTTTTTTTTAGGATTTTTTAGCTAATTTTCTAAATATTGGTAATGGGGTATAAGAACAAGGACATAATGGCATTGGGGCATATAGTTTTACGGGAAGCTTCAATGCCAAATGATTAGCTGATATTTAGTAACTTGGATTTATTGACAATCGAAACTTGCAAAACTTTGACTTATCAAGGTTCCACTGTATTTCGTTCCCGAAGTTTTAGCCAAGACCTAAATCACTGATAAAAAAGATTTTTTTTATTTTGGATTAAAAAAGGGAAACAACATCGGAATAAACCAAACAGTAATAGGAAAAAAAATATTTTATGGAGTTAAAATTCCTTCAGCGTATATTTATTGAAAAACAAAATTTTGACACTAGATGGAAATTTTGAATTTTGCCACTAAACTCACAAAAATTCATAAACAAATGCACCAATAAAGATATTTTTGCTTCTATTAAATAAAAATTTATATATAAATAGATAACTTGACGCAACGCTTTTACTTCTGTGACAACCAATAATCGCTTAAGTCGACTCAAGACAAAACTAAGTTTGCAGTACCACCGTATTCTCCATACATCAGTAGGAATATCAATAGACACAAAATTTGATATTCCTACTGTTCTAACCGAAGTTAAATATCACTTAAGTCGCAATAATTATCACTTGACGCTTATCTCAACTTAAGCTGCTTTTCCAAGTTTAGTTACGTATGGTTACATAAAATAAATGAAATGTTCACCACCACAGACTTGTCCATAAAGTTACAGATGATTTGAACTTACAGACTGTCAAAGTTACATATCTAGAAAATCAAAGTGGACTGGAATTGTTAATCTCAAGATATAGACCGAGTTTACAGTATTAGAATAAGGCCATATAATACAAACCACAAAAAAAGCTGCTTACGGCCAATTTCTTCACCGAGTACTAACGCTATTACCGGTATTAGACCAGAATCGGCGGATGTTACTGTTTCGATTTGACGTGGCAAAGCTTTTTGTTTGAAGTTCGAATTTCTTCGAATATTTAATACCAACTTGAGCTCAATCTCACGTACGAGGGTGCACAATAAATCCATATCTTACTGACTCCAAGGCTAGGCTTTTTCGGATTACCACCAACCCTATCCTTTTCTCCGTTTTCTGGTCCTCGTTTTTTCATTATTATTTTTTTTACACTAAATTACACGTTTCTAAACAAATATTATTTGAAAAAAACACGTACACAAATTCACAGAACACAACGAACAATAATATTTCAAATTCAAATGTCAAAATAGTGTCGAAATCGGTTTTAGACGTATTAGCTTAGTTTTAGACGTATTTGCTGCTAGTACCGGCTGATGAATTTAGCTCCGGTACTAGCGATGTGAAGAAATGCACAAGTACTAACTTTTCGTTGGTACCGAGTACCAGAGATAGTACCTGGACTAGCTAGACTCCACTTTAGTACTCTGTGAAGAAATTGGCCGTTAGTGGATTTTGCTTGCAAACCGACGCTTTTAATTTTCACGATTTCTCCGTAAAAAAAACCCTGGGGGTCTATTATGGAATACGAGCGTAATCGTAACGATTGGGATTTGCCTGTTGTTGTCAGTGTTTTCTACTAACAACAACAGGCAAATGCCAATCGTTACGATTACGATCGTATTCCATAATAGGCCACCTGAATTTTGGAAACTAATAAGTATTCCGTGAGGTAAAAAAAAGCCCTAAAACGAGGGTTCTCTGGATATATTGTCTCCCTTACCTACCACAACCCTCCCCGCACGGATCATTTTATGCAAAGCACCCCTATATCTGAATATGCATTGACAGTTTGAATTGATTCGATAACTTATTCTGTTTTAAAAGTGTTAATTTATTTCCACGTCCTCCCCACAAGATTCGGACGGAATTTTTTTTAAAAGATCCCGATAAATATTTAAAAGACTAAAAAAAATGTTATTTAGGTACCTTATTTATATTTCCAACGCACCGAAATATATGATATAATTTTTTTGTCAATGTAAAATGCATTTGTACGGTAAAAAGCGGAAGAGGGGTGCTATTGAATTTTTGTGTATGTAAGAGCTATGTAAAATCGTATTTTAAATAATTTTTTTTTCATAATTTTTTCGATATGGCACACTGTTTTCGAGTAAATCTCAAAAAAATCAATTTGTATGAAGAAGGGACGAAGGAGTGAACCGATTAAGTTGAAATGCATCGAAGAGTTATGTATAAGACTATTCTAAACACTATTGTCTTTGAAAAAATTTTGATATGATGCACCATTTTTGAGAAAATTGTATAAAGCTAGTTCATTTGTATGGGTGAGAGAAGAGGAAGTGATTTGTATGGGGGAAAGAAGAGGAAGTGATGCGAATTATTTTTTTTACATACGAACCATCTTTATGGGAAAAATTGTATTAATAGATATTATCGTTTTTGCGTGATGGATTGAAGCAGCTTCGCTCACTCCGTTAATTAATCCTAAAGGGCCACTTAGCGATATTTTCATCTGAAAATAGATTTTCAAGTGGCTGGGTGCGAATTAGGAAAATATTATTCTCTAATCCTCTTACGCCCGCCCTAGTCGGCGAGAGTCATTTTACGTGTCGAAGGGTGCAGCCCTCAGCTTTTCTCATGGAATTGGAACATTTACAGTTTGCTATTATGCTGGTGTGTTGTTATTTCAATGAATGCATGAGCTGCTGGTATTTTCATGTAACCCAAATGCTTTCATCATTCATTGTTGCTTGGGGTTGAATTTAAAAATTATGAGAACTTATCCTTTTCGGCATTTCTTTCCGCGGTCTGATATGCAGTATTTCCCCTATGAACATTTTCTACCACCCCTCTCTTATTTGTTATTTTTCTCATTAAACGGTTTTATCACTATAAAATTAAAGGGACTATCAAATATCTAAGTTTTCCAAAGGATTCCTGTCATGCGGGCGAATTTTTTTCATTTGAGGGGTGTTTTAACCGAAATGTAACGGTTTTATTGATTTTTTGCATTCAAATAAATAATGTGTCCATTGGGTTCAAAAACGGACATGTTCATCTTGAGCAGTTTCGAGAAAATCGCAAAAACTCTTCATTTCTAAATTTTGCTATTGGTTAAATTGGATTTTTTCCCGTTTTTTATTAAACTAGAGTAGAATAACAGGAACGAGGCATATGTTCAACATAATAATGCTAATGGTGGACTGCAAAAGAAAGTCCGTTTTTGAACCAATTCTTTTGAAAAATGGTTTTTTCTAACTACCTGTTCGATCTATTATTTTTTTGATATGACGCACCGTTTTTAAGAAAGCTGCAGAAAACTCTTCCAATGGTATGGCGATCAGAGAATAACTGTTCCAATTGAATTTTGATGTATGATAACTATAATACTGGCTAGCTGGCCAAAAATTGACCAAAAATCGGTAATATTTGAATATTATATTATGTTTTTTTTTTAAATAAAATAATGGGTGACCACAATTATGTCTATAATATTTTATAGGGCTTATAGGTCAAAAATAAAACAAATGTTTCTAATAGTCAATAAATATTTTCTTTTACTTCTCGACGTTTCGCCTGTTTTCACTTGGCGTCTTCAGGAGCTATACATTTGAACACAAAATTTCTCATTAGGAAACAATACTATGCAATTAGAATCTAGTACTTACAATTTATTAACATTGATAAAAATCACTATATATTAGATTGCCCACAAGATATATGAAATGTGTAAAGTTGTAATTTTTGTTGCTCCCCGTCCATTTTCGTGAAGTTTAGGTCAAAAAAATAAGATTTAAAAAAAAAAGTAGGAACCTGTAGTGGAAAAAACCCAGTCGGTTTTTCATTGAAGTTTCAAAAATAGACTTTAAAATGGTGAATCGCTTTAACTGTCCGTAACTCCTATAATATTTAATTTTTCGTTGATGGTCTAAAGACAACTTTTGTAGAGGATAACTAGACGAACATCTAATTCTCACGAAGTTTTGACCTACGGTTGAAATTTAATGCTTTTTTGGTCCCAAAACAGCAATTTTTTAAGAACATTTTCATGAATTTTTTTCTTTAAATGTATTTTTTGCACTTTCTAAAGGGTGGAATATTTCTTCTGGTAAGCCTATGTTCTAGAGAATGAAATGTAGATTAATTTAAAAAAAAAATGAAGCCGATCTAAAGTTATACGACATAGATACAGACCGACAAACAGACAGATTTATGGATATCCTAAATTTGTTGTCTGAAACGGATTTTGTACTGGTCAGATTTTTCAAAAGTAGAATTTTTTTTAAGTTTTTCCGATATTCTTATTTGTTATAAAACATTTTAACCCTTAATTTATGAGGTGAAAATCATATGCGTAAATGATGAGGTGGTTTCCAATGGACTTGTTCTAATCACATACCAAATCCGTGCTTTTAACTCGGCACACAACACCATACTGTATGAAAATACTGAAGATTTCAGAGTCACTGTGCTGAAAACATGAGAAATAGCAAAGAGAGAAAAGTCAATGTGGGTCCACTGGACCCACCTCATCAATTAAGGGTTAAAATACAAAATTTAATGGATTTTTTTTAAATTTTTTTTCTTAAAATTGTTCATAATTTTTTGTTAAATATTCAATGAATTTTGCTTTCGAATAGCTTTGCATTGATATTTGTTTATAATGCTGTTCCATCGCATGCAGGATATACTGTTTTTGTTGCTCCTGGTGCGTTAGAACAGTATTATATCGAGTCATCAAAGCTACTCCACGCTCTGCTATATCATACACCACAAGTAAATTTTTAATCATTGCCTTCGCAGCGATGTAGTTCTCGTCTTCCTCCCATGTTGCTGGATCGGCAGTCAAAAAATTGTTCCTTATACCAGTGATTTCTTGATTTAATATTTTATCAAAGAAAAAGTATGTGTTATTGTTATTACTAACAAAATCGCACAATTCTGATGACTCGATATAATACTGTTCCAACGCACCAGGAGCAACAAAAACAGTATATCCTGCATGCGATGGAACAGCATTATAAACAAATATCAATGCAAAGCTATTCGAAAGCAAAATTCATTGAATATTTAACAAAAAATTATGAACAATTTTAAGAAAAAAAATTAAAAAAAAATCCATTAAATTTTGTATTTTAACCCTTAATTGATGAGGTGGGTCCAGTGGACCCACATTGACTTTTCTCTCTTTGCTATTTCTCATGTTTTCAGCACAGTGACTCTGAAATCTTCAGTATTTTCATACAGTATGGTGTTGTGTGCCGAGTTAAAAGCACGGATTTGGTATGTGATTAGAACAAGTCCATTGGAAACCACCTCATCATTTACGCATATGATTTTCACCTCATAAATTAAGGGTTAAAATGTTTTATAACAAATAAGAATATCGGAAAAACTTAAAAAAAATTCTACTTTTGAAAAATCTGACCAGTACAAAATCCGTTTCAGACAACAAATTTAGGATATCCATAAATCTGTCTGTTTGTCGGTCTGTATCTATGTCGTATAACTTTAGATCGGCTTCATTTTTTTTTTAAATTAATCTACATTTCATTCTCTAGAACATAGGCTTACCAGAAGAAATATTCCACCCTTTAGAAAGTGCAAAAAATACATTTAAAGAAAAAAATTCATGAAAATGTTCTTAAAAAATTGCTGTTTTGGGACCAAAAAAGCATTAAATTTCAACCGTAGGTCAAAACTTCGTGAGAATTAGATGTTCGTCTAGTTATCCTCTACAAAAGTTGTCTTTAGACCATCAACGAAAAATTAAATATTATAGGAGTTACGGACAGTTAAAGCGATTCACCATTTTAAAGTCTATTTTTGAAACTTCAATGAAAAACCGACTGGGTTTTTTCCACTACAGGTTCCTACTTTTTTTTTTAAATCTTATTTTTTTGACCTAAACTTCACGAAAATGGACGGGGAGCAACAAAAATTACAACTTTGCACATATGGGCAATCTACTATATATATATAATTAAAAGTCAAAAATTGAAAATCAATAAAATCACAATTACTACATATATAAAAAATTAAATTAACTAAATAAATTTGGCTACGGACGTTACAATTAAACTAAGCTTTTTCAAAAATTGTATATACTTAGCGGGGCCTTATTTGAGGACTGTTATTTTAAAATAGCACAGTATGTGGCGAAACGTCGAGAAGTAAAAGAAAATATTTATTGACTATTAGAAACATTTGTTTTATTTTTGACCTAAAAGCCCTATAAAATATTATATTATATTATGTGTTAATTATCGTTTAATTTAAATAAAAGTTGTATCTTGAAAAAAGGGATTTTATCAGGTGGAATTTGAAGCACACATTTTTCAACTGCCGATCATTTCCTCTTCGTTTATAATTAAAATTTCGGACCACAGCGAGAATTTGCTATTATTTTAGACTAATCCCAAATTTATCTAAAAGAAATCCATTTTACTGTAACAGTTTTTATTTTGAATTTCGCAACATTTTTTCACTGCACACTTTATTTTGATTCTGTAAATATTGTTATGAATTAAAACAAATTTCAGTAAACTTTTTTATGGTATTTATTTAAATTTTAAAAGCTATGAAACCAAAAGTACATATTTCCCTTATGTAGGTGTGTCGCCATTTTTTCTTCCTTTCAAAACGCTTCCACGAGCTCATAACGTTGAGAAACACTGCTTTAAATTAAAGTACATTTCACTCTTAGCCGACGATATTCAAAATCGCTAAGAACTTATTCCCATAGTATATTTTTATACATGCGTCCAAAAAATATTTTTTCTTCAAAAAATTTAGACATTCAAAAATTTCTAGGCCTTTGAAAGAAATAATTCTCCAACAATTTCTGATTCAAAACTGAAGACCTTCTTTCACCATTAGGAAGTTGCATGTATAATTCTGACATATTAAATTAAACTTCGTTTATGGGTAAATTGTTTACCTCGTGCAGGACACGTGTATATATCAAATGAAATTATCATTGCAGGTTTCATGATCGGTTTGCTGTATTTCCCCTAATTTATAACAATCAAAAATGAGGGGGAACTTGAGACTCGAATGCAAACTGACATTCGCTCATGTGCGGGTCGAGTGCTTCAAATAACATTTGGCGAAAGACATTCGAAAATTATACGGGACAAGAAAGAGATGTTTTTACTTTTAATTACTCTTCGTTTTTTAAAAAAAAAATAAAAGTATTTTTTAAAAAATTATTTTAATTTTTTTATTTTCCCTTTTTAGTCATTTTGTATTTGATCAGTATGACTAAATCTCTAAAATGACGCGTCTTTCATCACGCTTGTTTATACCTTTTAGTGTTCGAATAAATATCCTTGATGCCTTTGAGACATTTTTACGGACTTTTTAACTCTAGGATTGGATTCATCAATCCCAACAATCCCAAGATGAGATTTTTTCCGGAAAATTCGAGGGAAGGATTCTGACGTTACCTTCCGTTATCTTTATAGACTTCTTAATGTCAGAATCGAAGTCAGCGACCCCAAAAAAAGAAAATTTAAGACAAATAGACAGACAGATACGAAGGCAAGCTAAATAAAGGCTTTTAAAAATTAGCCATATTACAAAATTTTAATGTGCCCCTGTTGAACGTACATAGTTCATTTTTTTGGAACCGTCAAAAAAGGCAGAATTTGTTTTAATAAGCTTGGGTAAATACGACATAAAGAGAATTTCTACCGTTGCTGTAGTTTTTTAAATGCCTATTGTTGTTATCTGTTATCGATAATCATGTCTCAAGTACGTATGGGTTTGTGTTTTATATTTTATACCGATTTCAATTGCTGTCAGAGTTACTGATTATGTCTAATTGAGAGTATCAATTCGTCAATACTCTTATTTTTCTGTAATAAGTCATTCCATATTTCCCAAAATAAGAAAATTAAATTCGAATAGCAGTAGTAAACCTAGAGGTTATCTAATCTAAAAGTGCTTTTAAAATACTCTAAAATAATCACAATGGAATGATGTATGTAGGTCAATATAGTTAGTGTAAAGCTAAAAAAAAATAAATATGTACATCAATTTTAAACGTCTAAAGGTGACTGCGGCAAAATGATAAGAAATTAAAACAAAATCTTAATAAAACTTGTAGAATGTAAACAAAATATCGCCAGATGAATTATCACAAAGTTATAAAATTTTTATTTTGCTTGGTGAGATATATATGCGCAACTTTTTGTGAGTAAAAACAAAAACAAGCTTTATCATTTGCTTCATAGTTGCAATAAAATAAATTGAATGTAAGTGTCAATATTGCCAGCTATTTTACATTCTATTTTATAAATTGTATTTTTAAGGCGTAAATTCAAAATAGAAGAAAAATTGACTAAAGTATTCGGACCAATCATTAGTTGAGGGGTTGCATTTGAAAATATTCACTACTCCCACATTTTTATGTAAAATCTTCGATAAAATCACGAGACTTTTGAAAAAGATCCTGTTTTGAAAATACACTTTTGTATTATTTCACCTTTTATGCAGAAATTATATTAGAATTTGAAACTGTTGCCACAAATATGTGCCCCCATACAGACAGTTACGAGATTTTTTTTGGCAAAGAAACTTTGGTTAGTTTTGCCCAATTAAACGGAGACAACATATTTTATAAAACATAAGAAAAGCTACAATTGCCAAGAGCCAACCGTCAAATACTCTCTATGATGACAGGCAAAATGTGTATTTTAAAAAATCCATTTGTGTAGGACAGGAGGTCGTCCAATTGGATTTTGACGCATGGAACCATTATTTATAATCAGTTTCTAAGCACATTTCATCTTTATAAATTTTTCAATACGATGCATAGTTTTCGAGGAAACAGGAAAAAAATATAAAAATCGTGTCGAATTAGCGATTGTGCCGGATTATCGAACGTCAATAATTTTAACAGGAATACCAAAGATAAATCACTGTTGATAAAAATGCACACGATTAATTATCTTTAGTTTTTGCTGTATAGTGAGAGTCACATGCTTACTCTGATTAGTTTTATTAACACTCGAAGAAGTCCTGCTGGGCTTTATTGAACATTGTGCAAACGTGATTTGTAACCGTTAGAAAACAGGCAACACTGTACTAAAATGAACACTGAACTGACAGTTAGTTACGATAAACACTGAGCGAACTAACAATGCGGGAACAAAGGTCCTAGACAATGGGTATAGCCAGTGGTTCAAAAAAAGTATAACTTGAAGAAAATCGGTTCATTAGTTTAAGAGTTTCGATTTAATATTTAAATGCACATTTCTTTGGCACAATTTCACAGGGTGTGATTCTGTGTTGATGCAAGATAAACCATCACCTCCCATACAATTTTTTCCATGAAATTGTCCATAGAATCACCCCAACAGAATCACCCAGCCTCTAGGTCTGATACACCCTGTATAAAAGTCAAATACCACTAGGGATGCCAACGATACCTCGATGTTTGCAAAACATCGAGGTATCGTTGAAAAATATCGAGTTTTAACCTCGATGTTGAACAGGCCGATATATCGCGGTATCGATGTTGTTATCCACGATGTTGAACATAACAAAAGCTATAATTGCCAATCTGGCAATTATTGAAAACCCGTATGGTGATTTAAGTGAACAGCGAACAGTTGTATCAAAATTCCACTTTGAAGTCAAATTTTCCAATAAGATTTTTTAAAATTTATTCCAATCGGATTTTCATGTATGGGAGTTTTATGTAGAATCGTATCCTAAATAACTTTTGTTCTTGGACTTTTTTGATAAAATTCACCGTTTTTGAGATATTCAGAAAAAAAGTTTTCGTTCCATTTTTGTCCATTAACGAACTTAGCCTCACATTTTACGAAAAACGGATCTGTGCAAAATTTCAAGTCTCTAGCTCAATCCGTGCGCCCGCAATCCGCGCCACAGACAGACGGACAGACGGACGGACAGACGAACGGACGGACATGCTAAATTCAACTTTTTTTATCATTCTAAACACAATGGTGTAATTCATTTTTTTGTGTGATGACGGGATCTTGGCCTTACAAACGGTAAGGCAAATCTAATTAACCCTTTGGTTTCACCATACGGGTATAAACATTACTCTTCATAAAATTAGTAGAGAAATTAATTTTAGGACTAGAGGGACTAGTTTTTAGATAGATTTAATATAGCCACTCTACTTAAAGATTTGTTTAAATTTTCTTTGGTATCAATTTACGGTTTCATCTTTCTACAAGATTTCGCAAAAAATACCAGAGCTAGCCATTTTACAGAGAAGTTTTGTCCTGATGTGGAAATCCGTTAACCGGAAGTAACAAAAAGGGGGGTTTTTAAAAACTACGATTTCGTTTTTTGCGATTTATTCCGAAACTAACAACTTTCCAGTAGTCTTATATATTACAATACTTGGAGACAATAAAATTTGCTACATTTATGTCTTTTACTAGAACTCCGTTATGAAGATATGCCGGTGTTTCAAAAAATTGGTTTTTTGCAAATATCTCGAAAACTAACGGGTTTTTGGTGATTCAACGCATAAGAAGAATTAAAACCGTGTTAATTCTACCTGGGTGCACTCCACCCACAGTAGAGCATCCGCCAGGTGGCTAAATTATTTATTAAATTTAATTTTTTCGAAACACCGGAAAAACATCGAGGTATCGATGTTTTCTGGACGATGTTTTTTGACATCGATGTCGCCTTAAAAAAAACATCGATTTTCGATATATCGAGATTTTATGAACGATGTTGCATCCCTAAATACCACTTGCTCTCTCATCACACCATCTCCCGAACACGAAGCCGATTTTTTTCAAAAGTTTTTAAGTTATTTATTTGTTTATTGATGCAAGAAAACTTGTGCAGAAAACTTTAATCCGGCAACGACAGGTATGCAAGATAGTATATATCGACGCCTCCGTGGAACGCTATCGTAAGTCGAAGAATTACCATTTTGCAGAAAATCGATTTTAGTTATATTTAAGGTTTTATCTTATAAATTGAAATAAATTACACCTCCACAAACAATTTGGAGGAGATATACCAAGTAGATATTATTAAATTTACTAAACGATGTTTTTAATTTCATGACAATTTCCAACTTACTCGTAAGTCTAGTTACGACATTAATAGCAGGCATTTTTTTTCGTTATATCGTAAGTCGAGTTACGCCATTTGAAATTTGAAAATAGAAATTTCAAAAACAAACTCAACGATACTTGAGTTCAGTGTTGCCGCTGACCTCAAGCCCAAAATCGCTGAAATGAAGAGATTAAAGTCCGAAATTAAAAACAAAAATCGCTAGTTTTGAGACTTTTTTATACCCGTATGGTGAAACCAAAGGGTATATTAGATTTGCCTTACCGTTTGTAACGCCAAGATCCCGTCATCACACAACAAAATGAATTACACCAGTGTGTTTAGAATGATAAAATTAATTAATTTCTGCATGTCCGTCCGTCTGTCCGTCTGTCCGTCCGTCTGTCCGTCTGTCTGTCTGTGGCGCGGATTGCGGGCGCACGGATTGAGCTAGAGACTTGAAATATTGCACAGATCCGTTTTTCGTAAAATGCGAGGCTAAGTTCGTTAATGGGCAAAAATGGACCATTAGGGGGGGTACGCCCCATACGAACGAAAACGATTTTTGTGAATATCTCAAAAACGGTGCATCTTATCTAAAAAGTCCAAGAACAAAAGTTATTTAGGATATGATTCTACATAAAACTCCCATACATGAAAATCCGATTGGAATAAATTTTAAAAAATCTTATTGGAAAATTTGACTTCAAAGTGGAATTTTGATACAACTGTTCGCTGTTCACTTAAATCACCATACGGGTTTTCAATAATTGCCAGATTGGCAATTATAGCTTTTGTTATGTTTTAATGCATAAACATATATTTTGTTTTCAAATCGGTTTTATTCTTTGTTTTTAACCATAATAAAATATAATAATAAAAAAAAAAACAACTTTGTCTTCTTAAAAAACACACTGCACCTGCAGCAAAGCAAACAAAATTTAAAATGAATTTATCGTTTACTTAAGTTGATTGATTCATGTATTTTCTTATAGGGGGATTCTGTGGTACTTATTTATATACATTTGCTAGGTTGTTGACCCAATAAGCATAAATGTAAAAAATTGTGAAAAGTATGATATTTATTAGCAAAATTTTCAACACTGTTTTTTTTTTAAAGAAACTTTTGAAAATCGCTGAAAATCTCCGAGAAGTCGCCAAAAGACCACTAAAATCTCAAATCTCAACACATGCTTTTCAAGGCATGAAAGTCGCTAGAAATGAGATAAGTCGCTGAAAATGGCAACACTGCTTGAGTTTTTCAATTTCGGAATATCGTAACTAGACTTACAACATATGAAAAATTTGATTAAACGTTGTAAGAATTTGGTCAAAAAATTCCAAATGTTAAAGTTAAATAACTTTATTAAAAATCATGATACTGTTTTGAAATTTTTTGTGTAGGTGTATTTTTATCTGGAGATTCTCGTAGTGTCAATAATTTAATTTTTCGCCTGAAATTCACCCAGCTCAATTCCCAGGCCTCCCTGTTGAATGCATCCTTGTTATTATGTTATTTTTATCTTGTTTTGTAGATACAGTAATCATCAAAATGCAGATTTTTGAATTCTAACCTCGCGCTAATTTTATGCATCAGCCTTCAGAGCAAACATTTAACAATTCAGCAGTTGGTTACAATTGCTTCTCTGATAGAAAACTTTTTGTATGTCCATATCCATAGAAATTACATAAAAATAGGTTGTATTTTATTTGAATACTGTTGAACTGTTTCTTTTCAATAAAAAAAGTATTCTCGTTCGGTGATCTCGATTTTTATTAATAAAAACAACACTCAGCAAATGCTAATGTCTAATAAATAATTTATCAAAGATAAATAAAAACAAGATGTTGAATTGTAAATTGAAAGACGCTATCACCAGATTGATTGGAATATCAAATTGTATTTAAACATTTACTGTGCCGCCATAATATTAGGAAACAACACCATAAACAAAATATTTTGAAATTTAAATTTCGTTGTGTTTTCAAAACATCATTGAATTAAATTTGAAAAAAAATATATCTGAAGTTGCTACTATTATAAGTTTTAAGCTTAAATTACAGAAAAATACGTCACAATTTTACGTATTAAAAAATGGTTCGCAATTGTTCATCGAATTCTGGACGCGGCAGAGTGGTGAAGGCATGACGGAGGGGAGGCAAAAGCGCCACTAGCCGGATGTACATTTTAAATGAATACAACAAATTCAAGCCTTTGACTTCAGAACATGATTAAAATTTTCTTATGTGCCCTTGTATATAGTGAAAGCACCCATAAGCGGACACTTAGTGACCAAGATTTCTGTCTGGTTATAGGAAGTCTTCGATGTACCCATTTGCATAATAGGAAAAGTGAAAAAATCCAAGTTATTATTTTTTTTTATTTTTTTTTACCACATCTAAAGAAAAATGCTTCAAAACGTAATAAAATGTTACTTTAATTATTTGTTAAAGTAAAACATATAAAAAATCACATTTCTTGTTGATTATAATCCAATCATGTGTAATGGTAAGACAAAATAGCATAGGGGACACGGTTAAAAATTTGGGTATAAGTTTTATAAATAAATGTATCGACATCCATAAGCAAATTTATAAATTTTATAAATAACGTGAATAAAAATTGATTTATTCTAAGTATAAAATTTCCGAATATTTTTTTAAAAATTGTAGAAGTAGGAGAATTTTGAATTTGTTTTTTTTTGTTCAACTTTTTCATTAGTGTTTACATTTACTTTTACAGATTCATCTACATTTTGTCTTATAGAATATTTAAGTTTTTTCTTGAGAGCTTTTGTACGTAGTATGAAGTATATATACCAATTATCTAAAATACCAACTATCGAAACGGCATTGCAATAAAAAAATTATTCTTATTAACCCGTTCGGTACATGTTTTTTTCTATGGGAGTTAAAGATTCTCTCTATACAAATTAATGATGTTTAAGCTATTAGTATTAATTTAAAACAAAAAAAAAAAAATTAAAAATTTTTATTTTTTACAAATACGTCTACTGTAGTCCAGCTTTTTACTCAAAAAATCAAAATTGGGTCACAAATGCACTTAAAGGCGCACTGAATAAGAATAGAATAAAGAAATAATAAGACAATTCAAATTTTTTAGCATAATGCCATATGGCATCAAAATACCGAATGGGTTAAATTTTTAAATCAAATCAAAGTTGGTGCTGTTTATAAAACTTAGCATAAAATGTATGCTTTTTATTTATCAACGCTTTCAATATTTCATAATTTAGTAATCCTATACCGATTTTGGTATAGAATGTATGTATACGGAAAAATTTATCAAGAGACTAGAAATTTCATTCTTCATTTTTCTACGGGAATAAAAACATTCGGACAAACTGGGTTGCATGACACTTAAGTACATAAAATGGGTTTTGGTGGATTTAAAATCGGTTAACAGAATTAAAATTGATTGAAAAATATTAATTTTATACGGGTTTGAAATTACAAAAAAAAAAAATGGAAGGCAGTTTTGGAAAGGAATTCATCCGGAGAAAAAAAAGGCGGGGAAAATTAATTTTATTTTTCAGGCATTAATTTGTAATTAGAGTTTAGAGTAGGGGAGACTCGTCCTCGTTGTCACAAGTACTAGTTGTCACAATGGCTATATCTCTTAATTCAGAAATATTTTTGAAATCGGTTCTTCGGCAATTTCGAAGCGCACTCCACCACTACCAACCTCAGAAAGTGTCCTGGCGATCGACCTCATGTGTTACGTTTTTTAACTCCAAATTTAAAAAATATCGTTAGTGAGTAAATTCTAATGGATTTATTGATTTTGTTTATTTGTCATGCA
Organism: Chrysopilus asiliformis; assembly: GCA_964034945.1. Taxonomy (NCBI): domain Eukaryota; kingdom Metazoa; phylum Arthropoda; class Insecta; order Diptera; family Rhagionidae; genus Chrysopilus; species Chrysopilus asiliformis. The sequence goes on from OZ035963.1 coordinate 36,816,099, forward strand.
TTATTAAGATAGAAGTGTATTTTGATTGGTATCTCTTAGGACATTGATGGACTTTAAACGTAATTTTGAGTGTTTAGATTTTACGCAAATTTTATAGGTGTAAATGGCTGTTAAAAATTATTTGTCTGTCGGTACTAGTTGTCACAGGGGCTATTTGTTTGTCTCAGGGGCTACTGCAGAGCAGGAAAATCTGCAGGGCAGAAAAATCTGAAGAATCTAAAACCCAAGAAACATAAGAAGTGATACGGTTGCCAAGGCTGAAAATAAAACTTCTTTTTTTTCAAAATTTCCATTTTTTTTAAATTACTTTATTTAGGGCTTCAAAAGCAATCGAAAAATCTTGTTGCCAAGACTAGAATTTTCAAAGAATCTTTTAACAAATTTGTTTGTTAAATTGGTATTAATTCCTTGTTCATTATTTCAACTATTGTTCTTCTTCAGGACCATTGCACAAATTGAAAAGAATTAACGGAGTACCGTTGATTATTCATTCCAATTTCACCAGATGTTTAACGAAAAAAGGGAGAATTCAAAAAATCTTTTTTTTTGAAAAAGGCAGTTGCTGTCTAGATTTCGTGGAGTTCATCTCCAATACGTTCTTTTTTTTTATTTAAAAGCATTTTTGCTTTTTTTTTTGGAAAATGTTTAAAAACATTAAATTTATGATTTACGATTTTTTGTAAAGTTTTAACAAAACGTGTGTTTTGTGTTAAAATAGTTAAACATGAAAAAACGAAACTCCATAAAACAAAAGAACAATTAAAAGTTTAAAACATAAAACATAAAAGTTTAAAACATAAAAGTAAAAAAATTTAAAACATAAAAAAGGCCTTTCCTTTTCAAAAGGCACACGGAGTTTCAGCTCCAATTGTTTTTGTGCAGTATTTTTTTTACCTAAGTGGTGAGTTTTTTTTTTTATAAAAAAAAAGTGTTCTTTTAAATACAAAAAAAAACGTAAATTATAGGTCTCATTTGCCTGGTGAAAAGTGAGGCCACTTATTTTGGAAAACACTTATTTTTGGAAAACACTTATTTTGGAAAACACTTATTTTGGAAAACACTTATTTTGGAAAACACTTATTTTGGAAAACACTTATTTTGGAAAACACTTATTTTGGAAAACACTTATTTTTGGAAAACACTTATTTTGGAAAACACATATTTTGGAAAACACTTATTTTGGAAAACACATATTTTGGAAAACACTTATTTTGGAAAACACTTATTTTGGAAAACACTTATTTTGGGAAACACTTATTTTGGAAAATTTCTATTTCCTTCCTCATATTTTTGGGCTACGAAGATTTGTGCAACGGTCCTCCTCTCGTCCCCCTTTGATTTGTGTTACACTAAGGAGCCCTTGGTTTTTTTTATTGAGGCACCAGGAAATCAACGGGGCTGTTTCCATTTTTATGCAACGGCAGTGAAACGCTGGATTCATCTGTATCAGCATAGCGTCAACATAATTGAAGGCGTCAACATAATTGATAGAATTAGATTTTGATTTTTTTAAAGGAGAAAAAATTTGTCCAGGGAAGTTGAGTTGAAGTTTAACTCTTTTTTTATTGTAACGCCACACACTTTGTGCTAATTTCCGCATTTAGTTTCATTTTAGCTAATTAAAAACAAAGAAATCCAAGGATGTGCGCACATGATTGGAATCTTCAAACGTATGTACAATATATCAAACAAAGAAACTGGTGAGTTATTTTAAATTTTTCTTGCTAAGTGAAATTACATACAAAGTGTCGGTGATTTTTTTTATTTCAATTGCGTTAAAACAAAAAAAAATGATCCCTGAGTCATAAATTATAAGATACGATCTGATGTCTCCAAATTTTTTTTATTATTGCCTAATACTAATTAATCTTGTGATCTAAATTACGATTAAATTTAATCAAAAATTTCGAATTAGATGTATCAATTGTTGTTGCTAGTTTTTTACAATAGATCGAGATTTCTTTAAATATAAAAAAAAGGTCAAATGGAGTTGATTGTTTTTCCTTTCTTGTTTGAGTGTTTGTGTTTTTCGTTTCCCCTCATGAGTGCCTAGATTAGGACCTGTCTCCCCCCTTGATTCAATGACCTGACAAAGAGTAAGGAAATCATGTTCGCGATGAAGGCATGTCGTTTTCTATTTTGTGGTGGATTTTAGCAAAGACCCACACCCATTTTCCCCTGAGCTTAGCTGGCTAAGACATGCCGCTAAACTTCTACCACAGGCTTTCTCTCTCCTGTCCCTTTGCCTTACAAAGGGGTAGGGAAAGTGGCCCATAATAGAATGGCGCCCAACGGGTTGTCCTAAAGATTTCCAAGTTTAAGAAACCAAAGGAACCCGGAAAATGCTTAACCCTTTCCTTTCCCAATTAGTTTTTCCCAAAATAGTCAAGTACATTCTAATGAAAGAGAAATCATTCGCATTGAACAATGTTTATTATTTTATTTACAAATTTTCGAAATTATCATCCCTTTCCTATTCCTTGATTTTATAACTAAAGTAAAAATAAAGAATGTTTAACTTGTTTAATTGTTCAATGCGTGAAAATTGGTCAAATATACCTAACTGAAAAGCAAATTCGAATGAATTTTATGTTATCTTGAGCTTAAAACTTCAAGATGCATCTCGAATAAATTGCACAGTTTCTTTTAATTAATTTAACACCTTGATTGTATGATTTACGTCAATTTGTAGGAAACAAATTGATGTCACAATCAAATTTACATATTTTGAATTTCGTGTTAATGCTGTAGAATACACATCAAAAAGAAAACTCTTTTCGATTTGTCGCAGCATGGTTCGTTTTCTCAAAATTTAATAAATAAGTAAATTTAACCAATTTTCACCGAATGATTTTTGTCATCAGAGAAAAAATTCAATTTGGGACCAAATATTGATGGTGTTTTTGCTGAATTATGTGAATAGTTGGTGAAATTATCACATCGCAAAACCATTATCATCAAGGCCTAGAAAAGAAAATTAATTTCCTAATTCACAATTGAATCAATTCAAGTGAATGAAGTTCAAGTCCTTTCATTAGAATGAGATTTTTTTTCCACCTAATCCTTACCGTCAAATTGTTAAATCATAATTTTTTTTTATTGTGATTTCTGCTCTGAAGCTAAATATTGGATTGAGGGGGGTAGGTCATATGAATATTGTATCAGATCGACTTAGTGAAAATCGTTTTTTTTTGTCAGTCAATATTGGCTCATGAAAGTTTAAAATTTTTGAAATCGTTATATTTTTAGCTATTTTTGTTTAGCCAAACCAAATTTTGATTTATCTCGAATATCTTGCGAAAAGGTATTAGTAATTTGTCGTTGCATGTGTGAAAACTTAGTTCTCTTATGTTATAGCTGAATTTCTTTTAGTAATAAAAGGAATATTTTTGAGTGAATTTTTATTCATTTTTGTTGAAACATATTTATTAGAAATTTTGGTTAAGGGATTTTTTTAATATTTTTCTAAGTATTAGAATTAAGTCTACAGTTTCAAATCCGTATTTCATTTTTTGTTTGTTTTTTTTTTTTGATATTCTTAAAATGGCGCATAGTTTAGTTTTGGCTCTAAACCCTGCTCAATTAGAGCAAGATGAATTATTGTTTGAACTCGGGATCAGAAATATTTTACAGGACGAAAACTCCATCTTAACTTTGTCTCAACGTATCAGCCAAGAAGACGACGTTGAAGTCTTGAACTTGTTCTCCTACCCATCTGTGACTTCCGTTAATGATGAAAAAGATATCCTAGAAACCAAATTCACAAAATTGCAAAATATTTCGCGAATTGCTAGGCAGGATGTGAATGAAGAGGACATGATGATTTGCGTGTCTCGCTTAATTCATCTCATGAGAAGAGTATCCTTATTTGGGAAAAGTTATCCGCGTTTTGCCACCTCCTGTGAAAATTTATTAAGATTATCGACTGAAGAATTGAATAAGATTCGTGATGCACTTCATTGTGATGGTGCGGGAGATTCGTTAGAAATCGCTGAGGGTTTGCAACAAATTTCTACCACAGGGACTATTCCCAAAAATATCTCTAGAGAGGAACGAATTCCATCTCCATCTTCAGTATCTATGAAGGATTTCCAATTGATTGTTAGGCAAGTTAATTCCACAAAAGAAAATGTAGATGATTTTACTAGCCTGATGAGAGAAATGGTTGGAAATTTGACTAATCAAGTCGCAGTTCTTAATACAAGAATGGAAAGTCTATCAATATCTCAAGCTAGGTCGAGACCATCATATGGAAATGGAATGCCCGAGGGAGCATCCAAAGTAAGAGTGGTTCGTGAACCCCAAAATTTTTCGAGAAGCAGAACCGAATATCCTAATAATGGTGGTCAATCTACTCGCAGTTCACCAAACAAATTCTATAACCCCTTATTTGATTTGTCTGCTCCTCCACCTAATTATCAGTTACCACCCCCACCTACAGTTCAGTCGATGCCACCACCTGTTTTTCAATTAACACCTCCCCGTGGTGTTCGACAAATTCCTCCTCCGCAGAGCTCTCATGCTAGGTCGAAAAGTCCTATTTCGCGATGGAAGTTGAGTTTTGATGGAAGTTCAAAGGGAATCACTGTTAGTGAATTTGTATTCCGAGTCGAAGCTCTCATGGATCAAGAAGGTATTGCAAACGATTATTTGAGATGCAACTTCCATCGATTGTTAATGGGAAAGGCAAGCACATGGTATTGGAATTTCTTCCGAAGAAATAGAACCTTTACCTGGGAGAGTTTGAAACAATCGTTGTTAGGAGAATTTTCCGACTTGAAGACCGACAACGAAATTCGTTATAGCCTCTTGAGAAGAAGACAGGGAAGAGGGGAGTCTTTTCTTGAATATAGTCAGGATGTGATCGCGATTGCCAACCAGATGCAAATGCCCATGGCAGAAGCAGAATTGGTTAGCGTCATGAAACAGAATTTAGAGCCGAAAATCTTGCAAATGGTATTATACCAACCAGCATCTACCATTTCCCAATTACGCGATTTGTGTTTGAAGGCCGAAAAATATTTTCGTGGCTTTTCATCAAATCCGATTAGTGGTCGTAGGCCAGAATTTAATGTGCATAACGCAAGGATAAATGAGCTTTCCGATGGCGACTCTGTCGAGAATTTAGTTTCTAACGATTTGGAACTTCAGGAAGAAGTGGCCGCTTTCCAAAATGTCGACACTTCAAAGTGGAAATGTTGGAATTGTCGTGAACTAGGCCACGGTTTCATGAGTTGTCCTTCATCAGTCTGGAATAAGTTCTGTTATGGTTGCGGAGAGCCAAATATTTTCAAATCCCGATGCGAGAGATGTAAGTCGAAAAACTCGATTCCGAGCGCATCCGCGTCCGGGATGATGCGTTCCAAGCCCAAACAAAACCTGGACCATGTCCGTCAATAAACAAAACATGCCCTGATTCTGTCAGTTCGTCCTCATATCGTAATTTAAGTCATGTCAATTTGTTAAGTACAAAAATTAGTCCTGAACCCAAGTCCAATCAAAGTACCGTAAATCAAGTCCGTCCTAGTTTTGCCGAGCGTCTTAAAAAATATAATCAAGCCAGAGAAAGAATTTTTGGTGAAATCTCGGAAATATTATATCCAATATCTTGTCCTAGATCACCCAAAAAGCGCACCATTAGATACCGAAATTATTGGAGACGTAAAGAGGTCATGCACGGAAAAATTGAAAGTTCAACCCTTTCAGCTGTGGATGATCTTCGTCCGTATGCCAATGTCCTGATTGCTGGTCATAGTATAAAAGGGTTACTTGACAGTGGCGCAACAATCAGCTGCTTAGGTGCCAATTCTGAAGAGTTATTAAACAGACTGGGATTACGATGGTCTAAAATTAAGTCCACTCTAAGTACGGCAGATGGTAAGCCTCAACCGGTGATAGGCTACATTAAAACCAACCTCACTTTCAAGAACCGAGTTAAAAATATTACGTTGTACATTGTGCCAACGTTGAGTCAAGAATTATACCTCGGAATTGATTTTTGGCATTTATTTGGAATCGCCCCATCCTTTGTCGAGGAAATTTCTGTAAGGTCACCACCTGAAAATGCTCCTTCGTTGCAACACCAATTGAGTCGAGAACAAGCGCAACAACTCGAGGCAATCATTTCATTATTTCCGAATTTTGCGAAACAAGGACTTGGAAAGACGTCATTGGTTGAGCATCGCATCGAAGTAGGCGATGCTATGCCAATAAAACAACGTGCTTATCCAGTGTCTCCAGCAATTCTTCAGCTGATGTACCTCGAGTTGGATCGCATGTTGGAAATGGGAGTTATCGAGCCTAGTGAAAGTCCCTGGCATTCACCAGTAGTATTAGTGAAAAAGCCAGGCAAGATAAGACTTTGCCTTGATTCACGCAAGGTGAATTCTGTAACACGTAAGGATGCATACCCGCTTCCAAACATTGAGTGGATATTGAGCCAATTGGGCGATGCACAATTTATAACGAGTATTGATTTAAAGGACGCCTTTTGGCAAATCCCGTTAGCAAAGGACTCTAGGGACAAGACGGCCTTTAGTGTCCCGGGGCGTCCTTTATATCAATACACCGTCACCCCTTTTGGTTTGTGCAATTCCAGCGCTTCGATGTCGAAACTTGCAGACAAAGTTATTGACAAAATGCCTTGGCAATTCCGAAAATTTGTCCGAAAATATTTAGATGACTTTCTGGTCACAACTCCCGATTTCAAAACCCATCTTGAAGCACTAGCCGCTCTAGCTTTCGCCTTAAAAGAATCCGGACTCACTGTAAACATCGAGAAATGCAAATTTTGCATGAAAGAAGTGAAATATCTCGGGTATATTGTGGGCGAAGGGTGTCTGCGAACCGATCCAGAGAAAATCCAGGCAATCCAGAAGTTTCCATCCCCAACCAAGGTAAAACAAGTCAGGAGCTTCTTGGGTTTGTCAGGATGGTATAGGCGTTTCATCGATAACTATGCAACCGTCGCTGCTCCGATAACCAATCTACTCAAAAAACAGAAGAAGTTTATATGGACTGAAGAGGCGCAAGTAGCATTCGATGATATAAAACATCGGTTAACGAGTGCTCCAATTTTGGTTAATCCCGATTTCAGTCGTCCCTTTTTTGTGCAATCGGATGCGAGCAAGTATGGTATCGGTGGAGTGTTATTCCAGTTGGATGATGACGGTCTCGAGCATCCAATAGCATTCATTTCTAAAAAGTTGAACTCTGCTCAACAAAACTATACGGTGACGGAACTGGAGTGCCTTGCGGTTGTTGAAAGTGTTCGTAAATTCCGCCAATACATTGAGGGCTATAACTTCACAATTATTACGGACCATTCAAGCCTTCAATGGCTAATGAGCCATAAAAACTTGAGTGGTCGATTAGCCCGTTGGAGCTTAGAACTGCAAAGGTACAGCTTCGAGATCAAACACCGCAAGGGCTCACAGAATGTCGTACCGGATGTATTGTCCCGTGTATATGACGAAGTAAACGAGCTCGTTGATCATATGGTAGAGGTCGATTTTACTTCATCACATTTCAAAAGTCCTGAATACACAGAATTGAAAATGACTATCTTAGATAATGCAGATTCGCTTCCGGATTTATGCGTTCTCGACGATTTAGTCTATAAAAGAACAAGTTTTCGAGAAGGAAGTCCGGAAGAAGAAGAAAATCTTTGGAAGCTATACATTCCCGAAGGTCTCACCGAAAGTTTGATAGTAAGTGCCCATAATCCAACACAAGCAGCTCATGGAGGGACACAGAAAACTTTGAGCAGACTTCGGCAAAAGTATTTCTGGCCCAAGATGGCCAAACAAGTCCGAGATTATGTTGCCAGCTGTGAACAGTGCAAGGAATCAAAGGCTCCAAATGTTGCTCTTCGAGCGCCCATGGGTGCGGAAACACGGGTAGACAGACCATGGCAATATTTGTATGTAGATCTGTTAGGACCCTATCCGCGAAGCAAAAGTGGAAACACCTATTTATTGATTGTTCTTGACCACTTTTCTCGGTTTCCTCTTTTTAAGCCTCTTAGAAAAGCTACTGCTAGCAACATAATTGCATTTTTGCATGATGTGTTTGCGATTTTTGGAACTCCCGAATCAATTCGTAGCGATAATGGCGTACAATTTGTTGGGAAGGAGATGAAAGCTTTTTTAGCGGAAAATGGCATAAAACACACATTGACTGCTTTATATTCTCCCCAGTCCAACAAATCAGAACGCGTGAATAGGAGTTTGTTAGCAGCTATCAGAACTTACATCGGCGATGATCATAGCAATTGGGATCAAAATATCAATAACATAGCGTGTGCATTGAGAAGCGCATTTCATTCGTCCTTGGATACTTCACCTTATTATGTGCTTTTCGGGCAACACATGGTTTGCCATGGTTCATCCTACGAATTGCTAAATAAGTTAAAAAGGCTTGGGGTAGATGACACAAATATTTTGCCCAGCGAAGATAAGTTGAAGTTGGTTCGAGAACGGGTGAAGAAGAGTTTAACAAAAGCTCACAATGAAGGAGAAAAACGGTATAATATCAGAGTGAGGCAAGTCACATATGTACCTGGACAGGAAATTTATAGGCGGAACTTTGTTCAAAGTGATTTTTCGAAAGGATTTAATGCCAAGTTGGCCAAAAAATTTCTGAAGTGTAGGATTGTGCGACGCATAGGTACTGCCCTGTACGAAATTGAAGACCTACAAGGCAAAAGGATAGGCGTTTTTCACACTAAAGATTTACGGACTTAACTAAAAAAATTCAAGACTAGGATTTTTCTTTTTTTTACAAATTATATTTTTACAGATTTTTTTTCAAAGATTCCTTTTCATAAGGCAGCAACATACATTTTTTTATTTTGGTTTTGTTGCATGTAGGTATGTCTTCAAAATTAGCAAAAAAAAAAAAAACTATTTAAATTTGGGTAATCGTAATTTTAGTTATAGGGCATGATAGATAAGACAATTCTTTACATTGATGGTATTTTTAGCATGTAAATTTCGTAAAAATTTAAGACGAGTTCATAGTAATTAATAGCATTATGGTCAGAGATGAAAATATTTCTCAATTTTTATAAAGACTCACTTCTGATGAGGAATATTTATATCGACCAGAATAACACTCACTTCTGATGAGGAATATTTATGTCGAGCAAAATAAAACTCAGTCCTGATGAGGAATATTTTTGCCGAGCAGAATAAAACTCTTTTTTAAAGAGATTTAAAATGTTGTGAAAAACTTATACTCAATGAGTTTTTGAAAAACTCCTTGAGTTGAAAAACTCTATTCGAAGAGGAATATTTATATCGAGCAAAATAAAACTCATTTATGTGTCGTCAAAAACTTATACACGATGTTTCTCGCTTTGTTTGATACGTGGTCTTTTTAATATTATGTTGCTTTTATGGGGTGGTGATGGGTGGATGATGGGTTGATGATGGGTGGATGATAGGTGGGTTAGTAGGGGGTCGGGTGAGGGGGAGGGGGGGTGGAGGGGGAGGGGGGGATTTTTTTTCCAAAATTTTTTTTTTTTGGAAAATAGTACGGAGCAAAATAAAATTAGGGAGGAAATTTCTGAACAGCACATGACTTTCTTATACAAAAAAAATTTTTTTTAGGAAAATACCCTAGAGCGAAATAAAATTACCGAGGAAATGTCTGAACAGCACATGACTTTCTTATACAAAAAAAATTTTTTTTTTATTTGTATGAATGGGACATAGATGACATAGTAAAACATTAATACCGCACTGAAATCAGGGTTTGAATTGGTTTGTTTGATAGCGAAAACACAATGACGCGTCAAGGCGGGCGTAAGCTTTTACATTTCGATGCTTCAAAAGTAAAACCAGTGGCTTACTATGGGACGATTTAAAATGGCGCTTCGCTTTGACGCTCCGTTTCCCCAACTCATTGCACGACATCACGTCCAATATATGTTTCAGTGTATCACCAACATAGGTAAATTTATTTTATTTTTCAGTTAGTTCATCAATGCCCCATTCTATATCCAAATCAACATACAAAATAAAAAACCCGTGTCTTTAAAATAGTGTATTTTTATATTTAAGAATCGCTTTTTTGTTGTATAAGAAAGTCATGTGCTGTTCAGAAATTTCCTCGATAATTTTATTTTGCTCCGTACTATTTTCCAAAAAAAAAATTTTTTTGGAAAAAAAATCCCCCCCTCCCCCTCTTCCTCCCCCTTCCCCCAACCCCACCCCCCACACCCCACCCCCTACTAACCCACCCATCACCCACCCATCATCCACCCTTTACAATAAATAATAATTTGTTATCATGCATTGAAAATTATTTGAAATCGTACACTAACCACACCATACAAAATCGACCAAATGAGTTTTTCGTCAGCTCAGCGAAATAAAACTCATTGGAACTGATATTTATTTTCAAGAAATATTTATCTCTCATTAGAACTGATATTTATTTTCAGGAAATATTTATCTCTCATTAGAACTGATATTTATTTACAGAAAATATTTATCTCTCTTCTTGAGTTTTTCGTCGCACAAATAAAACTCATCTCCTTCAGAGATATTTTTTCGCACAATGAAAAAGTTATTAGTCGTGAGTGAGACTTGAAATGAGAGATAAAGAGAGATAAAATAACTCTTATTTTCATCTCTGATTATGGTGTTAGGTGTCGTATATGTTTTAGGATTTTTATTTTCCAACGTATTTGTAGAATCCTTGTTGTAGAAAAATAATTGCCCGACTAGCTCTTTTGTGAGCATGAGACCAAAATCTCAGGGGTGGACGAGCCCCACGTTGTTAAGGGGATGAGGGAATAAATTTTCAGCCCAGTCATCCTGCAAGCTTGTTAACCTTCCAGGTATGAAACGCTAACACGCTTGTGTTGATACGGTTGCCAAGGCTGAAAATAAAACTTCTTTTTTTTCAAAATTTCCATTTTTTTTAAATTACTTTATTTAGGGCTTCAAAAGCAATCGAAAAATCTTGTTGCCAAGACTAGAATTTTCAAAGAATCTTTTAACAAATTTGTTTGTTAAATTGGTATTAATTCCTTGTTCATTATTTCAACTATTGTTCTTCTTCAGGACCATTGCACAAATTGAAAAGAATTAACGGAGTACCGTTGATTATTCATTCCAATTTCACCAGATGTTTAACGAAAAAAGGGAGAATTCAAAAAATCTTTTTTTTTGAAAAAGGCAGTTGCTGTCTAGATTTCGTGGAGTTCATCTCCAATACGTTCTTTTTTTTTATTTAAAAGCATTTTTGCTTTTTTTTTGGAAAATGTTTAAAAACATTAAATTTATGATTTACGATTTTTTGTAAAGTTTTAACAAAACGTGTGTTTTGTGTTAAAATAGTTAAACATGAAAAAACGAAACTCCATAAAACAAAAGAACAATTAAAAGTTTAAAACATAAAACATAAAAGTTTAAAACATAAAAGTAAAAAAATTTAAAACATAAAAAAGGCCTTTCCTTTTCAAAAGGCACACGGAGTTTCAGCTCCAATTGTTTTTGTGCAGTATTTTTTTTACCTAAGTGGTGAGTTTTTTTTTTTATAAAAAAAAAGTGTTCTTTTAAATACAAAAAAAAACGTAAATTATAGGTCTCATTTGCCTGGTGAAAAGTGAGGCCACTTATTTTGGGAAACACTTATTTTGGAAAACACTTATTTTTGGGAAATTCTAATTTCCTCATATTTTTGGGCTACGAAGATTTGTGCAACGGTCCTCCTCTCGTCCCCCTTTGATTTGTGTTACACTAAGGAGCCCTTGGTTTTTTTATTGAGGCACCAGGAAATCAACGGGGCTGTTTCCATTTTTATGCAACGGCAGTGAAACGCTGGATTCATCTGTATCAGCATAGCGTCAACATAATTGAAGGCGTCAACATAATTGATAGAATTAGATTTTGATTTTTTTAAAGGAGAAAAAATTTGTCCAGGGAAGTTGAGTTGAAGTTTAACTCTTTTTTTATTGTAACGCCACACACTTTGTGCTAATTTCCGCATTTAGTTTCATTTTAGCTAATTAAAAACAAAGAAATCCAAGGATGTGCGCACATGATTGGAATCTTCAAACGTATGTACAATATATCAAACAAAGAAACTGGTGAGTTATTTTAAATTTTTCTTGCTAAGTGAAATTACATACAAAGTGTCGGTGATTTTTTTTATTTCAATTGCGTTAAAACAAAAAAAAATGATCCCTGAGTCATAAATTATAAGATACGATCTGATGTCTCCAAATTTTTTTTATTATTGCCTAATACTAATTAATCTTGTGATCTAAATTACGATTAAATTTAATCAAAAATTTCGAATTAGATGTATCAATTGTTGTTGCTAGTTTTTTACAATAGATCGAGATTTCTTTAAATATAAAAAAAAGGTCAAATGGAGTTGATTGTTTTTCCTTTCTTGTTTGAGTGTTTGTGTTTTTCGTTTCCCCTCATGAGTGCCTAGATTAGGACCTGTCTCCCCCCTTGATTCAATGACCTGACAAAGAGTAAGGAAATCATGTTCGCGATGAAGGCATGTCGTTTTCTATTTTGTGGTGGATTTTAGCAAAGACCCACACCCATTTTCCCCTGAGCTTAGCTGGCTAAGACATGCCGCTAAACTTCTACCACAGGCTTTCTCTCTCCTGTCCCTTTGCCTTACAAAGGGGTAGGGAAAGTGGCCCATAATAGAAGCAGGAAAATAAAGGACTTGAGATATAGAAATGAGTTGTTAACAGCGATGGAGACGAAGACAACGAAGAACTACTGTGTGTGGTTTGTTATGAAACTTGGTCAAGTAACAAACCCAATGCAGGGTGCGTTCAGTGCATCAAATGCAGACTGTGGGCTCATGATAGATCTGCGGGGCAAAGAGTTTTTTTTGTTACCCTAATTACGCCGGGAATGACCTGTGACAACGAGGACCGCACGTTGTGACAACCAACCCCAGCCTTGGGGTAAGTTGTCACAGTAGACTTAAATTTTTATTACATTATTTTCATGACGTTATTACTTGAAATTTTAAATAATTTGTACAATTAATGAAGGACGAAAGCCCGAATATATGATTTATGCGTTTGACCTGGCAATTTAACTTCATTGTCTCCAGAAATAAGGATTTTTATGATTTTTGTGACAACTAGGACCAGTCTCCCCTACAGTAATCCCCCCAACTTCGCGGTTTCGCAACCGCGCGGTTAACTTTTTAATACAAAAATTTCGCAGCTGCGCGGTTTTTTTTTATAATTTTTGTTTAAAAAAACATGTTCCTAACCCCAAATATTCATACAAAGTAGAGTTCACAGTGCGCGGATTCGGTTTGCGCGCTCTTTTTGTGAAACGTGTCTACTGAGCAGTTGGAGGGATTACTGTATACATAAATATTAACTTATATAATAGTTTTGATATATATCTTGTTTATAAAACTTAGCATATATACCCCAGAAATCAGCCCTCTTCGTTTGTGCAGACCATTACAATACTGTATATATATACATATACACATATATTCATTACGTTTTTTCCAACATCATTACATTTAAATCAGTACAACATAAATAAAAATGGTTCCCGGTGGGTAACGGTGCATTTCCAGACCTACGTGTAGAACAATTTTTTTCATAATTTGATCCCATAAATCAGCCCTCTTCATTTGTACAGACCATTACAATACACCCTGTATAGCGAGATTCACTTTATTTCTAGAGATACGAAAAGGAAAAACTTTTCAGCAACTTTTTTCCTATCGAAAATATTGTCTTTTTGGTATCTCCAGAAGCATAGTGAATCGGGAAAAGCAAAAGCCTACTCAGAATCTGCGCCGTCAAAATAGCCTAAAATACAATATCTTCGATATTGACACAAAAAATGTGGTTTTTGTTGGGCAAATTTTTTTTTTAATGAACAAAACTTTTGTACGATTTTTTTTAAACTTTATTTTATTGATTTTTTAACTTAACCCTCTAACAGGAATATTTCCGAAAAAATTCATTAAAATATGACTTTCAACTTGCGACAGACCGTAACCAAGACAACGTACAGCGCTAATTTTTTTTCAGCATGTAAAGCGATAACCTACAAAAGTCAGTGTAACACGTTCCGGCGATTTCCGGCGATTAAAATTGTTACCCGTTATAAACAAGCGAATTCCCTGAAGCCCGCCTTTTGTCGGCCATTCCGGTTAGAGGAGTAAGAATCTTTTTTTTAGTTTTTTTACCCTGTATGGTATATTATATAAGAGTATATAAGATTTAGTAGACCGTTTGTAACGCATCGAACCAATCGTCGGACACAAAAATGAACTACACCAGCGTGTTAGGAATGACAAAGAATTTTGAATTCTGCATGTGCGTCCTTGAGTACGATTACTTTTGAAAGGATTAAGCTAGAAACTTGAAATTTTGTACAATTACGTTTTTCGTAAATGCCTAGGCTAAGCTCTTGAATTGTTATGAAAACTGAACTGAATTACTATTATTAAAGTGGAATTCTTTTTTAGTCTTCAGTTCCAATACAATGTGTAACGAAATAATAATGTTATAAGGTAACGAAATGATATATTTTACCAGGGATAGCAAGCGAAAAAACAATCGTAACGTTATACGTTATATCTTCAGTATTTTCAAATTTTACTGATAGCCCAAACATTAATAAAGCTAAAGTACACGCGCAATCGCAACTTCAGAAAAACAAATAAAGAAGAATACGCGCAAGCATCTTAACAGTGTATTATCATGAAAATGTAATTATTTATTCAATAAATCGAAATCAGAAGAACAAAGGATGGGCTTCCAAGATGCATCAAGAAACCAAAAGAAGTTTATTTGTGAGTTATGCGCACCCCCAGACGAGAAACCTTGTTTTCAACATTGTATATACAGTAGAGCCTCGCTAGTCCGGACACCCGCTAGTCCGGATACTCCAGTAGTCCGGACACCTTAAAGTCTCGGACAGTTTAAGAATTTCCCCTCTGCAGTTCGGACAGCCGCAGAACATTTCAGACAATTTCAAAAATTTTCTGCTTGGTCTGGAAAGTTTCTCAAAAAACAATTTGCAAAAGTCATTGAAGAAATGAACCTCGATGAAGATCAGGTGTATAACGCCGATGAATCAGCAGCCTTTTGGAGAGTTCTTCCTGGAACGACATGGGTTCATGCAGGTGAAAAATCTGCTCCGGGGAGAAAAATCTGCAAAGATCGGGTTACATTTATGCCTTATTCCAACACCGCAGGAACGCATAAGTTGCCCCTTTTAGTTATTGGGAAGTCAGTCAGGCCAAGAGCATTTAAAAATACTGATCTTCCAGTTGTTTACAAAGCTACTAAGAAAGGCTGGATGTCGACATATACTTTTCTGGACTGGTTTAAAAAGGATTTTATTCCCAAAGTGACATTTTTTTTGACGAGTATAAACAAACCAGTGAAGGCCCTTTTGGTGTTAGATAACGCTCCATTTCATCCAAAAGAAGATGAAATCAATTTTGATCTTAATTTCAGAGTTTTGTTTTTGTCTCCTAATTGTACGCCAATATTGCAGCCAATGGATCAAAATGTTATCCAAAACATAAAGGTACCATATAGAAAGCAGCTATTAGCCCACATTTTACTAGAAGATGATAAAGATATCCCAAATAGCATTTTAAGCAGCAAATATGATGTTTATCCCCATATTTCGTCACCATGCAGATCGCGGCGATAAGCAATTTATGTCGCAAATACGTCCTTAGTCGTGCGTATGAGACGCGCAACGACACACATAGTGGGGAACACTTTTCTGCGGTTTGCTACGTCGCAAATATAACGACAGGGACGTAATTAGTAGCCTCATGCGCGAGCGTCATCTGACGTGCATATCACACAATTACACAAATCATCGAGCGGGTTTTCTTTCTCCCTCGAATTCTTACTTAGCTTGGGTGAGTCAACAGAGATGAACAATAAAAACGTAAACAGAAACGAACAAGAAAAATCTAATGGCGATAAATTAATGGAAACTTTTTGTGGAGTATTATTTTATAATGGACTTTTCTTCCGATTGCATGTCGTGATTTTAATTGCCATTAAAATTTTTCGGCAATATTGGATCTGAAATTTAAACAAATTTTAATGGGCCATCAAATTATTTAGTTTTTAATGAAAAATTTCTTTAATTTTATTTTACCGGTCAAATTTATTTTTTCTTTTGCAATAAAATTTTGATGCCAATAAAATTGCGCTGTTTCAAAAATGTCTGCTATCCACTTTTTATGCAATATCCTTCAGTCATTCGCCTGAAATAAGAAATTTAATTCTCGAAACGTAATCGTTTTCATCAAACGTCAATGGGAAATATGGCGGCTGAAGGCATCAATTTTTTTTTGGTGTTTCTTAGACGGGGAGCTTTAATGAAACTTTAGTGGTAGCAGTTTCGTCACTTTTTCCATCACACGCTTCTTCAAAATTAAACTGACGTTCAGGCTCCACAGCCAATCACTATTTCGGCCCGAAAACCTGTTATGTGTCGCTTTGGGAAAAATCGGGAAGATATTCTATGCCTGGGCGACTGGTAGGCATGCTGGTGTTATGCACGGCAAATGCTCGTCGGTCACCCAGGAAATTGATCAATAAGGCCACACAACAAAATTTTTATTAGTCATGCCTGTAGATGCTCTAATCATATTTTATACAAAGGAATAGGAGAGGGAGGAATGATAGTAATCACGTTTATGTCGCTAGTTTAAATGAATGCTGAACATAGCGAGAGATCGGCCTCACTTCCGCCAAAATAATTTCTTTTTAATAAGTCATGATAAAGAAAAACTTGTTACTGATTAACGATCTGACTTTAATCTTCATTAATAACTATAAATATTTAAATGAATCTCATGCGGAGACAGGAGAGAACTTACTAGATAATAAAAGAAAGTGGCTTACAAACGTGGAAAATTCTTAAGTAGATTTAAAAGTAAATATAGTATATAGCAATTTAAACATACAACTAAGATTATAAAGTTTGAATTAATATAATTAAACACTCAAAATTAGGTTAAATAAAAAAACTATAAACCAATTTTCACCACACCGATTGCGCATCATCGGATCGCGCTTTCAACGTTAATTAAATAATAAAGTAAATTAATTGATCAGGTATTGTGGGCCCACCTTACTTGAAAACACTTTACACCTTTGGTGATTATTTGTTTGTAACACGTGGTGGAAATTTTACACACTATGCTTAAAATTTCTAAATTTTAGATTTTTAATTTTATTCTAGGTCTCCGCTTTTCTTTTATATTTTAGTTTCACAAATTTAGTATTGATTAAATTAATATTTGATATAACTAGTTTAAGGTTTTTCGCAAATTTAATTTTAAGGTTATGAATAGCTTCTAGTTCCACGATGTCGATCATGTGCCCCAGCAGGTAGTGTTGGAAAAATTTCTTTTAAATAGTAATAGAATAACTTACAATCTCATTTCCGACATATCAAAAAAACTTGTAAAGACGATCAACGAGTTGTTGGTCCAAAAATCTTCTTTTTGTCCGGCCTCGAGAAAAAGATTTCGAGCGGTGTTCTTCGCTAAGCGAGACGTGCAATTTGATGCTTTCCCTTATGTTTTTGCGGAATTGAGTTCCTAGACAATTTCTCGGCATCCACGGAGAAATTTCTGGATACTTATTTTCCTGATGTCGCGGGACCAGCCGAGGGATTAACTTTATTAATTCCGGCGCTCCAAAAATTTGGTCTCCTCCCCTCCGTTTCCTAGTTGACCTCGTGGTCGAATTTTTATTACCGAGGTTAACTCGGTGAACGTTTGGATTTCCCTCCAACCGTTTAGTTGTCCAAAAGATTTTATTAAAAAAAAACGTGGGGAGGAGAAAATTCTCGTCCGTCTCCAAGTGAAAGTATATCGGAAAATGCGTAAGTATTTTCGTGAGCCATATAGAGCTCATATAGAGTATAAATATGGTATAAAATAAATACCCGAAACTCAATGAACATTTCGTCTAACTGAAGGAAATTATTTGCACTGTGAAGTAGCAATAATTTCAAATGCTAGTATTCGCATGAGTTTAACTTTATTATCATTTCTAAATTCAGATCTGTCTACGAATGTTTATTTTATTTATTTTAATAAATCACCCAAACGCAATAACATCACAACGACAACAATGGATCGAATCGATCAGTCGTGATAGTGCCTTATAAAGCAGATTACAATAGTGCAATGCAATTTTCATCTTAAAGAACATTGCTAGGAGAAATACCATTTGCCTTTCTAGTTAAAAACAAAACTCTATCCATGGTGAAGTACTATTTGGATTTGGGACAAAATTGTACTTTAATTTTATTTGACGTTTACTGTGTTATTCTGTTGTTATTATTTTTACCTTTTGCGTTTATTTGTGTTTTAGACCAATAATGGATGAAGTTGTCGAGCGTTTTTAGAAGCTACTGAAGAGTTGTCCAAATCACTTTATTTGTAAGGGATTTCGTTTAAGCGATTCTAGGCGATTGCTACACCACCAATGATTTGAACACTGCTTGCATTGGACAAAGAATTGGAAAAAACAGAAGCCTAGAAAGGATTTATCATACGAGTTGGTTTTTGAAATGTACCACATATGAGAGGCTTGTTCAAATAAAATTACTAATACGATTCTATGTTCCAAAAAGAACTATGAAATTTCGCCGATTTTTTCCATAAACAGTGGTGCCGGACCCACGTATATCAAAAGCCGGGCTATAAAAATCTCCAGATATTTGACTGTTTTTACATTAAATTGAATTAATACTTAAAAGAAAATTTCACTCACAGTCAAGGTTTTAAATCCTTGCTGTGAAAAATTCCGATTTTCTTTCCGTTTAAATTTTCTAGTTCATACATGTTTTTCCCTATTGGGCGAGATATTCGACATTTTAGAAATTTTCGACAGAGTTTAGCGTTGATATTTTTAGATTTGTCGCTTAGTATAAAATTACGCCTGTAAACTTCCTGTCCAGGAACGAAATTAATTTTTCTTGTACGTAAATTATACAATGCCGAACTTCTCTCGTGAGCTATATGCAAGTTGGATTTAAGCTTATCTCTGATCAATGCCAAACGTTCGTCCTTAGGCAAATAAGAGAATTCATGATCACTTAACATTCCAAGTTTCTTTGCTAGTTCATAACCACTACCATGTGTCAACATGTTATGGCCAAAAAGGGCATAGAAAGGAGTCATACCAATCGCTGTATGTTTTGAGGTCCTGAGCGCGCATTCAATATCACTCAGCTTTTCATCCCAAGTTCGCTGATTATCGTTAAGATAGGCTCGAATGGCTTGTAAGACAGACCTATTGACGCGTTCCGCGGCATTTGCCTGTGGCGCATAGTTAGCAGTTCTAAGATGTTTTATGCCATATTTGTTCAACAGGGATTTAAATTCGTTAGACAAGAACTGTTTGCCATTGTCTGAATGAATGGTCTGAGGAATTCCGAATTTATGAAAGATTTCTACCTCCAAAAATTTGACAACATTTTTAGCACTCGCTTGCCGCATGGCTCTTAGAAAAGGGAATTTAGTAAGGTGATCTAGGACAATAAATATCACGCTATTTCCACTTCTTGAGCGAGGATAAGGGCCCAAAAAATCTATGAATATCTTTTGAAAAGGTCGATCTGTTTTTGTTTCGGAATCTATGGGAGGCCGCATGGTAACATTGGTAGATTTCGTTTCCTTACATATTGTGCAACATTTTATATACTCTCGAACTTGCGTTGCCATATTAGGCCAGTGATAAAATTCTTTTAACCTATACAACGTTTTCCCAATGCCCCCATGCGCAAATTGTGGTGGCTCATGGGCATTAATAATCAATTGCTGTGTTAAGCTAGATGGCACCCATAGTTTCCAGGTGTATTCTTCTGGTATTGGGTCGCCTTCAGTTGGCAAAGTGCGTTTGTACACAAATCCATCGACAACTTTAAGATCCGGTAGTTTCTCTTGATGCTGTACGATCGTCTCTATCAAATTGAGATATTCTTCGGATTTAAAGTCTTCGGAATTGAGATCAACGGAAACAAGCTGATTATCAACGTTTATCGCATCGAGCATAGCTCTAGATAAGGTGTCGGGCACCACATTTTCTGAGCCTTTACGATGTACGATTTTAAAGGTATACCGTTGGAGTTTGAGGCTCCATCTAGCTAATCTGCCGTTGAGGTCCTTCATGCCCATCAGCCACCTCAAGCTGGCATGGTCCGTAATTACCGTGAAAGACATTCCTTCAATGTAGGGACGAAATTTTTCAATGCATGTTATTGCGGCCAAGCATTCTCTCTCCGTTACGCTATAGTTTGACTGGGCTTTATTAAGCCTTTTAGAGAGATATGCTATAACTCTTTCGCGGTTTTGGTCATCGTATTGAAACAAAACTCCTCCCAAGCCTATAGAAGAAGCGTCGCACTGCAAGTAAAACTCTCTACTAAAATCGGGATGTGTCAGTACCGCCGACGAACATAAAGCAGCTTTTAAGGATTCCATGGATTTTATTGCTTCGGGAGTCATTGTAAAGGTTTTCGATTTCTTTAGTGTGTCGGTCAGTGGTGCAGCTATTGTAGCGTAGTTTTGAATGAATTTCCGGTACCATCCGGCCATACCCAGAAAGCGTCGTACCTGACGGGTGGATTTTGGTACCGGGAAATTTTTTATCGCTACTATTTTCTCTGGGTCGGTTTTCAGCTGCCCATTGCCCACTATATATCCCAGATATTTTAATTCGCGAAAGCAGAACCTAGATTTGGCCATATTTATAGTTAAATTTGCCTTTCTCAGGCAGTCAGCGACCTCATTCAATAGATCAATATGAGTTTGAAAATCGGGCGACACGATAAGGAGGTCATCCAAATATACGAAAACTCTTTCCTTTAGTCTTTGCGGAATGACCTTGTCCATTAAACGACTCATAGTTTGCGGGCTATTGCAGAGCCCAAAAGCCATGACTTTAAATTGGAAGAGTCCTCTGCCTGGTACTGTGAAGGCTGTCTTGGCTTTACTCTGTTCCTCCAGCGGCACTTGCCAGAATGCATCCTTAAGATCTATGCTGCTAATGAACATTGTATCTTGCAATCGGCTCATCAGGCCCTCTATATGCGGAAGTGGATAGGCGTCCTTAACCGTTAGTTCGTTCAACTTCCTGGAGTCGAGGCATAGTCTATTTTTACCAGGTTTCCTGATTAGTACTATTGGACTACTCCACGGACTATCACTTTCTTCGATGACGCCTAATTGGATCATTCTATCCAGTTCCGCATATAGAGGAACCTGTACCGCTGGAGAAACCGGATAGAATTTTTGTTTCACTGGAACAGAGTTGCCAGTGTCTATAACGTGTTTCAAAAGGGGAGTTCGCCCTAACCCAAATCTTGAGGAACATAAAAATTTTGCCCTAACGGTTTCTAGCTGACGTTCTTGACTAAGATCGAGGATATGTTTATTTGGTTCATCTACTGATTTATTTTCATCAACAAGACTGCTAATGACATGCGGTGCGATTGCAAATGATCGCCAAAAGTCTACCCCGAGATAAAGCTCCTGTTCAAGTCCAGGTACTAAATATACCTTAAGAGTTTTAGTGGCAGTTTTATGTGTAATAGGAATTTGAACTGTCCCGACAATGTCATGTCCTCTACCATCTGCAGTGCGAATCCGTGACGGATATGAGTGTATTTGAAGCTTCAAATTCTTGACGAGATCCAAGCAGTTTCGACCGAGGCAGGTTATGCTTGCCCCACTATCAAGCAGTCCCAAAATTTCTAGGCCTAATAATTGGACTTTCGCGTAAGGACGAGTGTCTGAAGATGAAGATATTATGGTAGATGAGATTTGTTTTCGAATTTCTTTGCGCGATTTGAATCGTTCTCTTGCCCGATAGATGGTCTTAGACGTTGATTTCGGATAATTTAATTTAGATAATTGAAGATCGGAGTTATTGAAAAGTTTATGTCTTAGTTTGTTGTACTCAGCCAAGCGAATGTGAAATGGCTTAACTGGTTTTAAAATTGGTGTAGATGGCTGTTTTAGATGGTGTTTTGGGCGTTCAAGCAAGGTAATATAGGGTGAATTCGATTCGGCTGGTATGTTAGCAAATGAGTTTTCCTGATTTGGTGATATTATTCCGGGAACGTTTGTGAAGAACGTGGCATTCCCGGTTGGGACACGTTCCTTCGCTTGTTTTCCGAACTACAAGAATTACAATCTGCGGGGTTCTGATCTTCTGCTCCACACCGGTAGCAGAATTTGTTTCGAATAGGGGATGTGCAAAATACGAAACCGTGACCCTTCTTCTTACAGTTCCAGCAAAATATTTCCCGTTTTCCTTCGGTTTTGGAGCCATTATATTGGGATAGTTTAAGGGCCTCAATAAAATTTTCATCGACCTTACTGTCATCATTGGACGAAAAGTCTAACTCATTTATTTTGCGCGAAGCAGGAATGGGAGGATTCGCACGAATACGAGAATCTTGCTTTGAGAAGGTGTTCTCTGTCGAACGACAAGCATCGCGAAGATGATCTATGCTATGAATGGGCATTGGATAAATCAAACGTGTTAACCAGGGCTTCAAATTACCCTTAACTACCTGGATAATGTTTTGGTCAGACAGTGGAGCTCGCATCCTATTTCGAATCCTAAGTATATCGTTGAAAAATTCGTCGAAACTTTCGTGTGACTGTTGTTTACGTTCCATAATTTCACGAATTATTTCTAAGTCTGTTTCAGTCGATTTGTATTGTGCCAAAAGGGAATATCGCAATTCTGGCCAGGTCAAAAGGGGGTGTGACCTTAAGTGTTGCCAAAACCAACTTCTGGCATTACCTTGAAGTAACAGATGGAAATGGTTAATAACTTCTTTCCATTGCACCCTAGAATTTTGTTGAAGATATTCGACTTGGAAAAGGAAATCGTCAATGTTCATAGTTCGGGAAGTACCATCAAAAGATATCCCCCATTTGTCTAATCGCGGATGATAGGGCGATTGATAGAAATTTGAATTGTGATTTGAATATTGTTGATTATTAAATTGAGACGGAGATTGCAATTGATTCTGATGCGAAAATTGCGGCTGGTAATTCGGTTGCCACGATGGTGGACACATTGGCGGAAGTTGGGATTGAGTATTTTGTTGCTGTGTATGTTGAGGATATTGAATATTTTGATCTTGTTGGTAATATGAAGAATACGGCTTTTGTTGTGAAGGGAACTCTATTTGAGGCACTTTAATTGGATTGGGCATTTGACTTGTGCGATATTGTTGTAGTGGTTGATGTTGCGTTCGGCTGGGTGGAATTGGAAATTGAAAATTTTGATGATGATCGAAAGTATCTTGATGCGAAGCAGACTTACTCGTTGACGATTTGGATTGTGATTGTTGAGTTCGAGTTTCCGGTGAGTTATAATACGCTGGCGTTTGCATATTTTGGACAGGCTGAGGAGAATTCGCAGGATGCTCTACCACACTAAGTAAACCGGTGTTAATGGCAGGAGTATTAGTTCTTCGCGGAAGTGAATTTGTTGGATTCATGTCTGGTGGATCTGAAGCTATATCAAGCTTGGACATAGCTTCTTCTACGCGACGATCGATTTCTTTGCCAATCGTCTCTGACAACGAACGTAGTAGAACTGTTTGAGCTAATCCTACTTCTGCCTTAACTGTTTCTAGCAAGGAATTTTTGAACCCGCTCAAATCTAAAATGTTAGCATTTTTTGGTGATGATGCGTTAGACTTAGAAACTTCATTTGAATCTGCTTGGGTGTTACGAGTTGAAGTCGAAGTATTCTTTTGTGCTAGAAGAGCCAGGGAAGCAGCCCCTTCCAGATCTATAGTTTCTTCTTCAGGTGATTGGGTAGTAGTGTCATTGTTATTGGGTGAATGTTGAGTCATATTTGTAGACATTTGCGACTGATTAGATGAACTAGGAGGTGTTCTGAGAGTCATATCTAAGTATGAAATTCCAAGGGATGTACAATAACCTCTGGTAAATCTTCTATTGGAATCAAATATTACTGCACGTTTCGTTTTTTTCGGTTCTGAGGTGCTCTTGAATATTGAGCTTCTGGTCATAATCCAGTAAATACTATTATATTCGAGATATATATATTTTTTTTTTTTTTTTTTTTTTTATCATGAAACAGGCGGATGCTTAACACGATCTCTTTACTAAGCCATATACATTCCTTTTGCAGTGATTACTATCTTAAAAAGTTGTGAGTTGAAAAAAAATCAAAAATTATTATTTAATAACCGCGTAAATAGTGCAACGCGAAAACTGATTCTAAATTCCTGCTTTCGGGACTACCATAATGCGATGATTACAGCGCTCATCTTGACCAAAGATAAAATAGCTAAATTTTTGATACGGCAGAACTAGAGCTATTTTGCACTGTTGCTTTATAGCTTAGGATACATAGCAAAAATTTAACTTTCGTGGACAATTAAAAATTTAATATTTTTATTTTACTTTATTTAGTATGTTTGGTTTGTCGATAGGTGACGGCAACACGAACAAAATTGATTACAATTTACTCGGGACCTATTACCATCGTAAACTATAATGATCAAAAGGATGCGCTTAGAACATTTGGTTTTGACTTTTACTCCAATATTGAACGCGGCAAACGCGAGTGTGTCATGTCACGCAGGACTTCACACCTCGGGACTCACGTGCATTGGAATAACCGTCAAACCCAAAGATAGCAAATGAAATGTGATTCACATGTGAGCATAATACTTGAAATATAAAAAGTTACTGATACTTAAGAGGACGTCAAAGATGTTTCCATATGGAAAGAATTTTGGGAAATTAGCAAATGTGTAGAAAGGATTAAACTAATAAGGAAGGAAAAAGGAAATGCACAACGTTGGGCGCCATGTTATGTGTCGCTTTGGGAAAAATCGGGAAGATATTCTATGCCTGGGCGACTGGTAGGCATGCTGGTGTTATGCACGGCAAATGCTCGTCGGTGGGGGGTAGGATCTTGTCACCCAGGAAATTGATCAATAAGGCCACACAACAAAATTTTTATTAGTCATGCCTGTAGATGCTCTAATCATATTTTATACAAAGGAATAGGAGAGGGAGGAATGATAGTAATCACGTTTATGTCGCTAGTTTAAATGAATGCTGAACATAGCGAGAGATCGGCCTCACTTCCGCCAAAATAATTTCTTTTTAATAAGTCATGATAAAGAAAAACTTGTTACTGATTAACGATCTGACTTTAATCTTCATTAATAACTATAAATATTTAAATGAATCTCATGCGGAGACAGGAGAGAACTTACTAGATAATAAAAGAAAGTGGCTTACAAACGTGGAAAATTCTTAAGTAGATTTAAAAGTAAATATAGTATATAGCAATTTAAACATACAACTAAGATTATAAAGTTTGAATTAATATAATTAAACACTCAAAATTAGGTTAAATAAAAAAACTATAAACCAATTTTCACCACACCGATTGCGCATCATCGGATCGCGCTTTCAACGTTAATTAAATAATAAAGTAAATTAATTGATCAGGTATTGTGGGCCCACCTTACTTGAAAACACTTTACACCTTTGGTGATTATTTGTTTGTAACACGTGGTGGAAATTTTACACACTATGCTTAAAATTTCTAAATTTTAGATTTTTAATTTTATTCTAGGTCTCCGCTTTTCTTTTATATTTTAGTTTCACAAATTTAGTATTGATTAAATTAATATTTGATATAACTAGTTTAAGGTTTTTCGCAAATTTAATTTTAAGGTTATGAATAGCTTCTAGTTCCACGATGTCGATCATGTGCCCCAGCAGGTAGTGTTGGAAAAATTTCTTTTAAATAGTAATAGAATAACTTACAATCTCATTTCCGACATATCAAAAAAACTTGTAAAGACGATCAACGAGTTGTTGGTCCAAAAATCTTCTTTTTGTCCGGCCTCGAGAAAAAGATTTCGAGCGGTGTTCTTCGCTAAGCGAGACGTGCAATTTGATGCTTTCCCTTATGTTTTTGCGGAATTGAGTTCCTAGACAATTTCTCGGCATCCACGGAGAAATTTCTGGATACTTATTTTCCTGATGTCGCGGGACCAGCCGAGGGATTAACTTTATTAATTCCGGCGCTCCAAAAATTTGGTCTCCTCCCCTCCGTTTCCTAGTTGACCTCGTGGTCGAATTTTTATTACCGAGGTTAACTCGGTGAACGTTTGGATTTCCCTCCAACCGTTTAGTTGTCCAAAAGATTTTATTAAAAAAAAACGTGGGGAGGAGAAAATTCTCGTCCGTCTCCAAGTGAAAGTATATCGGAAAATGCGTAAGTATTTTCGTGAGCCATATAGAGCTCATATAGAGTATAAATATGGTATAAAATAAATACCCGAAACTCAATGAACATTTCGTCTAACTGAAGGAAATTATTTGCACTGTGAAGTAGCAATAATTTCAAATGCTAGTATTCGCATGAGTTTAACTTTATTATCATTTCTAAATTCAGATCTGTCTACGAATGTTTATTTTATTTATTTTAATAAATCACCCAAACGCAATAACATCACAACGACAACAATGGATCGAATCGATCAGTCGTGATAGTGCCTTATAAAGCAGATTACAATAGTGCAATGCAATTTTCATCTTAAAGAACATTGCTAGGAGAAATACCATTTGCCTTTCTAGTTAAAAACAAAACTCTATCCATGGTGAAGTACTATTTGGATTTGGGACAAAATTGTACTTTAATTTTATTTGACGTTTACTGTGTTATTCTGTTGTTATTATTTTTACCTTTTGCGTTTATTTGTGTTTTAGACCAATAATGGATGAAGTTGTCGAGCGTTTTTAGAAGCTACTGAAGAGTTGTCCAAATCACTTTATTTGTAAGGGATTTCGTTTAAGCGATTCTAGGCGATTGCTACAAACCATCAAATGCTGCTCTATCGCCGCAGGATTTTCATGAAGCGAATGTTGCCCCAAAGATCGTGCTCGTCACTTCTTTCGCTTCTTTTACGCGGATGTGAATTATAGGTGTAAATTTTTAATCCCGATTGTGTAAATTTCTACTCTTTCAAGTCGCAAAGAACAAATCTCATGTTCCCGTACTTTTCGATGCTGTTTGGGATTGCTGGAGTATTAAAAAAGTTTAGCTTGCGAGATGCAGTTGTCTTTTTAGATGCAGCATGGAGAGGCATTGGAAAGAATAACATTAAGAAGAGCTGGTTTCCTTTATGGAAAGAATTATCAGTGCAATGGGACGATGAAGATATGATACCACTTTCCCGGTTGGGCCAACAAATACATCTGGATCCTTTGGATGTCGACTTAACCCATTAACGGCCAAGCGAATTTTTTTTTGCCAAAAAATGAAATGCTGTTAATGATAGACTACTATGGCTCTAGAGAGGCAGTATGCGAAAAATTTCCAACCTGTGAGTTGTCCTTTAAGCAGAAGGATGTGGTCGAAAAATCGACCATTGGCCGAAAACGAGTTCTATTTTATGATATTTGGAGCTCTTAAATAAAACACAATTCAAATTCATGTTTATAAAAAATTAAAGATTTTTTTAGATATGTGCACTGTACAGTTTGAAGCATTTGGCATGCAAATAGATATTGCATCGGCTGCACATTTGAATCGTATGTTTGTGACAATGTTTACAACGACGATATTTATTATCTGGAGCACGTTGTATTAGATGTCTCCGCTCATTGATGATTTTCAAGCCAAGGGGAGGAGGGTTACTATACTCAGATTCTGATGTTGTCTCCGAACCTGACGATTGCAGCAAGTAACGAGTCACAGCACAACGAAATTGAAGCTGAGGTAAAGATTTCTGATTCCTTCTTTTTGCAACAACGCAATGCAATTTCCAAGCGTTTGCAACTGCTGTGTTAAGTGCATGGGTGAACAGTGGCCACCACCATTTTTTACCACGTATGCATGGTCTGTAATTTGCCACAGCATTGTCGTGCAAATCGACACCGCCCATGTTATGATTATATGAATGTATTAATAGCGGCTGTGGTAATGATACCATGCATTTTTTCTTGCGATCATAGCGCCGAGCTGATTTCAGTGGTTCCATTTTTTCATAGTTCGTAGCAAGAGTAACGTCGGAATTGTCGGACCATCGCACGAGGAGAATTTGATTTGTTTTATCGAATCGCCAATCATAATCACCGCGCTTCATACATTTCGAATCATTCAACTTTGCACCAATCAATCTATTTTTTCGAATTGTACCGCAAGCGTAAAATTTTCGCTCATTGAGCAGGCACATCAAATAATACGACGTAAAAAAATTGTCGAAAAAAATCCGATGCCTTTCAGGTTCAGTGACATTGCGAAGAAGCTCCAAAATGACTTGTGACCCAAGTCCTATGACTTTATTGTGTTGGACAGAACTGCCAGTGTACGGAATTGAGGTGTACAAGAACCCCTCGCTGGAACTAAGGCACCAAAATTTGAACCCAAAACGTATGGGCTTTCCGCGAATGAACATTTTGCACGAATGGCGACCAAAATATGGTACCATTTGTTCGTCGATAGACAAATTCTGGCTGAAGATCCCGAATTGCATGTACCGTTTGTTGAGAGTGGTCAATAACGGTCGGACTTTGGCGAAGCGATCATTTTTGTCGAGTTCATTATTATCACACAAATGTAAATATCGCTTCATAGCACGAAATGAGTTTCGCGACATCGTTTGCTTGACGATCGGAAGACCTAGATCAGGTTCCATAGACCAGTATGAGCTTACGGAAGGCAGTTGATGATACCCAGAGAGCAGTAGGATTCCAAAAAATCTTTTGGTGTTTTCTAAATTGAAAATGTCTTCCATGACATTATTTTGCTTCGCATAGATGTTGCTATAGTCAACGATTTGCTGCACAATTTCATCATCAATAAATAATTCGAAATATTGTTCAGGCGTTTTGTTACCTAAAATGAAAAATTGTCAGAATCTGGAATGCAATCAGCCAAGAGGTAAAATGAGCTTGCCAATTTTTTCCGTAATTTTGTCCAAAATATCATCAAAAGAAAAATCTGCAGGTTCACGATCGTATGAAATATTTTTTGGTTTCACCCATTTTGCCTTTCCAAAGTTCGCCAGCGGAGTGCAACCTTCAAACATCAGGCACGAGTTTCCTAGATTAGTCGGAGTGGACGTTTCTGGCTCCGAACTCTCCTCATTACCATCGCCACAGTCGATTTCTATAGTTCCTGCGATTTCTACAAATGCACCGATGTTTG
The DNA here is from genome assembly GCA_964034945.1 of Chrysopilus asiliformis. NCBI lineage: Eukaryota > Metazoa > Arthropoda > Insecta > Diptera > Rhagionidae > Chrysopilus > Chrysopilus asiliformis. The sequence continues at coordinate 36,845,344 of OZ035963.1, forward strand.
TGTTATTTTCCTCTATTACTTCATCATCAATCAATTCTTCGTCACTGACGCAATCTATTTGATCTGGTGGGATGTATATAATATTTTCAGGAACGGGCTCGTCGTCTTTCCAGTTCTCCAAAATGTCTTGCAACTCTTGCATAGTTAGGCACTTTTGTTTGGCCATTTTCATATATCACAATGCACAACAACCAACAAAGAACTCAAAAATAACAAAACTAAACAATAAAAGTCGGAAAATACCAAGAAAACCTTATAAATCCCATTTAACTTCTATGGGTCATAAGCCAACACCATGGCCGAATTATACAAGGTCTGCTGGTTATTTTTTGACAGCCACCATTTTGCTACGTCATCCGCAAGAAATTCTTTGTAATGTTGATTGTGCGTACGGAGTTGTTTAGCTAGATGTTAGCTAGATTTGAGAATTAGGGAAAATTCCCATTCTGTCTTATAAGAATTTCTTGCCGATGACGTCAGAGCCAAGAGAGACTGAGCTGTCAATCAGACCTTGTATAATTCGGCCATCAGCCAACACTAACTATTTGGCAGATGATATCGGTTCTGGCCAATGGTCGATTATTCGACCACCCAACTTTGCAAACACCTAGCTCTAAAAAAAGGGCGCCAGATGTCTTTAAGAACGACTAATTTGAATATTATGAACTCTTGTCTATCATTCCTCATCATTACGTTATTCAAATTATCTACCAAGTTTTCCTGATTTTACTTTAAAAAAGTGCCTAAAAATAGGTGTTTGGGAAATGGCGATTTACAATTGGTTTTCACCAAGGTATCTGGAAAAGACTTATTGATTTGAAAAGGAAAAAGCATGTAGATTCGTTTAAAAAAAAAAATCACGAAGATATGTTTATTTTTGATGCAAATATCGTAGCTCAAAATCCACTTAATTTTTCTGGTCGAAAAATCGACCAGTGGCCGTTAATGGGTTAAATAGAATTCAGGAAATAATGACTATCCTTGATCCAAATGGCAACACATCTGCTAGTGAAATTAACGAGTGGGCCACAGGCCAAAATGAACATTCTTATGGCTTCTCTGATCAAGACATTATTCAATCTGTGCTGCAAGATGATCAAAATGTCGACCATCAACATGAAGAGGGCGATGACAGTGACCCAAAAGATGCTGAGAGGATTTCGCACACTGAAGCGAGGAAAATGTTTGATAGAAGCATCCTGTGGGCGGAACAAAATGACGAGTCTCTATCAAACATCCTTTGTCTTAAAAGGCTTCGGGACAAAGCTGAAAAATTGGTTTTCGAAAAAACGTTTCAGCCAAAAATTAATACGTACTTTGCCGCTCTTTAAAATGGATATATTTAACACATATATGTAAAATAATAAAAAATAAATCTATTATAATCTATTATTATAAATTTACATATATGAACAAAATATGTATTTGGAAGGGGGAGAAATACGTATTGGGGGTATTGTTTTTTTTTCTCCATAGTCCGGATATTTCGCCAATCCGGACAACGCTAAAACTTTATGTGTCCGGACTAACGAGGCTCTACTGTATATATGAAAATCAATACAAACAACCTCTGAAAGTTTGATTTAGTAATTCTAACGCTTAAGGGTTGTTAATGGTTTGCGGTACATGAGTCAGCAGGGATAGGATGGGGAACCTTGGGTTAACCTATGACTTAAAACACGCCTTTGAAGCTCTTCTGAAAGTTTCATCCATATCGGTTCAGTGGTGCTCAAGACAGAAAAACAGAAAACAATATACATAAATAGAGAGAACTCGTAAGAAAGAAGGGGAATCTTGGGTTGATCCATGGTCTAAAACCCACCCATTGACTCTAGTGAGCTTCCCTGAAAGAATTTCTAAAATTTGAGGGCTAATTCAGAATGAAAAAAAAATTAATCAAGTTGTCTACTATTTGCTGGAAAATATTATATTTTGTACGATGTTTCGAAAGTTTCAGCATTTATGTATGCTCGTATGGATTGATAAATAATTACCCGTCGAAATTTTCACATTTCATTGCTTCTAACATTATTTACGTCTGCTTAAAACCTCTTAACCTTTGTTGAAATTTAAAATAAAGACCGGCCATTTCTTGGTGTAATTTGCTCCGTACCAAGGCTGAGAGCAGCGGTGTTAGCACCAAAGGTGAAAAGAGGTAATTCGAACCGCTGACTCTGGCAGCTGACGCCAAAGTGGCTAACTCGAACAAAACACCCTATGTGAATACATCTGTGTTAAGTTTAAGGCTTTGTTTTTGCCGAATTCAAAATTTGCGAGTTTTTTCGTTCAAATCTATGACGTCAACAAAATCTGTTTTATAACGATTAATCTAAGAAATATAAAACAATTTAAAAACAAGGCTGAAAATCATCTGAATGAGGTTGTTTTTCGTTGGCCCTCTTCATTAAACGATAAACAATTTTTTAAACTTATTATGTGAACTTAAACCAAAATAATGTATATGTATATATATTAAATTTCGACGCGTAAATATAATGTATTGCTCTTTAAAAAGTTTATAGTTTTTTAAAGTTTCTATTAAGACATTATATTAATCGCCACTGTAACGCAGAAATAGCCATTTTTAGGAGCTTGTCATCAATTTATCTTGTCTTGCTTGATGCAGCTTTTAGTACGGTTATTTTCCTTTGTTCATTAGGAAACTCGTATCAAAAAAAATATGTCATCAAAATTTCAATGCTGAAAAGGTCTGGGTGCTAATGCGTTAAGGACGGCCATTCATTGGAGATAAAATATTGATTTTCAAATATGAAAAGTTAAGTGAATAATAAAGAAAACTACAGGGTCTTTCATTAAGCGCTTCCTATCTTTAAATTTAAATAAAACAAAGTAGGGTAAAATACCCAGATCTGAGCCCCCTTAAGCCTTTTTTCACTTCATACTATATTTTCTTTGGCCCCTATTGTGAGCTTCGTCAATCGATCGTTGACCGGAACGATCGAAAAATCAGTATTGCGATATCGATTTTATCGTTCGCGAACGATAAAATCGTTCAGTTGGGAACGATGATCTTTGTTGGATCGTCCGGTGAAGACGTCAAACACTAAAAAAATCACGATGAACCTTACGCAATACCAAATTGTTTTTCGATCGTTCCGGTCAACGATGATCGATCGATAACCGCAATAGGCCCCTTTGTCTTCCGTATACTTTCTGAGAAACTTATACTTACTGGTCGAAAGTATGGAATGTTTAAATTGAATTAACATATACATATTCCTTAACAATTTGGATAAAAAAAAGAATTATGTGAAAATGTGGAAATTATCCAAAAATCCAGTTCTGAGCCCCCCGTAATAAATTAAGTACGCCTAGTAACTTATAGAAATAAGAATTGAATTCGAAGAATAATTGGTTTCATCACGTTGTGAAATGTGGTTTAATCGGCTCAATCGCGCACAATTCTTGTTTTAGCCGGAAAATTAACAGGTGTGCTCAGAACTAGTGCCGGGGCTCAGATTTGGATACTTTACCCTATGTGTGAGATATCATCGATGCCATTATGTATGGAATATAACATCCTGCAAATGCCCGCCGCGGCTTCGCTAACGCGCATCCGAAATGTCCAATTTTCTATGACTGTGGCGCATAAATCAGGCTGAATTTGACCGATGGCATGGGTTATGTTGTCTTTGAGGTCCGCTGTGGTTTGTGGCTTATTCACATAGCCCTGCGACTAAAAGTCTAACGGGGTCAAATCGAAGGATCTCGGTGGCCAGTTCACGTCGCCGCCACGCGAGATAACCATGCCCTCAAATCGCTCGTGCATAATGTCCATCGTGGCATGCGCTCTGTGGCATGTAGCGCCGTCCTGTTGGAACCACATGTTGTCAGTATCCATATAATCCAGTTTAGGCCACAAGGAGTTACTTATAATTGATCTATAGCGCTCGCCGTTGACGGTTATGGCAATACTAGTTTCGTTTTGGAAAAAGTACGGATCGATGATTCCGCCAGATCAAAATCCGCACCAAACAGTGACTTTCTCGAGATGCATCTGATATTGGTGTATCTCGTGTGGATTGGTATCGCCCCAAATCCGACCATTTTGCTTGTTCACATATCCATTCATCCAAAACTGAGCCTCGCCGCTAAAGATGATTTTTTACGCCGAACGTTGCACTGCTTTTTGAAAAGAAATTTGATGATTTCCACATGTTATTCAACGCTATAACCTTCCATGGTGATTTGGCGAAACAGACTAAATATATAACAGCCAATTCCACAGATATGTCTTCAACAATATGACCGCTATCAACTGTCTTAGTTCGGAAGTCGCTATTGGAAGACCCTGTATAAATGGCTTTAGGTTTTGATTTTCATAAAAAGGACGTTTTTTGCTTAGATAGAACTTACGAAAGGGTAAACGAGCAGTTCACATAAAGAAGCATGGCTCGAATGTAAAATTATTTTACATAAGGAAGCTATAGCTCGAATGCAAAACACTGTGCCGTTTTGTGCATATTTCCTATATTTTGTATAAATCTACATAACTGAGACTAAAAACTTACTTAAAAATGAGGAAAATTCCTTCTTCCAAACAAAATAATAAAAAAAATCTAGGGTGTCTAGTAAAATGCGAATGATATATTATAATTTTAACCAACCCAAATTCGCCAATAAAAGTATTTCATTCAACTTTAATCGGTCGAAGAACTCGAGACACAGGAAATCAGAAACATTTTTTTTTCATTTTTAACAGTTTTGAGATAAGTAATCATCAAAAAGGTATCAAATTTACAAGTCCATTAAGTTTTAATTAAACGGAGGTTAGAAAAAAATTAGTTGATATGTTAACATGTTTTAGTAGAATATTGAACTGTGGTCTAGGATATGGTGACTAGATTATTCCGCAATTTCATAAAGTACAGATACGCGTCTTGTCTACAATACAATTCAAGACTTGTGAGAATATTTCTTCAATGCGATCTCCTCTAGCATGACTTGCTACAACGCAATTTCTTTATTTTTCATGTGATTTTAATTTGGTTTATGCGATTGCGACACGTAAATCAAAAAAACGTTAAGTTTGTATGATAAAATTATTTTCTACAATCTTTTCGTTCAAGGTCACGAATTAATACATTTTTCTGCCATATTTTTATTTCAGGCTGAAAAATTGTGAGTACTAGGCGCTGCGCAATGGACCACTCCGCGGAACCAAAGTAATGGTTTTCCACAACGCGCTTTTCTAAATTTTAAAAAACAGTTTTTTTGGAAAAAAATTAAATCCTATTGCAATAAAACTTCCACATCTAACGTGTTAAACTCATTAGGGAAAAAGTTTTCTAATTTTGTGCAATTTTTCTTGATTTTCGATTTCGATTAGACATAAATTTCGCCTATTTTCATGTCCTACCAAAAAATGTCTTGTAGAGACAGCATTTTCCAAGACATTTCTAATTTCTTGGACAAAAATGTTCAAAAACAATTTGTAGTGTCATTTTAATCGAGCGAAATCTTACTGTAAAAATTTTTTGGCCGAATATTTTAAATTGATGAGGTTTCATCATTTCCTATGATAAACCGTCGTTCATCAAATAAATTTTTTGAAATACTTGAGTTTAAAAAAAATATGCCAAGTCATAGAAGGTGTTTATATTAAGTGTTTACATTGAGATTGGAACTGAAAGCTGAACGCCAAACTTTCAGTTTCAATGTGAAACGTGGAAACTGAACAAATTGACAATCGGTATAAAATACATTATAATTCTGTGACATTGGGCCGTATTCTATAACGAAAATTTTATCATTTTATGTTATGTTATGTCTTAAAATAACATAATTACCTCGATTGGTATTCTGTAAGTACAATTTCATTTTATGTCACGCGCTATAACATAAAATTTTTCCTGTTATAACTCATAACATAAAAGCTCCTAGATAGTAGCTTTTATAATCATTTTATCATCTTTTATGCCATTTGACATTTGAAATGTGACGTTTCACGAGTGAAATTTCAAATCTACATATATAAAAATGGATGTTTGTCTGTTTGTCTGTCTATCTGTTTGAAATTAAAAAACTCAAAAACTACTAGACCGATTTTTACGCGGTTTTTTGCAAAATCATTTGCGTTGCTAGGAGTAGGTTTTTAGCTATGTTAGATATTTGAAATTCGAAACAGAAGGTCCTGTGAGGATAACGCAAATGTCCTTATTCCAATTTTGTTTCCGAAAAAACTAGCTTTAGAGAGTTTTCGTGGTCGCTGATTACGAGTTGTATGTTGGAATTTCAAAATTCTAAACCGGTGGCCCTGTAAAAGCCCCTACAGACTGGATACATGTCTATCGACATGTCTTAAAGCTAAAACCAACAGACTGTCTACATGTCGATAGACATGTAGTATGGCTTAAGGATAACGCAAATGTCCTTTATTATAATTTTTCTCGAAAAAGTTGGCATTAACCCCACGACTCCATTAGACTTTTTTCCAGATTGTATTTAAATCCAATCACGAAAAAATCTAATGGAGACTCAAAAAATCTTCCATCATGATTTAAATCTCCGTACTGTCATGATTTTTTCGGCTGCTGAAAAGTAGGATTTTTTTTTGACATTTGTTCAGTCAAATTGGCTGATTTCTAGTTGGCAGCCCTGATTACCTCCTGGTTGACATTTCTAAGTACGCTATGGAGACACAATAAAAATGAAAAATCATGACTGAAAATGCCCACACGCTGATTTTTTTATTCACCAAAATATGGAGTGGGGGAAAAAATCATGATTCTAAAAAGTCTAATGGAGTCGTGGGGTAAGGAAAAGACGTAAAAACGTAAAAAAAGCAGTAACCATTTTATTTTCGAAAAAAAATCATAATTTTTAGATTATCATACTAATATATAAAAATGAGTTGGTGTCTGTCTGTTCCTCTTTCACGCAAAAACGGCTGAACCGTTGACTTGAAATTTGGCATGAGTGTCTGTGGTAGTTCTGGTTCCAAAAACAAAGTAGAAAATGGATGTTGGTATCATTTTTGTCTGACATTTAGTTGAATTATTTAGCTTTCTCCGCAAAAAAAATCTTTAAAGGAAACAAAACTTTGAATTTTTTTGACTGTCACTCGACCAGCTGTTCAAAAAGTAATAGAATTCACACCAAAATGTACTAAATCTTTTATGTTAAATACGAATGAACGATAAAATTATTTTATTCAACCCTTACAGAATACGAATTTTTGTAAAATTTTATTTTCATTTTATGAAGAGAAAATTTTATCATCATAACATAACATAAAATGTAATTTTGTGGGAAATACAGAATACGGCCCAATATCACAATTGAATTTGAGTGAAATAAATTTTAAATATCCCATAAACAATAAAAAGTGAAAGAACAATTTAAAAATATATTAGGTGCAATTAACTGCTTTCTTTTAAATTTCCCGCAATATTGGTACTTTGAAAATTGGAACACAAATAACGTTGGAACACAAGTAATTTGACAGCCAACCAATCAGAGCACGACAGGCGGAACTCTGAAAATGGAGATTTTAGTTTTGTGGTGCAATTTCCTATCGACACCCCCACTTCCTCGTCTTGCCTGTATTTTGACAGTTTCGTTCATGGCCTGCCGCCTGGATCGGCTAATCTAAACAGGGTCATACAGCTTTTTTCTTTTCATTGCGTTGACATTTGACAGTTCACTTGCACCTTCGGTTTCATTTTGACCGAAGCCGAAGTTTGGTCGAAGGTAGCCGAAGTCGATTAATCGGTCAGACTCAACACACAATTTATAAGCCTACTGTTTCAAGTTATTATCATAACGCCACAAACCAAGGATCTAGTCTGGCTAAGGAACTTAGCCTACCTAAGGCGCTGCAGCAACTTTTTTTAAAAGATCGGTCAGCAAATTTAGATTTTTCTCCTTCTACAAAAGATTCCTATTTGCATATTGAAATTTCTTGTTTTGGTAAATCTCTTGATGAATTTCTAGTCTAAGGTGGATCTATCACACACGATTCTAAGATACTTGTGTTATGCCCGTGTCACATTAACGATTGCGATTACGATTGAGCTTCTTCGACCAATGAGATCAAAGCTTTCATGTCCCTATCGATGAAAGCTTTGATCTCATTGGTCGAGAAGCTTCTATCGTAATCTCAATCCTTAATGGGCATTTCCACACACAGTTGTAACGACAACCAGTTCGAGTCCACACGCTGTTGTTACCAGTTGTGTCAGTTTTATATGTGTGAGTGCGAATATTGGCATTGTGGTTTGAACGTGAGTAGAGAAGCATCGTAGTGTGAGAAATCATAATTTCACCCATGGAAAAATTTTATTGTTGTTTACTTGTGTTAGTGCATGCAGAACTTTTGGTCACTCTTGAACTTCGCCCAAACGTTCATCACTTGCAGAACCCCCTCCACTAGTCACTGACCAATCAGAACCCGATCCGCAGATGCAAGAATACACGTGTGGAAAGGCCCATTGTGATACCAACATTAGACGGCCAAACGTAACGCAGTCTATTCGGTCCGCAACTAATATTCTTAAAAACTGTGGAAGCATCGCATGTAAACGCTTTGTCAAAGACCAGCTGATACTTTTTATGTGATTTATTTGCTAGTTATTTCAGGAATTTTGAAGTGAAAATAACAACACTTTTTTGCCTGTACTGTCTTATGAATGGGCCTAAGCTTTTTAGTTCCAATTTTTTGTTGCCCCAAAAAATAGCTCGTGTTCATGAAACTAGAGCAAATTGGCTTTCCAACACAAGTGAAACCCCTATTGCAGGGATACGCAACTAGATTTTGTGGCGGGCGAAATTTGAAGTTTGAGGTCATACCGCGGGCCGCAGCAAATAAATTTAGAGCTTCATTTTTTGCCTTCTTTGTGTTATCCAGGAATCACCACGTGGAGGTGAGGCAAAGTCGAATCCCTTTTCTTTTTGTTTTTTTTTTGTTTATTTGTTTTTCTTCGTTTTTGTTTTGTTTTCTTTTTATGTTTTTTTATTACTATCGCCGATATCGACATTCTGATAACTTCGCCACAAGAGCAATTATTTTAATCGTTGTAAAATGCACTTTTAATGTGAAAACTGTGCTACTTGATCTTGGGCCAGTTTCTTGAAACTCGGTTCGTAAGTGGTATTGGCCACTAGCATGCAGTCGCGCAAATGGTCGTCAGTCATACGATTTTGAAATTTATTCTTTATTATATTCATCTTAATAAATAAATAAATCTTAGAAAATGCTGTTTCACAAATATATATATGGACCCGAACATCGATCATAGCAAAGTACTCATTCTTTTGAGATTTGGAAAAGATTAGCCTTATCTGATCTGTTGTTTGATGTATGTTCGAGGTATCCAAAGATAATCTTAGCAGGTGATTTTAATATGAACTTGATTGCTAGTAGTAGTTTGAATCGTTGCGTGAAATTCTTTGATCAGTTCAATTTGGGAGTATATTGCTACAAAAAAGACCCAACATATATTCAATGTGGCACTGAGTCGCTTCTTGACTTCTTCGTTGCGAGCTGTGACGCGGATCTTCAAGTCCTACCAAATAAGGTGATTTCAGGGATATCGAGACACTGCTTAATATCAGCGTTAGTACCTATTGAGAAACATTCTAAAGTATCTACATATTCTTATAGAAACTACTCGAAAATAAATTTGGAGTGCTTACTCAATGAAGCTGCTGGTAGTTTAAACCTTAACTCGATTTATCATATTCTCAGCGTTAATGACCAAGTAAAAATTCTAAATAATGAGCTGTTGTACTTATTTGATCGGTTTGTTCCTATAGAAACCTACAATAATAAATTGTTTAAGCCACCTTGGTTTAGTCATGACATCTCTCTTGCCCGTAAAGCTAGGAATGTTGCCTATACTTGTTATAAAAGATGTCGCTGTTCAGTGTGCTGGGAAAAATTCTGCAAAGCGCGAAACAAGGTAAATAGACTAGTTAGGGATGCTAAGATGAAGTTTAGTGAGACATATCTATCACCTGCCCAACCAACATCGCATCTTTGGAAAAAGTTGAGAACGTTAGGGGCTGTGAAGTCAAATTCGTTTACTATCAGCTTGGAACCTGACGAACTTATAACCTACTTCACAGCTAGCAGTCCTGAGTCAGGCTCTTTAGCAATTAACCCTAGAGAGGAAGCAGAAGATAGTCTCTCCTTGGTGAACACCGATATTTTCGAAGTGCAGCGCGCTCTTTATAACATTAAGTCAGAAGCACAGGGCATAGATCAAATATCATTAAAATTTGTCAAGTTATTATTTCCAGCAATCGGTAATGTTATTGTTCATATTTTAAATACGGCTATTACTAAGTCTGTGTTTCCTAATCCTTGGAAAATTGGCAAGATATTACCCATTCCTAAAAAGACCTGTCCAACAGATGCTAGTGATTACAGACCAATCAGTATTTTATCGTGTTTGTCTAAGTTGCTAGAAATTGTGGTTAAAGACCAAATATTAAAGCACATAAACAGGCACAATCTAGTGTATCAACATCAATCAGGCTTTAGGGCTGGCTATAATACTACGGGCACTGTATTGGATGTCACTGAAAGTGCTAGGCAGGCAATGGACAAAGGACTTTTTAGTGTATTGACGCTAGTTGATTTTCGTAAAGCGTTTGATAATGTGGACCATAACTTGTTAATAAATAAATTATTCACCCAATTTCGATTTTCTATGTCTGCCTGTAAATTTCTGCAGACATACCTGAGAGACAGAATTCAGATCGTTCAAGTTGGAGATAGGCAATCTATACCTGGTAAAGTCTGCAAAGGTGTGCCTCAAGGATCTATCTTGGGCCCAATACTGTTCATTCTATTTATAAATGACGTTAGTAATGCTCTTTCGTTCAGTAGAACACATCTTTTTGCAGATGATCTGCAGCTTTCAAATTATGGAAATCCTAATAATCCTTTGCAGTGTATTAATGAAGTAAATAGTGACATTAGCAGCTTAATTTCTTGGTCTAATCTTAATAAATTGCCAGTGAACCCAATAAAAACTCAAGTAATGGCTATTTACAAAAAGACTATAAGTAGTTCCTTGCCTCCTATTGTAGTTGACAACGCAGTGATTCCATACACCAACAAAGTAATGAACCTAGGTATTGTGATTGATGAGTTACTGTCTTTTGATGATCATGTTAGTTACATTATTAAAAAAACATATGCAGTGCTTTCAAGAATGCATTCACTTAGCCTCCCTTTGTCTGTCGATTTGAAGAAGAAACTAATGTTCGCTTTAGTGATCCCATTTTTTACGTATGGTTGTGAAGTGTATTCTGGTTGCTCACGTTACAACATAAAACGGTTAACTAAATGCATAAATGCAGTTGTAAGGTACATTTACAATCTTAAGCGTAGGGATCATGTGTCTAGTTTTGTTCTTGATTTTCTTGGCTCTGACTTATTCCAATTTATTAACTGCAGGATTGTACAGTATCTTCACAAAGTCATAATAACTGGCAAACCCCCATATATAAAAGCTAAAGTCGAATTTCTAAATTCCAGTAGAATATGTCAAATTAAAATTCTTAAACATTCCCACATGATTATGGAGAGGTCATTCTTTATTAGAGCTGCTAATATATGGAATAAGTTGCCGCCTGAGTTACATCTAGTTGGAAAACCAAACTTGTTTAAATCTAAAATTAAACAGTATTTCCAATCAAACAGACCGCCAGAAAGATGACTGAATTGTATATTCACCACGCATCACTCTATTCCCCACTCTTTTATGGTTTTAGTCTTGAATTAAGGAGATAAAGAAACACATACCCACCATCCATATTGTTTAAATTTTCAGGTAAAGTTATTATGAATTATGCTCAAAGCTGTGATTGAATTTTTTTTATTTTTTTTTTATTTTTATTTGTTATTATTAAGTAAATTGAATTATTATGAATGAATTTATATTATTATTATTATTTTCGTTTTTATTTTTATTTTTTATGAATTTTGAATTGTAATCTCATGACTGAGAATATTAATATTTTGATTGTTAGATTAATTTAATAGCATTGAAATGTATTATTATTATTATGAAATATGTAATTTAATTATTTTATTTTTATTTTCTTTTTCTTTATAAAAAATTGTTATTTAGTAAGTAAGTAAAATACTTATGTAACCACATAAGGCATTATGCCTTCATAAGGTTCAATAAATAAATAAATAAAATAAAATAAAAGATTGTTCAGGGAGTGTCTGTCCAAAATTTTCTAACATCTGTTTCGGCAAATTTCTCTCGCACCACATTACTCTCTTGAAATTCAATAATTTCCAGTTGCAATTTAGCCTTTTCAAGATTGAATAGTTGCACTGCCGTATTGACCCAATTACCATTTGTCTCAAGACTGAATGGGCTTTGTATTGCTCCTAATAATTCGCTAATTGGACAAAAATCAGTAAATCGTGAAGCAAATTCAAATTGCAAATCTTTCAAAAAACCCTCGTATTCCTCAAACTGTGGAATTTATTCAACATTACTTTCAAAATTAATTCAATAATTTAAAGCAAAATTGATATTGTTTCTGGGTATAATTTCCTTGTCTTGAGCCTCTCTAAAAGATTTGAAAAATTTATTACGAAAAATATAAGTGGAAATCATAATCTTGTGCCAAAATCACTGTACTGTCGACAGATCTGCGACGATTTTATGAAAGGTAAAACGGATACTAAGCCAGCTAATCAAATCAAAACTAAAGTTGTTACAGTGGAAAAACTCCGAAGTTTAGTGTTGCAACAAATTGTGTCCTAAGTACAACATAATTTTTAAATAAACTAAAAAAATACATTGAAATTTTTTAATTAAATTTCGATGCCCTCGCGTGTCTCCAAGCTAGTTTTAATTTTTAGGAGCAGTTCTTTCTTTACAGGATCAGGAACCAAAGATCTTGCTTTCGGAGTTACCTCTTGAATAATTTGATCAACGTTTACACTGCCTCCCTTCTGCTTCACGGCGTCACGGCAAAGTAGTCTGACTTGATCTCGCCAGCCGCATTCAGTGAGTCGGTGTCTTAGCAAATCTTTCAACCTAAAACAAAATAAAATTACTTTGTGAGTGTTGTGTAGTGCAAATTAGTTTCTTCACTTTGAGCGATCCCCTTGTAATATAGTTGCCTGATCTACCACTTTTGTTAGTGTCATGATTTTAATGTTTCTGATTTTTTTGTTTAATCAAAGCAATTACAAACAATCCCAATTTCCAACAAATGTTGACATCTATTCCGAGAGTCACATTGATTTTTTGTCGTTTCTAAAATTTTTACTAAACTTTCTTTTATTAGAGTCCTTGATCACCATATACTAGTGAGCCTACATATATAGAGACTGGACAGCTCAAAAATAGCTATTCCGTAAAGCCTAGTACGCAGTTCGAGTAAAATGAAATTTTAACGCGGTCTCCAAATTGGCACATTAAAACCGAAGTAAAAACTGTTTGTGGAGAAAAAACATTGACAGCCGAGCACACACAATTAAAAAACCACACTCGTTAAGAAAACTGGAAACAGAACCTCTATTATTTTCATCTGTCAAATTTTTACCTCGAATTTAATGTACCGAACAGTTAAAATGCTGGTAAAATCAAGTGGAGACTTTCTACACCATCTAGTGAGGCAACATTGCAACATGAGTTTTTCACATCATTTTACCAGCGAACTGCGTACCGCTTGGTAAAATTTCTGAGGTTAAATTTAAGCGCAGTGTTAAATTTGTATGGAAAATTTCATTTTACTCGAACTGCGTACTAGGCTTAAAGTTTGAGTTTTTATCTGAATATGACAGATTTTAATAAGAATTATTCTAAACTCTTTTTAGTAGTATTTTGTGTACGGTTTGTGGATTTAAAAAATTATTTGGCCTAGAATATGTGGTATTTTGCCAAGTAAAATTAAAAAGATCAGCATTTGTAGTTTCTTCCAGTGTTGTGCCGCGTAGTCTACGTGATGTAGACTACACCATTGTCTACGCGTAGACTATTACTGTAGACAATAGTCTATTCTCTACACGTAGACAATGTAGACAATCAATAAAATAAAGGATAGCTGATTTAGTTTTAAAATCTCATTTTATTCAATTAATTTTAACATAATAAAGCACAATTTCCAGGAAGCAATCGCCAAATGCTTTACATGAGAACTTCGGAGCAAACTTTAATGGCAATTCTAATTCTATGCATGCAATCTAAGCGGTTTTTTTTTTAATTTTTGCAAGTGAAATCACATTGAATTCTAAAACCAATTTTGTTTCACACATTTTTCAATATAACGAACCGTTTATTTTAAAAAAAACTGATTCATTTAATAATAATAATAATTTATTTACACACAAAAGGCATTTTGCCTTATACAAAGGTGTACAGTAAAGAAAATAATTTACATTACATTAATAATTATAAAAGCTTCAAAGATATTTGCAATAAATAACACATTAGATATACAAAGGTAAATATAATAAGTTTAAGTTAAATTAAATTTAAAACTAAAATTATAATTAATATTAACATTTTTAACAATATCAATACTATTAATACCAATACTAATACTAATATTAATAATAATATTAAAAATAAAATTAAAATTAAAATTAAACCACCACACATACTCAATAAAAAGGAAATATTAAAAAAAAATATATAGGAATTATAAATTTACAAGAATTTAAACAGTAATACGATGCAAATTGAAGCAATGTAAAAAAAAAAAAAAAGAGAAATCTCAAAGTATTAATCAAGAGGTCTGTACAATTCAACAATAACATTCTTTTTAAAAATATTCAGTCTACTCTGATTTTTAAGGTCATTAGAAAGTTCATTCCACAGTTTAATGGCCCTAACAAAGAAAGACTTATCCATAATACCACTACTACGACTAGGAATTTTCATAAGACGCAATCTAGAAGAATTAATAAAAGTTATATAACTGAATAGGAAACTAGGTATTTTCGTAGAGTAAATCTTATGAAGGAAAATAACACAACGGATATTGAAAAATGAAAAAATATCACAGCCAAGAAAGTCGCGAACGAAATTAGAAACATGATCATATTTTTTTAGTCCATAGATAAATCTTATCACAGAATTAAAGCATTTCTTAAGACGTAATAGGTTACCAACAGAGCTGCCTGAGAAAACCTCACAGCCATAACAAAATAAAGGCAAGATTAAAGCTTTGGTAAGTCTTTGTTTGACCTGAAGAGGAAGGTATAAATTGACAGAATTTAAGCGACTAATTACACTAAAAGTTCGTTTGATAATGAGACTAACATGATCCTCCCAACTTAGTGTTTCATCAAAGATTACTCCTAAGTTAATAACTTTTTTCTGGTACGGAATGATAGTTTGATTGAGTAGCACTGGTTTTAGTTGACTAGAAATGGGTTTACGATAGAAAGCAATAACTTGCGATTTAGATGGATTGATAGACATTTTATTTGCTATAGCCCAGCGATTTAAACAACATAGATCCTCATTAACTTCATTAACACAAGTATCTTTAGAATTAAGTTTACCGACGTTCAAAAATTGAAGGTCATCAGCGAACATGTGAATTTTTCCAAATTTTATTGAGTTGTAGGCATCATTAATAAACATCAAAAAAAGGATTGGGCCTAAAATAGAACCTTGGGGAACACCACAGGATATAGATTTGAAAGAAGAAGTACACTCACCCACTTTAACTGCTTGGCATCTATCATACAAAAAGGATTTAATAAAATTATGGGCAGTAAGAGAAAGCTTAAACTGGGAAACTAACTTACGGAGTAAAAGGATATGATTGACGCTATCGAAAGCTTTACGAAAATCAATTAAAGCTAGTATTGCAAAATTATTATTATCAATAGCCTGTCGCACCAACTCAGAGATATCAATAACCGTTCCTGTTGTACTATGCCCATCCCTAAAACCCGACTGAGTTGGACAAAGAAAGTTAGTATGGGATGGCTTTGCTCATTTAATATTATCTGTTTAATTCTAGTCTTTAGCTCAATTCCGTTGAGAGTTGTCGTATACAATTTCACTGTGGTCACGGACTCACTGCATAAACGATAGGAAATGAAGTTAGATTCACATACAAGCAAAAAAGACAAAGGCACGACGCTGGTGTCGCTGAGGAGCCCAGTTAGCGAGTTTTCATATAAATTTAACTCTTTAGGGACACCACCGCCTCGACATTTCTAGTAATTGGCCATTTCATATATAGTATAATATTAGATATATAACTCACTGATAGCTTTGTTTTGACAGATATGAGAAAGTCTACATTGTCTACGCAAAGTCAACATTGTCCCATGTCTACATGTCTACATTGTCTACCCCAAATCTACGCCCATGTCTACATTGTCTACCCCAAATCTATTGTCTACGCTATTGTCTACACTGAAGTGTAGACAATTAAAGTCTACGCGTAGAGGAACAACACTGGTTTCTCCCCACTTAAAAACTGAAATGAATAGTAACTAAACTTGAAATTCCTATTTTCTCATAGCAATGGAGTAAGAAATAAAATAAAATTCTTTGAATCACCTTTGAGTTTTTCCCATAAATCGAAGACCTTTTTTAATCGATATTTTTCAGAGAAGTGACATCGGTTTCCGAAGTCTTGTGAAAAACCAAACTACTGAACAGGATTAAAAAACGCTATTTTTAAATTCTAGACTAATTTTCACACAGGTATCCCACAAGGTAGTGTCTGACCGGAAATTTCTGTTCCGACCAGTTTCGGCCAAAAATTACACTTATTGATATTTTCAGATTTTATATAAATAATTTTCTTATTTTATTATAATAAAATCTGTTTAAGCCTTTGATCCAGAAAAACTGGACTTAAATAAATCGATTAAAACATCTTTTGTTCAACTATGTGATAATAACGGGTGCCGGTCAATTTATCGTGAACAATTTATCGTGAACAATTTATCGTACAACAATAGCTGCGACCCATTGGGCTGATTTTTTTACTCCGGAGTAAATTTTCAATGGGTCGAATTTTTTATGCCAAGAACAATTTCTAACCTCAAAATTGAGCTGTCATATTTGTGTAGCAGTGCTGTGAATCGAACTATTGTCTCCAGTTAAATATTCAATTTAAAATATGAATCAGCCACGAAAATGGTCATTCAATGAGGGGAAAGCCCTTATTTCTTGTTACAAAAACAGAAAAGAGGAATATTTTCGAACCAGAAGCAAAAATCGGTTCTGGGAAAATATGTTGCAAGATCTGGAGGCTGAAGATGTACTGGTTAGTAATTTATTTAATTAATAAAGAAAAACAATTAAACATTTTATATATTCACAGCTTTCACTGGCGACGCCGGAAAATCTGGAGGTGAAGTGGAAAAGTCTTTACCGCGCTTATAAGAACGCGAAAAACCGAGGGACTGGATCTAGTGCTTCAAAATTTCCATCACTTTCATCCTCGTATAATAAATTTAATATCTAAACCAAGATTTTCATTATGTATTGATTATAAAGAGAAAGTATACACCATTTTTACCTGATTATGCTCCATAATTAATTTTTTAATACAGATTTTGTGGGCGCTAAACAACAATTCGTTGGCCGTCAGAGAATCCCAATCGTCTCAGGTTTAATTAATATTTATGTCCGTTGCTTTACATATCAATATATATGTTTTGTTGATTAATGTCAATAAAATATTTACCAAAACTTATGATTTTTTAGTTATTTTTAGTCTTTTTGCGTTCAACCAAATATAATCACACTAAAAATATTGAAATGACAATTTAAACTTTGCTTTCACAAGTTTTTATCATTTTAGCCATAATGTAATTTCCATAAGAGTTACAATTGAATACACTCCGCCGATCTGAGAGAAAAATTTCCCATTCAAACGTTTGTGACTACGATATGGCAATACATGTTCTTGAAAATTGTTCGTGAATTGGAGGTGGTGCAGTTTTGCTCTGTTCGGGAACACTCCGGAGTAAAAAATCAGCCCAATGGGTCGCAGCTAATTTATCGTAAGAACAATTTATCGTAAGAACAATTTATCGTAAGAACAATTTATCGTGATGAAGATTATTGTGATGGGTTGGGCCGGATGAGTGGGTGGGTGGGGTGAATGGGTGGGATGAGTGGGTGGAAGGGAGGGGTGGGTGGAAGGGGAGGGGTAGGGGGAGGGGAAGGGGTGAAGGGGAGGGGGAAGGGGGAGGGGGATAAATTATCGATGTTTCGTCCGAATTTGTAAAAATAATATTCCTTACGACAAAATGTTTATGATAAATTGTCTTACGATAAATTGTCTTACGATAAATTGTTTTACGATAAATTGTTTTACGATAAATTGTTCTTACGATCAATTGTTCTTACGATAAATTGTTCTTACGATAAATTGTTTTACGATAAATTGTTCACGATAAATTGTTTTACGATAAATTGTTCACGATAAATTGTCCGCGAATCGATAATAACCAAAAATTTAAGAATTTCAACGGACATGAGTTTCACGATAGCTACACTCTAATTTTATATAGTCACTCTAATTGAAACTTGCCGGATTATAGGCACTTTACGTTTATATTTCGTTACTTCGAAAAAAGAATATGCTCACTACACTACACTACAAGGAAGAAGCGAATAATATAAACTGTTAGGTGATCAGCAAATAACTGTCAAAAATAGTTGCGAAGATTGTTTTGCTCCATCTTAATAATAAACAGTTAATCAGTGATTTTTCGGATTGTTTCTAAGTGATATTTAATAATTTAATGTTTTTAGATCTAGTCGCTTGAAATCATTTTGAGAAGTATGAACGAACAGCATTTAAATTACTCACCAAATGAACTCGGAGAGCTCATAAATACCATTAGAATTGGAATAAAACCGAGTAATGATCCGATTTTCGATGAATTAAATAAATTAGTTAAGCCGTTTAGTAAACAGGGCTTCCTTCGTTTTGGATCGGAAGAAGATTTACATTTAAAGTAAGTAAATGCACCAGATTTTTCAATCATATCCACTTCTTTGAACCTCGTCGTAATACGGCATAAATTTCGTTTTCTTTCATGACGTGCCATTGAAATATCACGTAAAGACAGCATTCGCCAGAATTGTTTTTATATCTTTGGCAAAAATGTCCGGTAAAACTTTCCAGTGTTATTTTAATGGCACGCTATGAAAAAATCGCCATTTATTGAAAAAATCGAGAGGTTGGGTTGTGTTGTACTTCCGCCAATCAAGTCTCATACAACGGTATCATTGGCTTGCCAAGAAACGGTATGTAAATATTGGACCCCGCAATTTAACTATGGAAGAATTCCAAAAATATACGACCTGTCGCGTAGTGCTCAAAAAACAAGCCATTTAATTTAAATGTTCGTTTGGTGGATTCGTAATTTTTTCGACAAATTCTAACAACACTTGCTTCAAATTCTTCAATCAGGCTCAAATGATTGAAGTAGTCAAAATAGTCCGTCTAATTCTGGCAGAAACTGACAACATTAGGGCAAGGTGAGGAAGTGGGACTGGGAATTAGGCGGAGTATTTAACCAATCTGAACATGGTCTTTCACAGTAGAAAAAAAACATAACAAAAGCTATAATTGCCAATCTGGCATTTATTGAAAACCCGTATGGTGATATTCGTATCAAAATTCGAAAAGTTGTACCAAAATTCCACTTTGAAGTCAAACTTTTCATTAACATTTTTTTAAATTTGTTCCAATCGGATTTTGATGTATGGGAGTTTTATGTAGAACCATATTCTAAATAACTTTTGTTCTTGCACTTTTTTGATAAGATGCACCGTTTTTGAGATATTCAGAAAAAACGTTTTCATTTGTATGAAAATGGTTCATTTTTGCCCATTAACGAACTTAGCCTCGCATTTTACGAAAAACCAATCTGCGCAAAATTTCAAGTCTCTAGCTCAATCCGTGCGCCCGCAATCCGCGCCACAGACGGACGGACGGACATGCAAAATTCAATTTTTTTATCATTCTAAACACACTGGTGTAATTCATTTTTGTGTGTGATAACGGGATCTTGGTGTTACAAACGGTAAGGCAAATCTAATATACCCTTTGGTTTCACAATACGGGTATAACAATAACAGTTTTAAAGACAGCAAACAAATTTACACGTTATTCTTTCTCCATAAATTTCTTGCATTTTTTTTATAGTTTCAGCCACAGCTTAGGAGAAGACCCATTAGTGCCGAAGCACAGCTCAGGATGTTTATTATTGTTATTTGTTTTTGTTTTATTAACCGACTTCCAAAAAGGAAAAGGTTCTCAATTCGACTCCTATGTATTTTTTTATGTATGTTCACGCATAACTTTTTACTGGCTGGAGTATAAGCACATGCTCATTTTTGCATTATGGGGTTTTTGTGTTCGCTGATCACGGATCCGGTGTTAGATTTTCAAAACTCGAAACGGAAGGTCCTGTAAGGATAACGGAAGTATCTTTTTCCCATTTGTTCCAGGAAATATTGCCTTAGGGGGTTTCTGAGCTCGCTGATCACAGCTCTGCAGTGGGATTTTTAAAAATCGAAACGGAAGGTCCTGTCAGGATAACGAAAATATTCTTTTTCCAAAATTTCCCCGGAAAAATTGGCATTATGGGATTTTCGGGGTCGCTGATCACGCATCCGGTAATAGTTTTTAAAAAGTCTAAACGGAAGGTCCTGTAAGGATAACGCAAATATCCTTTTTCCAATTTTTCTCGCAAAAACTGGCTTTAGGAGGTTTTCATGGTTGCTTATCACGAATCTGTTGTTGAAATTTCAAAATTCGAAACGCAAGGTCCTGTAAGAATAATATTTTTTCCCAAAAGTTTTTAAATTATTTATGGTTTTTTTGCATTCTAAAATTTATACAAAAAACTTTAAGCTGGCATTCGTAGGGTCTGCTAGTATTGTATAAAATTTTTAATATTTAATTTTTTAGTTAAGCCTACTTCTTTCATATTATATATACATTTAGTATTAAAAAACTAATAGAAATACAAAACCCCGAAAAATATAAAATCTGTTTATCTACTTTATGTTTCAGAAATTCCATAGCCTGCAATGTGTTGGGATGTAATAAAGATTTCCAGACTGTGTTTGCTTACCAAGGTCATTATAACGCGAACCACAGATTTAACTGCGACCAGTGCAAGAAGATCTTTCCTACTGCACATTTACTGGATATCCATATTTCCGAAAAACATGATTCCTTTTTTGCAATTCAAGCGGAGCGCAAACCAATGTATTTGTGCTTTGTAAAGGAATGTTCTCATAAATCTTCAACGTCAGTTGAAAGGAAAGACCATTGCATTGAAGTCCACAATTTCCCTGCCAACTACAGATTTTTTGAATCAAATTCATCATCGAAGTGTAGTGATGAAAAAATGGATACAGGCGAAATAAATATCACACAGAATTATTTCAATAAGACGCCAAAAAATTTTACGTTTGGTCATCAGAAGCAAAAGGTGTTCGCTACACAAAATTCAACATCTCGAAACAAGGTTAAAAATAGGAAACCTAAGATTGATACGAATGCAATGGAAGTCAGCATAATAGAAGACAGCAAAATTGTATCTGATTTACTAGACAGTTTGCAAGATTGATTTGGAGTGTTTTTTATTAAATTATAAATATTGCAAATATAATACCTAGTTTTTTTTTAATTATATTGAAACCCCAATATCGTATACTGATATCAAACCACGGAGGAATTTGAGTATCGAGCGGTACGCGTTACCGAGGGAAGAAAATATTTTTATGGTTTCAAACGAAAATAACATAGAATAGATTTTGTTAAATCTTTTTTTATACATTTGTGTTTCATCTAAATCGAACCGTTAGTTTTTGAGTAATTGCGAAAAAACGTTTTTTCATTAAAATCGGGGAGTGACACTTCCGTAGGTTTGCAAAATATGCAATCAGTTTTGAAGCGCGTCAATTGTTGGATTAAAAAGCATGGCTGTATATAGGTTTCTCTACCATATGATAGTAATCATATGATAGTATTTTCGCAGTTTAGTTCTACCCCAAGAAAGAAAACTTCGAGATAATAGAAAAAAAGTATTCAATTTATATCGAGGTAAGGAAAGAGTGGCCCAACTGGATTTTGATAAATAAATTATGCAAAATCATATTCTAAACACATTTTACCTTTATAAATTTTTCAAGACGATTTATCGTTTTCGAGAAAAACTGTATGGGGAGGGAGGATGGAATGGTCCGATTTTGCCCATTTAAGAACTTAGGCTTGCCATTAAGAACTTAGAGAAATGCAGCTATACAACATTTCAGGTCTCTAGCCGAATCCCTTCGTAAGGTTTAATGTTCACAGACGGACAGACAGACGAACGGACATGCAGAAATCAAGACTTGAATTTTTTCACATAAAACCGCCGGAATTTTTGTTAAATAAATTTGTTCTATAAATAGTTTATTTGTGGTTTTTTTGACCCTAAAATAAAAAGTATTTAAAAAATCCTTAAATGAAATTAAAAAAAAAAACAAAACAGATCAACATTATTGAATGCAACTTGAATACAACGTAGCCTTAGTCAACTGGATAAACCCGGTCATAGTCACACTACTAGACACATTCATCGAAATACTCTGCGCTCGTCATCTTTTTTTACAGCGTTCTGCAAACGGCAACCAAAATCAGCCTGGGTCTGTGAACGCTCTCTCGGACCGAGGTTCCACTGTATGTTATTAGATGTGTAACCATTTGACGCTCAACGTTGATTCCGAGCTCTTATTACAGAGATTTGGTTCTTGGTGTGATCATAAATTATTGAGCTCAAACATTTTGTTCGAATCCAGTTATTCTTTATTTCTTATATAGTCTCAATCAATTCTCTATTTGCATATTCATTAAATTATAGACAATATGATTGTTTTTTTAAAAGCTTTTATTTAGCTCGCTATCTTGTCTGTTTGTTTGTTTGTCGGGGTCAAATCTTACAATCAAATTTTGACCCACTTCCACTTTCGATTCACTTGAAATTTTGTACACTTATATAAGTCCGATGACAATACAATATTTTCTCTACTTCGTCCTTGTCCTGTAAGGATAACGTGATTATCCTTTTCTTCAAATTTTCCAGAAAAAAATCTATTCTGGGATTTTTTGGAGTCGCTGAATCCGAATCTGTCATTAAAAAGTCTGTAAGGATAACGGAAGGTCCTGTAAGGATAACGTGATTATCCTTTTCTCCAAATTTTCCGGAAAAAAATCTTACCTGGGGGTTTTTGGGATCGCTGAATCCGATTCTGATGTTAACAAGTCTGTAAGGATAACGGAAGGTCCTGTAAGGATAACGTGATTATCATTTTTCTCAATTGTTCCGGGAAAAAATATATTCTGCGGGTTTTGGGGTTCGCTGAATACGATTCTCAAGTTCAAAGCCTGTAAGGACATCTCAAATGTAAGGATATATCGCACATGGTCCCGTAGACTGTAGTATCTCAAAATCGGCCATTTCAAGAAAAACACATTCAAAGTTTTCATTTCAAAATAATTGTTTATAAATAATTGTTTTTTTCTGTTGTCTGTACAGTAATATTTCAATTTATTACTCTTTTAATAATAATTTACAGATCATTTGCTTCATTTTTTTTTTTTTTGCAATAATAAAAGATAGAGTTAGGTTTGTTTTCCACAAAATCAATTTAAATTTTAAAAAATGGAAATTTAAAAAACCAAAAATAAATAAATTTTAGGACTACGTTTACATTTAAATTTGTTTTTCCTTGGATTCAGTCAATTTTCCTTTACATAATGGAATAATTACTCAAAAACACATTTTTTTGAGATACTACAGTCTACGGGACCATGTGCGATATATTCGAAGACTAAAAAGAACAAAATAAAAAATATACAAAAAAATTTTAAAAAAAAAAGCTTTTATTAAAAAAAATGCACTAAAAAGAAAAAAATAATTTTCTGGACGCTGTGTATCACAAATATAAAAGCTTTTAAAAAGCGAGATAAAGCATAAAACAATAAAATAAACATTTATCTCTTAGAAAGTACAACACAAATTGTATTTGAATAAACAATGCATTTTTTACCTGTTATTCTGCATGTGATTGTTGTTATTGATCTTTGGTCTTCTTGGATCTGGATGAATTTTTTGGTTCGTCAGATATTCACTTTCACGAGTTATTCACAATTTTACAGATTTTCCGCACTATTTCACGTAAGTCTTATTTTCTTTATTTAATCTGAGTTGCTGACCGAAATAAGGCGCAAATTTATTTTACCTTTATAAATTTTTCGCAAATTTATTTTACCTTTATATGACAATTTTCGGTATCAGTTTGCTACGTTATTATTATTGAATTACACATCCTAGTAGTTTTAAATTGGCAAAATAACGAGGGTCTACCAGAACCACAGCTTTGCTTTTGATGTTTGAGTTAAGCTTAAAAATGCTTGGTTAATTTCTCCTTTGTGATGTCCAGCTCCTGTTGGTCACTTTCGTGTGTCAATAATTTAACCCCCCCATTCTGTCTTGCGCCGCCCTTAAAAAGCATCGGCATGTCGAACTATTGTTTGTGGAGATGTTTGGGAAATCTACCCCCTCACCATACTCTACAGCTGACAAGCAGACATTCATCTCTAGCAGAGTTCATCTCTATACAGACTATGTTTCTCCCGCGTACTTGAGGAATAAGAAAGCTACCCTTGTAACAGATGTTTGGAAAAACCGCAACCTAGAATTTTTTTAATGCAAAAATTCACTAATACCAAAGAATAAAACAAAAACTTTCACAGTTATTTTATTAGCTTCTTGATTCCAGCTAATTGCAGCCTGCTGCATACTTAAAACAAGGGTTGTTGAAATAAATACTTCTAAGAAATATAGGGAAATGTTTATTTGGCTGGAGTTGGAACGATCTACGATTAGGGATGCAACATCGTTCATAAAACCTCGATATATCGAAAATCGATGTTTTTTTAAGGCGACATCGATGTCAAAAACATCGTCCTGAAAACATCGATACCTCGATGTTTTTCCGACGTTTTGAAAAAGTTAAATTTAATAAATAATTTAGCCACCTGGCGGATGCTCTACTGTGGGTGAAGTGCACCCAGGTAGAATTAACACGGTTTTAATTCTTCTTATACGTTGAACCACTAAAAACCCGTTAGTTTTCGAGATATTCGCAAAAAACTATTTTTTTTTAAATACCGACATATCTTCATAAGGGCTTGAGAGACGGAGTTCTAGTAAAAGACATAAATGTAGCAAATTTTATTGTCTCCAAGTTTTGTAATACATAAGACTACTGGAAAATGGTTAGTTTCGGAATAAATCGCAAAAACGAAATCGTAGTTTTTAAAAAGCCGTCGTTTTGGTCACTTCCGGTTAACGGATTTCCACATCAGGACCAAACTTCTCTGTAAAATTTCATGGCTAGCTCTGGTATTTTTTGCGAAATCTTGTAGAAAGATGAAACTGAAAATTGATACCAAAGGAAATTTAAACAAATCTTTAAGTAGAATGGCTATATTCAATCTATCTAAAAACTAGTCCCTTTAGTCCTAAAATTAGTTTCTCTACTAATTTTATGAAGAGTAATGTTCTAACATCGTGGATAACAACATCGATACCTCGATATATCGGCCTGTTCTACATCGAGGTTGAAACTCGATATTTTTCAACGATACCTCGATGTTTTGCAAACATCGAGGTATCGTTGGCATCCCTAATCTCGTTTGGAGCGCTGCCCCGCGTAGGACATGCAATGTAGAAAAGTATATGAGTAGGAATGGAAGAATGAAGCACTTCTTGCTTCTATGGAAGCGCTCTTTTTGCTCTGTTGAAGCGCTTTATTTCCTACTGGGTTGGTGCACATGGCTGCAGAACGCTGATCTAGTTCATACAAATGTTAGAGTGCTATGGACAGATTCGCATGAAAATAAAAGTAATTTTAAATCTGCTACTATAAAGTTATTTCTTGATTATTAGAGATAGTATCGTATATATGGGGATACACAAATAAACTCCATATTTTTAAACATTTCCTTACCTTTCTCATCAAAACATTTTAGTAAATCTTTACGAATCTTGGTTACAATATATTTTAAGCGGTGCGGTGCGGTTTTCAATTCTAAATTATTGTTGATAAAATATTTTCTGAATTTCTGATGAATTTAAAAAAAACTTTTTTTTCCGCAAGCCCTAAAATATTTACGAAATCAACCATCGGTTATAGAATTTAAATTGCAGTGTTTTTGTGCAAAGAAATTTTCTGTAATCCCAAAGCGAATTAAACAGTTTTCGAAAGGTTGTAAAAAAATTTATTTCGCTTCTTAGCATAGCTTATAAATAGGTAGTTGTAAATATTTTTCCATTTCATTTCAATTTTCATTTGCCATCTAAAGTTCTTCTCTAAACATAGCCAACAACTTTTAACATATTAATTATTGCAGACATTGCAATTTTTATCTAATATTCTTTCTAAACATTTTCTATACATCATAAAATTTTAATGATATTTCATTGTAGTTTTAAATGTCCAATCGAATTCAACATTTAAAAACTTCTAAGATTTTCTATTTCATTATATTTTCCTTTCAACTAGCTGTTAACTTTATCAAAAGTATAAACTGAGCTTTTTATTCTCACAGTCTAATTACTTACATACTAGTTAAGGTGACCAGATTTTACAAATTTTATTGCGGGAAGTTTAAAAAATTCATTTATGATATTATACTGAGTAAATGCATTAAAAAGTACTGTATTTGATAGTGAAAAAAAAACAGAAGTCATTTTCGTTTTTAAACACGTTTTTGCTAATGAACTTTTTTTTTTGATAGCAGTACATGATTGTATAAAATACATTTTCTTTCAATAGTGTAGTCTTTAACTTGGAAATAGAATAAAATTTGAATATAATTATTTAATCTGGAAATTAGTATAACGTGCCAGATTCGGGCAAAACAAAAAAAAAAAATGAGTTAATAATTATGTGAATACACTCTCTTGAGTCCCACCAATCCAAAACGTCCGATCACATTAATCGAAGTAAATATTTCAATACAAACAATTCAAATACATTTGTGTATATTATTTCAAGAAATTATAAATATATAAAATGAAACAAACAATGTAAAACTAACAATTTTTTACTCTATTTATAACGATGTCTAGGAAATTCATTTCGTTTCCCCAAAATTTTCATTAATCCTTTGGACATGAAATATGGCTTTTCGGCTGAACCATCATTCCGCTCACTATCTTCCACTGCAAAAAAAATGTGTTGAAAATCATGAAAATGATATAAACAATACATCAATATTAAAAATTAACAATACTTACAGAAACATAAGAAAAGGGTGTCCACCGCCATCGAATACACAGAGAAGAAAACTGTGGTTATTAAATAAGTGCCAATTACGACGATGACAGTTGGCACAGCGTTATAATGTATTGGATACGGTAGTGAAAATCTCTCAACATAAAAATATGTTGCTGTTCCGACAGATAATGTTATGAGAAGTTTCGATAGGAAGAATACAAAATCAGTTACTTTATCTAAAGTCACAACTCGTAAACAATTTCGCATTAATAGATTGAATGCATCTTTGGCACTAGAGCAGAAATTTTTTCCGTGTATTGCGCACATAATGTATGCATTTTTATTAAGAAAACGCAAAAATTTCTCCAGACACCAGAAAAAGCATTTCATGCAGCAAAGTATTGCTTTCGTAAATGCATTATCATATTTTTTAAGTTTTGCATCTATAAACTCTAGCATAACTCGAATTAATCTACAGATGGTCACTATCAATGAACCAAACGCTAGAGTTCCCAAATGATAGCGAACTGTCCGTCCCAATGCTTTTGTTAGTGTGAAGTACGGGACATCGGATTTATGGAAAGTCCAATACCATGTTGCAAATGTGGCTGCTAATACCATTTCACCAAATGCTGAGATAAAAAATACCATCCAAAAGAATCCAACCACATTGACCGCCTACAAAAAAAAAGTTGAAATAAATAACACTATCCTAAAATTTAATCAAGAGTAAATTATTTTAAGATAAGTATTATTTTTTATCGAAAACAGAGAATGGTAGAATCTGGACTGCCGTCACAAGGAATTCTACTTATATTATTTGCTTTCAGATTTGGGAAACTATTTTTAACTGACTTTCAAAAAGGAAAAAGTTTTCAAATCGTTCCCTATGTACAATGTAACTCGGTTATAACGTCCTGAGCTGTGCTTCGGGATTAAAGGGTCTTCCCCCAAGCTCTGGCTGGAACTATAAAAAAAACCTCATGAGGGAATGAAAATTCGTACGTTATATAGGAGTAATCCGTTACAGAAGTATGATTTACGTGAAGAAATGGTTCTCGGAACTTTAGATTGGGTACGTTACAAGAGAAAGTACGTAATAACAGAGTCCGTTATAACCGAGTTACACTGTATGGCCGATTTCGGTAACACTTTTATTTTTGTCTTGCGGCGAAAGTTTCTGTTTGGGTGAGTTTCCCTCCTTTGGCATCCCTCAAACGCGCTTAAACCAATCGTCTGATCAATTTATTATTGGACTACGATAAATGCAATCTCCTATATTACGACTGTCGAGTCGTTTTCGACAAGAGTGGTTTTACGTATTTTTGCTGGTACTCAATTAATATTACGCAATTAACATTGGGCACACTCTAAAAATTAGGCAGAAAAATTAAGCGTTTTTCAATTAACATTGGACCTGTACCTTAAGGAGGTCAAAATAACAGGCACAGACTTGTGGGCAAAGTTAAGGGATTTATTCATTGGCCCACCGACTCGATGGTGGTTTTCCCAACATAAAGGGTAAAACTGTTGAACTTACGTGGAAGTATCCAACAATAGTTGGACTAACGATTTTAACGAAATGACACCCAGCGTCGGCACAAGGCATTGAAGATCTTTGATATAATCGAAGGATAGCATTTGATGCTTTTGAATCATGACAATAATTGTTGAACACGTCCGGATCACAGCTACTTCCATCCTGATAAAATTGTGCTTCGGCGGAGCATTTGCACGAGCCTTTATTTAATCCAATAACTTGATACATTGAATCACCGACTGATGCTAAATAAAGCCCCACAGCCACCGCGAACGCAATAGTTACAACATGCATAGCCCATGGAAATATGGGGAAGAATACCGACGAAATGATACTGGAAACGGCTCTGTGAATAAAGAATAAAGAATTGAACATAGGAATTGCATAAAAATATTTTTCTTTTTATCATACTTGCTTCCTTCTTTAATTAATGCAATTGAAATAACTATTCGTTTTCGAAGAAAAATCACTATTAGAAATATGATCAGGAAGATTACGGACAAAATTATCGACAAGCCGAGCCAAGTGTTTTTATCTTCCGCCCATGACTGAAAATATGCCTGCAAATTCGGTGAGTGGTTCGGATTCGTTACATTATTTTTCAAAAAAATGTATTTCGCAACACTGTAATAAACACCTGTAAATATATTAATTTTTGTCAATATTAGCAGAAATTAAATATTCGTAGATCTTACCATAGGCTAACATTGCTAAAACTCCGATAATAGAGAGCCAAACCATAGGAGTTGCCAACCATCGCATAATTGCAATAAATAATAATGAAGTTATCATTGCAACTATTAATGCCAGAAGCATTGATATCCAAGAGCCTGTTATATCATCTGCTATTTGCATGCCAACCTATAGTATAAATATAAAATTTCCTTTTGATAAGTTTTTTTCAGCGATGATATCGCACATTTGTTTGTTATTATGGTAAGTCTAAAGCGATAACTCCAGTCGATCTTTTAAAATTTACTTATTCAAAAAGGCAAACACCTTCACGAATTTTTCTGGTCTTTAATTTGAAAGTATTGTTCTTTAGCATGAACAATCGATATTAGAGGTATGTTTTTATAGAAAACTTTAGTAGAAAGCCGAAATACCTATTCAAAACTAGTCAAAATTGTTTTGGAAAACGTATATATTAATTGGCTTTGCAAAAATAGTGAGTAGATCGAAATCGAATTAAAAATGCTCTTAACCTTTAGACTCTCGGGGTGACTCCATAAAATATGCAAATTCTAAAGATATAACAAAAATTCAAAACCAAAACCTGTGATTTTAATGAAAATCTTAAATTGTGAGACCTTAAATTTAAGGGAATGGCTGATACATGATGCTATTATTTTTTTAAACATATACAAAGTTCTAGAAATATGAGACTTATGACAGCATAATCCCAAAATTACCATTGCATTTCTTAAAACTATTTATTGGTCAAAAAAGTTTCTCCTGTGCATATTTTTCTTCATTGTCTTTGAAATCTAATTTAACTATTTTATTACATAGGAGACCCGAATATTTTTAAAACATTTATTTGGACAATGTGGAGCCTTTAATTGCCATGGAGTCCTCAAAATTATTTTCCTACGCCTAGGGCCTCCGATTGTCTAAATCCGGCTCTGAGAGTGTTACGTTACGTTTTGTGAAATATAAAACTATTTATTTCTTTATTATATTCAAAAAAAAATTAAAACCGTTTTCCATAACAATTTTGTTGTTGACTAAACATCAACAGAAAATTTTCCAATAATATTTTCTTGATAGCCAAAATTCGTGAAGGCATTTCATTCTCAAGTATAGAGATGTAAAATGGTGCTTTTTCATGTTAAAAATGAATGAAAAAAAAAATAAAAAAAACTCTTACCCCAGTTAATTGTACATTGAATATCGATTTAAGAAGATCGTGAAAATTCTCGCCTAAAGCCTCAACTAATTTATCGAAAGTGTTTTGATCATATTCCGGAATACATCGATTCGATACTAGTTGTTAAAATTATCAAATGTAAATAAACAAATTGTAAACGAAAAATAATAGCGCTTTTATTTTGCAAAATATGTTGCGCAAGTCACGCACTAAGAAAATTTTCTTTAAACAATTCTGAAATAAAACAGAATTTGCTCAACAAAAATTTGCTTAACGTAAGATTACTACATTTTTTCACAGAAATAAATTCGCTCAAAAAAATTCTTAACTCATCTATACGTATCATATTTCATCTCTATTTTTAAAGACTTTTATTTAGATTGCTTTTTGTCTTTCCGTTTCTTTGTTTGTTGAATTTTGATATCGATTGACTTGAAATTTGGCAAACAAATTAAAAAATAATCATAAATTTGGTTTTCAAACTTCGGAAAAAAATTAATATTTATTTTAAAAAAAATTTTTTTTGGGTGTTGTATATTAGAAATAAAACCGAGACAAAACCATAAAAAATCTCAGAAATATTTATCTCACTTTTAGTTCTGACACACAATGCCTAAAAAATTATTTGTTTTCTTCTTACCACATTTTTTTAATAATAGCTATTTATAGTTTTTTTTTAAATATACCACGATTTTTTTATTTTGCTATAAACTTAAATTTTTTTTAGTGAAATTTAAAAGGAATATAACTAATAACATAAGACAAACTTAAATTAATTTAAACGGTTTGTTAACCGTTAGCAAAAAATTAAGATACGTCTAAAAAAGTTAAGAAAATCAAAAAAAAAATAGTATTAACAATAGTTATAGGCATAGCAAACATTGGCTTAAAGTAATAAAACATTATAAAAAGTTTCTTAAAAACATTAGTACATATAAACAATTAAGCTAAAGTTGATTAAAACATAAAATGTCAGTACATAGAAAAATCTGATCCCTTCCCTGGAATGTTATATTGTAGTAGCTTCACAATAAAAAAGATGTTTTTTGTAAAATAAAATAAAATGTTAATATGTGTGTGTGCTCTTAGGACTGATATTATGGCGGCATATGTATTGAAATTTTGAGTTCATGCTTTAGCAAAGTAATTTTTAATTTGATTTGACAGCGTAAAGATAATTTACCTGTTGTGCATCAGGACTTCTCGAAAAATGCGCAACAATATTTCCAATAAAACGGGCTAAATATGTGTCAGTTCGTCTCATTTTCTCCATTATTATTTGCTCACCAAGACGTTTGACATTCTCGCATTTTGCTACTGGCTCATCAGATGCAATATTCGACTTTTTCTGATCAAGAATCTGCAACTGATCATCATTGGAGAAAATACTACTTGCTGTTGTATGTTTTATAAAGTCATTTTGCGATATGGCGGGTTGCACGGTTGATATAATTTCAGCTAAGCGATTTTGTATCGCGTTGCTAGTGTGTAGAGTATTTGATGTGTTCATAAACTCAATGTGATGTGCTGATTGGAGTAAATCCCGTCTGTTGCGATTGAACAAATACGACGGAATATATTCGCACAGTGTTGACGAAAATTCCCAAACGCAACGATTCAAAACTGATTTTTTAAACGCATTATTGATTTTATTGTAAATATTTTGTGTTACTGTTCTACTTTTTTTTCTATTTGTTATTTAGGAAGTAAAATGGTTAAAAAAAATTTATTTGATTTAAAAAAAAAGTCTAACTTGACATTTGATAATATACGAAAAGCAGCAATTGTCAGGGAGCAATCATAAAATACCATTTCTACTCTTTCGTTCCTCTTCTAATTGAAATCAACGGAAGGAAATAGACTTCAACTTTTCAGTAAACGCTCCAGGGAACGAGAACGAAATTATGGTTTTCAATCTCTTCCTCCCCAGCGAAATTCTACCCAGAGTGAAATCACTTTTGTTTCGCTTCCGAGAAGGAAAAATGAAGAATTTGTTTACCGCTTTATTTGCACAAAAGTGCAGTAAAAGCGCAAAAAGCCTTTTTTACATGCGTCTTCTATTTTGTTTCGCACTTCTGAAAACAATGCGAAATCATATTCATAACTGATTTTAAGTTTTGCGTTTGTCATTTGAAATCTTAAAATCGTAAAATGATAACACTATGCAAATTTTATGGCATTTAAGTAAACGAAGTTTGTTGCGCAATGCAGCAAATTTAAATCCATCTTAACTTGGAAATTTTGTGCTACAAGCAGTAGGAAAGACTAAAAAGTGAATTTTTTTTTGTATATATAAAATAAAATGATTTAAATAAAATGAATCGTTTTATTTCTTACATACAGTAAAAAAAATTAAAATTTCCTGTCATTCCTAAATTTTTTGTGGCACTCGTTGTAAATTTATTACAAAATTCCAAATTATCAAAAAGGCTTCGCGTATGCGAATCGCCGGCGATTCTCCTGGAAGTTTCGGCTCGAGAGAAAAAATACAAATGGATGCGAAGAGATTTGCAAGCGAATTCACTTTTACTTATTTCGCTCGCCCAGATGATGCAAAATGGCTTTGTTTTTGATTACTAGATCTTAGTGGCCGTGTACGATTTTGGTCGCATCCGAATGGAAATAGACTGTGTAAACGCGAATGACCATTAGATTTCCATGCGGGTACCGTATTTCCGACGAATGAGTTATGCTACATTTACACGAATGACAAATTTGTCATTTTTTTCTTGTCATTATGTTAATTCCCGTGTAAATGGCATAATTTTTGTAATTTTTTCTGTCAGAAAATGTCAATCTCTCATAAAAGAATGAACTTGTCCATTCTTTTATGCCAGATTGTCATTCGTGCAAACGCAATATTAGTTATGACAACTTTAGTATTCAACTTTTGTCATAACTAATATTGCGTTTGTACGAATAACAATCTGGCATAAAAGAATGGACAAGTTCATTCTTTTATGAGAGATTGACATTTTCTGACAGAAAAAATTACAAAAATTATGCCATTTACACGGGAATTAACATAATGACAAGAAAAAAATGACAAATTTGTCATTCGTGTAAATGTAGCATTAGGCATTGCTCTACTCTCTGGGCCACCATACCAAAATGGCAGCTGAGATAAAAAAAATTGCATATTTTGAGAACAGAACTTTAATACGGTGAGTGAAATATCGTTCTCTCACTAATGAAGCACATACTTATTTGTGCATGATAACCAGTGTTGCCATTTTTAGCGATTTTTATGGTTTGAAAAACACGTTTTGAGATTTAAGATTTTACTGGTCTTTTGGCGACTTTTCGGAGATTTTCAGCGATTTTCGATGGTTTCTTAACAAAAAAAAAACTTAGTTAAATGTTTTGCTGGTATATATACATATATCATACCTCACATTTTTTGCTTATTGGGTTAAAAACTCTTTGAAATCTCTCACAATAAGTGCTTATTGGGTCCAAAACCCTGTCAAATAGATATAAATAAGTACTTTTAGATTTTTAATTTGTTTTGCTGCAAGTGCCGTGTTTATAAAATGTGATTTGTGATTGGGTTTCCAGTTTCAGGAGATAATGAATAATTCTTATATTGTAGGTTTTTGAACTCGCCAAATATTTTACTATGTTTTAATAAGAAGTTGTTTTTATTATTATATTTTATTTTTGTTGACAAATACA
The DNA here is from genome assembly GCA_964034945.1 of Chrysopilus asiliformis. NCBI lineage: Eukaryota > Metazoa > Arthropoda > Insecta > Diptera > Rhagionidae > Chrysopilus > Chrysopilus asiliformis. The sequence continues at coordinate 36,879,707 of OZ035963.1, forward strand.
TACATAATAGGCCTAGCCCACCTAAAAATAAATGCATCGTATCGAACAATTTATGCAAACGAAATGTGTTTAGAATATGATTCTACATAACCGTTTAATGCAGTGATGCTATATCGAGGGGAATTCCCCTTTTTGCGGGGAATTTGACTATAAAAATTGTTAATAAGGGAAAAGGGGAAAAGGCTACAAAACGAGGGGAAACGATTTACAAAGAAGGGAAAATCTTCGCATTTTCACTAAATCCGAAATACTTTTAAAAAATTACGGAAAAGTAGAAATACAAATAAATAAAAACAATTACAATCCAATTCCAAGCTTAGGCAAAGGTAAAGAGGGAAGGAAATGCCCTTATTTATGCATTTGCCACTTTATAATGATCGTATTGCAATTGTAAAGTACTTTTAACCGCTTTGAAAAAAAAAAACACATTAAAAAGTACCATTTTTTAAAACTCCTTTAAAAGACTTTGATAGAAAGTAGTTTCCATGAAAGTTCATTGACACATATTTTTTGTTCGTTTTTCTTATTTCTTAAATATATTTTCAATAGAAATATTTTAAATTGCAAATTAGCAGAAGTGCTTTGTTTAAATTATGTAAAAATCAATTAAATCGGTAATTTCTTGGTCATCTTTAAAATTTGGCTTAATGTACTAATTTCGACCAATATTCGCCAGAAGAATGCATGGACCAGTATCAAAGTGCCCGAAATACAAAAATCGAATTCCATTCGCGACTTGATTTCGTTTTTTTCCATTCTTTGATATTTTTATATTTTTTAAATTCAAAATATGGAAATAATTTTTACCGAATTTAAGGAGGACAGGATCATTTTAAGCTCAAAAGCAAAGGAACCACGGTATAATAACACATGGGCCAGCTGTCAAAAATGTGTAATTCACGTGACGTACATGCGCAGTAGAATACCATTTTGGACACTCGGAAGATATTACCTTCTATTTGTATACCGTGCAAAGGAACTACCTTGATTTATACATTTGTGACTTGCTTTGATTATTATCCAATTGTGAATCCCGACTTTTTTTCATATCTTATTTGACGTTTGGTTGGAGACCCGTGACGTTGTTATCGGGAATTTTGTTAAAGCTTTACAAAATATAAAATTATTTCCTAATTTGTGCTTTTTTCTCTTAAAAGACTTTAACATGAGTCCAGATGACAATAATTTTTGGTTTTAATAAATGAATTCTTTATTTAAAATTCGTTGTTTTTATAGGGGAAAAACGAGGGGAATTTCGTTATTGAAAAAGGGGAAAAAGGGGAATTTCGTCATTTGAAAAGGGGAATGGCACTAAAAGTACATAGCATCACTGGTTTGATGTGCCCAAATCCCATCAAATCCCTCCTTCTACGCTCTCTCATACAAATGGATTGTCCCCATGAATCAAATTTGATTCATGGATTGTCCCCATATAGAGTAATTGACAATTGACTCCTGACAATTATAGCTTTTCCCACGTTTTTTTATTGGTTTTAAAATTATATATAGATTCTTGATTTAAGCTCAATAAGATTGTTTGCAAACTTCTTTGTTTATAGAGGTTAGTTGCAAAAAATGCACGACACATTGTACTATAAAATGGGATTGACAATTTTTTAAACATTTTACTCTGCGACAACACTATAAATGCAGAAGCGACAACACTATAAACGGTACATAAAAACAAAACATCGTTATTTTACTTACATGGTTTACTCTTTATATACCAATTTGCACATCTATTATTATCAATGAGTACTTTGGCATCCTGAACTGTATTAATTTTAGCATAATCCTCAGATGTTTGACATATTATTTTTTCCTTAATTGTAGAAACACTCATTGACTCTTTAAATATAAATGTTTCGCTTGGACATTCTTTGACGCAAACTTGCGGGGTTGGGCAACCAACAATTGGTACCAATGGATCTATACATCTTTCCAAATTGAAGAAAAACAGATATCTTTTATCACGCACTTGGCTATCTATTCCGCATTTCCGATTTTGTGAATCAGTTGGAACAAGAAGAACATTCAAATCGCCTTTCGATATCGCTAGAAGTGAACAAAAACACTTAGTTTTATAAAAAATTACTAGAATCGAAATACATTACCGTAATAAGCAACAAAAGCCCATGCGCCCAAAAATATTAAAAATATAAATAAACATATCACATCTGTACATGATCGCTTTTCTAATGGTCCCTTAAACGATTTGTCAAAATGAAGCGGCTCACCTGCAAAAAAAATTAACAGATTAGTATTTGTAATTATGTAATAAACTAAGTGAGTAATTTTTAAAATTATTCTTAATTTTCGGAGGTGTGATTTCAGGCCGAAGCCGATTAATTGGTCGGACTCACAGATATAATGTCTGTAGATCCCGCCATCTGCTTTCTCAAATGGGACACTCAAGTTTCAACAATTCCGAGGAAGAAAGAAACAGAAAAATTGAAAAAAAAATATTGGAAGAAATGCTTATGCGGTTTCCCGACGGAATATTACTCAAGTCCTAAACCGATAAATCTTAATAATATTCAAAGTGTCACAGACAATAATATGACATATAAATTAATAGTTGATTCAAAAAGCTCACACCCAGGGATGGCAACGATACCTCGATGTTTGCAAAACATCGGCTTTTTAAAAACTACGATTTCGTTTTTTGCGATTTATTCCGAAACTAACAATTTTCCAGTAGTCTTATGTATTACAAAACTTGGAGACAATAAAATTTGCTACATTTATGTCTTTTACTAGAACTCCGTATCTCAAGCCCTTATGAAGATATGTCGATATTTCAAAAAAAAAAAATAGTTTTTTGCAAATATCTCGAAAACTAACGGGTTTTTGGTGGTTCAACGTATAAGAAGAATTAAAACCGTGTTAATTCTACCTGGGTGCACTCCACCCACAGTAGAGCAAAAGTTAAATTTAACTTTTTCAAAACATCGGAAAAACATCGAGGTATCGATGTTTTCAGGGCGATATTTTTTGACATCGATGTCGCCTTAAAAAAAACATCGATTTTCGATATATCGAGGTTTTATGAACGATGTTGCATCCCTACTCACACCCTAACCTCCCTGAACATTAACGAAAAAAAGAAACAGCGATAGTAAGGCCGTCCCATTTTCGTGCTATGAGATTGCATGGAGCGACGCTATCCAGTGTGTATGGACGGACTCTAGTAAGCTTGGATTTTGGCGATACATTTTTGGTGTGGAAGTGTATCACCATGGTTGGTTGGTTTGATAGGAGGGGGGGCTCATCAGGGATCCCCACGCACGTAGGCCTCAAGTTGGGCCCATTGTACATCTCCGATGTCCCTCGCTGGAGCAGATTGAGCTCAAGTACGGTTGTTTAGCCATCCCGCCAGTGCTACATATTTCCGAATCGGCTCCCAGCCCTGAGTTCCTGCCTCATGGAGTTCCTCTAGAAAGGGATGGCCGAAGCATTTGACGCAAGTACGGGTTAAGGCTGGACAGTGACGCAAGAAATGCTCCACCGTTTCCTGCTTTCCTCCGTAGCCCCTGCATTGTCGATTATCCACGTGATCCTTCTTGAAAGCGTGATCCTTCAGGAGGGAGTGCCCAGTTAGAATCCAAGTCGTTAGACGAAGGGGATTCCGTTGCAGATTTAAGAGGCTCTTAGTAAGGTTTGCATTTAAGCCACCCCATAATTCCTTTGTTGTAGTGCCGATCTGACACATGGACCAAAGTTGTTGGTTCTCCTGATCCGCCCTATCCATGTACCCTTACGAGCAAGTTCATCTGCCTTCTCATTTCCAGGAATATTACTATGCCCAGGAACCCAAACCATTTTAAGGTGGTTGGTTTCGGAGAGTCTCTTTAGGTCTTCCTTACATGACTGCACAAGCTTAGATTTGGCAGTGTGTGAAGAAATCGCTTTGATGGCTACTTGACTGTCTGAGCAGATGCAGATATCCTTTTCAGTCACTGCAAGGTCCAACAGAAGCAGACATTCGTGCAAACGCAATATTAGTTATGACAAAAGTTGAATACTAAAGTTGTCATAACTAATATTGCGTTTGCACGAATGACAATCTGGCATAAAAGAATGGACAAGTTCATTCTTTTATGAGAGATTGACATTTTCTGACAGAAAAAATTACAAAAATTATGCCATTTACACGGGAATTAACATAATGACAAGAAAAAAATGACAAATTTGTCATTCGTGTAAATGTAGCATTAGTACGACATCGTTTTACAATCGAAATTTTTGAAAATCCCGTTACTCTCATAATATTGCTGCGAAAATTAATATCAAGAATAATTGTTTTACAAGAAAATAAAACAAAAGTTACCCCTTTTTGCAACAGTTTCTCCTCAAATTCCCTTGATGTATAAAGTCGATTATCTCATAAATACGTTTTGGCGTTCGATACAAGATAAAGGACGATATATATTTTATTCATTCAAGGGACGATATATATCATATTCATTAAGTTAGAAAATAATTTAAAAAAAAAATCTTAATTATTAAAAATATGATTTTTTAAAAGCTTTTATTTAGCTTGCCTTTTTGCCTGTCTGTTTGTCAGATTAAAATCTTGCAATCCGACGATAACGTGATTACCCTTTTCCTTAAATTTTCCGGGAAAATACTTCATCTGAAGATTTTTGGGGTCGCTGAATCCGATTCTGGCATTAAGAAATCTGTAAGGATAACTGAAGGTCCTGTATTCGATTTACCCCCTCCTCTTACTCCTCCCACCACTCGGGGTACTTTTCAATTAGCCTATATTGAACCAAGCCTACAGCGAGCATCCATGCCAAATTTCTGGTCAATCGGTTCAGCCGTTTTCACGTGAAAGAATAACGAACAGACAGACAGACAGACACCAACTCATTTTTATATATTAGTATGATTATCGTGATGTTTAAATCAAAAAATTCAATATATAAAACTTGTGAGTGATTTTCAAAGTGACGATAAACGTCTTAAATGACTTCGATTACCACTAAAGGCATTACACCCAACTCTTTTTTTACACGGTAGATACGTTCCAACGCAAATCGTGTAAAAAAAAACCGTGTAAAAAAAGATATGCAGCACATATTAAAATTGAGGATGTGTTCCACAGCTTTAAAAAACCGTGTAAGATGAAAAAAAGCTATATGTTGTCCTAAAAACCGTGCAAAAAAAATATAATAATCTATATATAAAAATGGATGTTTGTCTGTCTGTCTGTTTGTCTGTTTGTTTGAGATTACAAAACTCGAAAACTACTGGACCGATTTTTACGCGGTTTTTTGCAAAATGATCTGTGTTGCCAGGAGCAGGTTTTTAGCTATGTAGATTTTCAAAATTTGAAACGGAAGGTCCTGTAAGGATAATTAAAATATCCCTTTTCCCGTTTTTCCCCGGAAAAATTTGCATTATAGGGTTTTTGGGGTCGCTGATCACGAATCCGGTATTAGATTTTCAAAATTCGAAACAAAAGGTCCTGTAAGGATAACGTTTTTTCCCAAAAGTTTTTAAGTTATTTATGGTTTTTTGGCATTCTAAAATTTATACAAAAAACTTAAAGCTGCCAACGTAGGGTCTGCTAGTAAATTATAAAGAAAAACAAAATATATTGAGGCGTTAAAAGCTAGAGTGGACCAACCCACATGTCGAAATCGTGAATTTTTTTTTTTGTGTTTGAATCACTATTGCGAGTGAGTTTTTAGATAAAAATGTTTGGTTGCACAAAAGAACATTTCAACATTGAGTAATAAAGTCCACAGAAATTTTTTTCCCCAAAAATTTACAGTAAATAATAGTACAAAAGAGAAAAAGCTTCAAAAACTCGATTATGTGGCTTGGTCCACTCTAGCTTTTAACGCCTCAATTATAAAAAAACCAAATTAGAATAGAAATAAAAATATTATTTAGATTATTCATCGCTACTTGATATTAAGCGTGAACGTTTATTACTGACTTGACAAAAATCGCTTCCATTACTAGAGATGTCTAACACATCTGACGAGTTTGAATCCAATGAAGAGTATGGTTCATTATTAACGTTCACTGAATGCGCCCAATAACTCAATAATGTGCTTAATGCAATTTTAAATAGACAAATATAAAATCGACTATAAAAATTTCCCCAATTATATTTTATTTTTGTAACTACATGTAAAAAATTTTTCTTTAGACTTCGTGTTAGTACAAAAAATTCGTGGAAAAAAATTTTTTTTTCCTTTTTGTGGACCGTGTTATTTCAAAATCGCGTAAAAAAAGACCGTGTAAAAAAAGAGTTGGGTGTACCTACTTACAATAGATCCAATTGTTTTTCTTCACTCAAAATATATTTGGCTTGTTTAAAAAAAAAAAAAACAAAATAAGTACTACAGTATTCACAAGTAATGATAAACACGAAAAGTTTACACATGAAACTCGCGTAACAATACATACATATGGATATAAAATAATTTACTCACTTTGTGGTAATAATTGAAAATCATTATGTCCACCAACATAAGAACGAATTTCATCTGAAGATCCACAGCACCCCATTTTCTAGTGATTAAGCAGTTGTTCACATTTGTATGTTAATAATTAAACCGTCACTTTAAAATGTGTGTAGATTAACAAGCAATAAACTACTGTGGGGGATTTCTTTCAACAAATAATTTTCTCTTGGGAGTTTTCTAAATAAGAATAATAATCTTTTTTATAGATAAGATATGCGGTCTACATGATATGAATTTTCAACAATATCATACTTTCCGATAACTACTACTACAGTTCTCAGCGCTTCATAAATATTACATGGAGGGCCGTACGTAGGCAGATACAAAGGTGCAGCTGCACAGGGCACGGAGTGCTCTGATTGCCGGTATTATAAATCAGGAGCTCGTTCGGCGATGCACAATTGAAAAATGAATGTTCCGCGTTATCAGCACGGAAAAAAATATTTCCTAGAATCAAGAAAAACTAGGAAGCTTATGGCACCGTCCAACATTTTTCTTAAATCTAGTCACATTTCGGTTACTTTATATGGAGAAAATGCTACTTCATTTTAAACTGATTATAGAAATCGGTTACTTAAATTGAGAAACATGTTTCTTAATTTCGACCGCTCTTTAAAAATCGGTTACTGAAATCAAGAAACATGTTTCTTAATTTCAGCTGCTTTATCAAAATCGGTTACTTAAATTGAGAAACGTGTTTCTTAATTTCGACCGCTCTTTAAAAATTGGTTACTGAAATCAAGAAACATGTTTCTTAATTTCAGCTGCTTTATCAAAATCGGTTACTTAAATTGAGAAACGTGTTTCTAGTTAAACTATGGTATCGGTTCGAGGATTTCTCCCGAAAACCTCAAAGCCGATTGCACGGTTTATGGCCAAAAAAACAACTAATATTTACTAAATATTAGTTAATTTCAGTTCGATTATTTTTCCTTTTATATGTCTATTCTGCTGTTTATATGCGAATTATAAAAGAAGATAAATATTTAGAAAATATTTTCTTGATTCTACACGGAGAAAAATGTTGTTTCTTAATTTAAGAAACATGTTACTAAACCAATAAAAGTGGCTCAAAATTTTCAGTTACTATTATTTAGTAACATTTTTCTTGAATACAGTAACGGATTTTATGGATCACACCACCTGTTACTTAAATCAAGAAACTTGAGATTTTTACCAAAATCATATTTCTCTGTGTCAACTTCATCTCGTTCCGTTACTGAAATCATGCCACTTTTGTCTTGAATTTAGTAACATTTTCTGTTAAATCATCAACCGGTATTTAGTAACATTTTTCTCGAATTAAGAAACATTTTTGCACCGTGAAATTTTCGGTTACTAGAATTAAGAAACATGTTTCTTAATTTCAGCTGCTTTATAAAAAACGGTTACTAAAATTAAGAAACATGTTTCTTAAATTGAGCTGATTTTAAAAAATCGGTTACTTAAATTAAGAAACATGTTTCTTAATTCCCACCGCTCGTTAAAAATCGGTTACTAGAATCAAGAAAATATTGTTTTAAATTTAGTAACGACAATCAATAAAATGTTCGGTTACTAGAATCAAGAAAATATTTTCTAAATATTTATCTTCTTTTATAATTCGCATATAAACAGCAGAATAGACATATAAAAGGAAAAATAATCGAACTGAAATTAACTAATATTTAGTAAATATTAGTTCATTTTTTTGGCCATAAACCGTGCAATCGGCTTTGAGGTTTTCGGGAGAAATCCTCGAACCGATACCATAGTTTAACTAGTTAGGAAACCTATGAATTTTTATGTGTACCTATGTTGGAGTAAAGATAACCGATATACTCGTGGATGCGGTTTTTCTTTCTTTCCTATGTGTAAATTACCAACAAAACACAACACATGTAAAACCTAGCCACATTTTCATACACCAACCAACACATGCAATCTTCCGACAGCGGAAGCATCTGAAATTAAGAAACATGTTTCTTGATTTCAGTAACCGATTTTTAAAGAGCGGTCGAAATTAAGAAACACGTTTCTCAATTTAAGTAACCAATTTTGATAAAGCAGCTGAAATTAAGAAACATGTTTCTTGATTTCAGTAACCGATTTTTAAAGAGCGGTCGAAATTAAGAAACATGTTTCTCAATTTAAGTAACCGATTTCTATAATCAGTTTAAAATGAAGTAACATTTTCTCCATATAAGTAACAAAATGTTACTAGATTTAAGAAACATGTGTATTAGGGCCATACGCTACCACATGTTTCTTAAATCTAGTAACATTTTTTCTCCGTGTAGTAACCGATTTTTAACGAGCGGTGGGAATTAAGAAACATATTTCTTAATTTAAGTAACCGATTTTTTAAAATCAGCTCAATTTAAGAAACATGTTTCTTAATTTTAGTAACCGTTTTTTATAAAGCAGCTGAAATTAAGAAACATGTTTCTTAATTCTAGTAACCGAAAATTTCACGGTGCAAAAATGTTTCTTAATTCGAGAAAAATGTTACTAAATACCGGTTGATGATTTAACAGAAAATGTTACTAAATTCAAGACAAAAGTGTCTTGATTTCAGTAACGGAACGAGATGATGTTGACACAGAAAAATATGATTTTGGTAAAAATCTGAAGTTTCTTGATTTAAGTAACAGGTGGTGTGATCCATAAAATCCGTTACTGTATTCAAGAAAAATGTTACTAAATACTAGTAACTGAAAATTTTGAGCCACTTTTATGGGTTTAGCAAACATGTTTCTTAAATTAAGAAACAACATTTTTCTCCGTGAGGGGACGCCTTATATCACGTCTCCCAAACGAGGGGATCAAGTCTCCCAACAATTGGGGATTTCGTTTTTTCGTCAAAAGTCCAGGTTTGTTTATCATTTATAAATTTATGGGATAAAATATCAAAGCAAATGCATCGAACCAATCGTCGGATATAAAAATGAACTACACCAGGGTGTTGGGGATGACAAAAGATTTTGATTTCCGCATGTCCGTCCGTCTGTCTGTCTGTTCATCTGTTCGTGAACACACATAAGATTAGAAAGGATTGAGCTAGAGATTTAAAATCTTGTATAGTTGCGTTTGTTGTAAATGACAAGGCTAAGTTCTTGAACGGGCAACATCGGATCATTCTTCCGTCCCTCCTATACAAACGAAATATTTTTTTACAATTTTCTCGAAAACAGTGAGTCGGATTGAAAAATTTTTAAAATATACAATGTGTTTAAAATATTATTTTACATAACTTATCCATACATCAAAATCCAGTTAGACCACTACTTCCTCCTCCGTCATACAAATTGGATAATTTTTTTCAATTTTCCGAAAACGGTTCATAGTATCGAAAAATTTATAAAGACGAAATATGTTTAAAATATGATTTTACATAACCGTTCCATACATTAAATTCCAATCGAACTAATCCCACCCCCCCCCCCCCCCCCCCCCCCCTCACCTTTCACCCATACAAACTGATTTTTTTAATAAAAATTTTGGGGCCTATTCCACAAAAGTACAAGACTTGTATTTGTAGCTATTTTTCACAAATTGTAGGACTTGTAAACACATTTTCATTTCTTAAAATACAATTTCTAAATCACAAGTACAAATTCGGAGTAATTTTACAATCCAAAATGTTTTCACAAGTCTTTATTTTCTGTTCCTCAACACATTTCGGCAAGCTTACAATTACAAGTGTTTTTTTTTTGGAAAAATGTGAGAAAAAATATCGCTTGTAGTCCAACTACAATTGTTAGGTATATTTAGCAGTGTTCAAATGCCTCTAAAAGTTATCACAAGTGTATAAAAAATGGATACGTACAGTAGCAGTAGTAGCGAAAATGAAGCTAATATGCAATTAGCAACTTGTCGCAGAAGAATTTATCGTCCTAGAATAGATTTCAACTATTATTCCATTCGTTTTCTTTATTTATCTCTTTTCGTTAATTTATCAGAAAATTTTCCGAATAAAATTTTTTTTCTTTGATTTTCAACAAAATACTTTTTTTAATATCTTCCTTATTTGCCATAATTTTAATTTATAATAAATATTCCTTCTTTACTAAGTGAACAGACCATCGTAATGCTACATTTACACGAATGACAAATTTGTCATTTTTTTCTTGTCATTATGTTAATTCCCGTGTAAATGGCATAATTTTTGTAATTTTTTTTGTCAGAAAATGTCAATCTCTCATAAAAGAATGAACTTGTCCATTCTTTTATGCCAGATTGTCATTCGTGCAAACGCAATATTAGTTATGACAACTTTAGTATTCAACTTTTGTCATAACTAATATTGCGTTTGCACGAATGACAATCTGGCATAAAAGAATGGACAAGTTCATTCTTTTATGAGAGATTGACATTTTCTGACAGAAAAAATTACAAAAATTATGCCATTTACACGGGAATTAACATAATGACAAGAAAAAAATGACAAATTTGTCATTCGTGTAAATGTAGCATAACAATTGTACAAAAAGAAACCAATTCACAAGTGGCGTTATAAATTTTCGGGGAACAAAAAATTGATACAATTGTATAAATTGAAATTGTAAAAATGTAAAGAAAAAATATTTACAAATGTGTGAGTTCCTGGAACGGTTTTTCTTTGGATTTGTAATTGTGAATATACAATTTAACAATTTGTGAATTGTAGAATCGTACTTTTGTGGAATAGGCCCCTGGTAATTGTAAATTTTCTTATATTTTTATTCATTTATTCACTGCGAACAGCTCCTAATGACGTAAAATGACGCATCATTTGCGCGTTTGGCAATCTATGTTTTCTTTGATTTATGAACCAAACCTATATGCAATGGAACCTCGGCTCGTGAACATTTCGGTTCGTAAACTACTTTTAAAAATTTCGGTTCTTGGAAAAAAATGAAAAAAATATCTAGTGGAAATCCTAATAAAAATTGTTTACGATATTTTTTGTGAGGCCTTGCCTCGGTTTGTAAACGCTTTTCAGGAACGTTTTTGATTCACGAATTCAGGTTCCACTGTACAAAGGCTGGTATGTAAATTTCGATCAGCCCAAAGGAGTACCACGAATCACATTTTCGAGCCCTTTCAGAAAAATTGGTGGAGTTATGCTGAAGCATTAACGTTAATTTCGTAAGGAATATTAGAAAATTAATCACTATTTAACAGTTTTGAATTTTTCAATAAGATTATACAAAAAAATCAACTTTAATTTCCCATAATACATTTTGTGACAGATACTCACACACCCGCAATTAAGCTATAATGACTTTTGATGCGATAACAATTACTTTTTATAGAATAATTTCACAAAACGCTTGACTAGCTGCCAATTTTGATTCAAATGTATGCAATGTACACGCAATTACGTGTAAGTTTTGAAAAAAAAAATAAGCAGTGAATGTTATTCTTATTGCAATCTTCTGTCAAGTCTAAAATCTAATTATAAAATAAACAATGTGTATGAAATAATTACCATATTAATATTGCAATGAATCAAACTTAAATTAAAGAAATAGGAATATCAACTCTGCAAATACATACTTATGATATAGAAAAAAACGTAATTACTACATGATATTCACACTCTACTAATTGATTAAATTTTTCAATAAGTTATAAAATGCTTTGTGAACTCACTGTCATGATGGCAACTGAGAAAATACAAGTATAATGAAGAAAGAATAAAAATAAAACCAAAGGTGAACATTTTTTTGCAGCGCAAACTCATTACATATAAATTTTCAGCTTCCAATTGTCACATATTGATGGTTGTTCAACAATATTTTTGAAATGATCGTAACAAACTATTAAATATTTAATTATTTTCTTTATCCCTATTATTGTTTATTTTAACCCTAGACCCGTGTATGGGCACTGAGTGCCCAGAACGATTTTCGAACCAAAATTAACCATATTTTTAATAAAGAATATGATGAAATGCAATATATTTCTGAAAGATGCTGTACAAAAAAAATCCAAATTGCATATCTCCGGGGGGGTTGAGCCAGCTGTCAAAAAAAACCGTAATATCGTGTACTTGGGCACTCAGTGCCCACGTCAGTACATTTTGTATGAAATTTTTTTTTATTTTGACTACAGCTTTGGGTTTTTCCCCTTTTATGATTTTTCTTGTATGCAGATATTATATTGTATTCTTATATTATTTATATTATAATATTTATATTGCATTGTCTTTCGTGGAGTACATGATTTGTTGGAGATGTCGAGTACCAGATTCGCGAGCTTACAAGGTGGTCTATATTCTCAGTCGATTTTTGCAAATTATATTTTCCCATTGTATTTCTACTTGTTTAACGAATAAACCAATTTTTATGATTTTTAAACAAACCAGCCATACATTTTCTATTAGAATTACATCTGGGCACTGAGTGCCCAAGTACACGATAAATGGAAGTTTTATAGTACACGGGTCCAGGGTTAAACATGAAATAAACCGTCTCTTGTACGCAACCATAACTTCACAACCCATTGATCTTTCACATGACGAATTTTTCACTTGCTTCAACCAAATATGTGTAATGCAGTCATGCAGTTTTTATTTTATTTTGTGGCTGATCCCCGGATTACAATTAAGAGCATCTGATCTTTTTTCGAAACTTCAGAGCTCCTTGGCATCTCAACTTTATTTTGATCACGGGCGCGTCTATTTTATTTTAATTTTTACTAAATTTCAAAAAAAGCGGGCCGGGCACGACTTTGGGGCGGCAAAATTCGATTCATCATACAAAATGTCAAAATTTAAAATGGATGGAAAGTGTGTTGATTGAATTTCCCATCGAGTTCTGATTGGGTTTGAGGAGAGCGTTCTTGTCGAAATTAATATACTTCAAAAATTTTGCCTGCGGCGCATTTTACTCTCCTGATATTTTTATAATTTCTGTTGCAGTTATTTATAAAGTATGAAAAAGGTCGAGAAATTGAAGCTATTATTACCTGCGGTCCATATTTATACAATAATTGTTTGCTCGCATTTGATTTGTTAATTCTCATCGAAGTAACGTTTTATTTTCTAAAGAAGTTTTTTTTCTGTTATTTTTCCCTTGCACAAACCAATTCCAGTTTCCGCCCCGTGCGGCACTAAACGTCGGTATGCCAGCGACCCTGCGGATTTCTGATAGTGCGATTTCGAAGTTGCGCGAATTAGTTTTTACTACCAAAATACGATCATCACTTTGAAAACTTCGCGATTACGCAATGTTTGTCACAGTTTTATGCAAAATTTCGTTCTGCTCAATGTCCATGTGAGAACTGTTTTTTCGAAGCGTAATTACGGCCAGGGCCCGATCTAGAGGGGGGCATGAGCTGGGCAATTGACGAGAGAAGCAAATTTGATTTAAGGACAAGTTTGACGAGCAGCAAATTTGAAGGACAACAAATGCAGGCATGGGAATCTACGATGCGGCAAATCACAAGAGCGGCAAATTTGAAGAACAACAAATGCAGCCGTGGGAATCTACGATGCTCCAAATCACAAGAGCGGCAAATTTCAAGGCTGTATATCGTAATGGAACGCGGTTAGTAATGGAATGCGGTCCTGGAGAGCTGGGCCTTGATTACCATGCTTAACTGGGGTTTACTGTAGATATATCTTTGCGCTATTGTCGAATTCAACTCAGAGATTTAGAGAACTACTTTTTGGGCGCTGTGTATCAGATATAAAAGCGAAATAAAAGTATAAAAAATAAAATAAATAAATATTAGTTTATTTTTTTAAAAAAAAGCTTTTTAAATTTTTTTATCTTTCACAGATCGAATTAAGAAGTCGAAAATTTTCTATATATATTTGGCCTAATTCGGTCGATAAAATTTTGAATTTCATTTTACTACTAAAACTCGCAGTCCTACTAAATATGATTTTCAAAATTTGGCACTCAAATTTTGGCCAGAATACCAATTTCCTTAAAGTCAGTAGGTAAGATAAAAATTCGGTTTTAACCAAAATTAAAATTTTGCAGACAGAATTATGGCCATTATCAGTTGCCATGTCTCCTTAGCCACACATCGTGCATTTTCATATTGCATGCAATTCAAAAATCGATATACTTCAAATGAGGTTAATATGCCTACGGCCAAAACAAAAGACTTCACCAACACAATTTAACTTTAAAAAAAAGGAATAATGTTTATTTAGGAAGGAATATTTTCTATGTCTAAATGTGTGCGTATAAATTACCTACAGCCGAATGAGAAGAAGTACATTGTTCAACATTATTTTTGTTTCCTTTGGTCTCATTGTTCTTTCTTCTCGATTTCGGCTTGCTGATTCCAAATCTAAAATCCGTGCCTCTAAAAAAAACTTTTTTTCTTGAATTTAACAAAGAATGGACTTGGAGTGGTACATATTATGATTTCCTTAGAACTATATTTTCTTTATTAATGCAAAAAGTGATTTGATTTATCAAATTTATTACTAATATCAAAAAAAAAGTTATTGAATTTAAGTAGTGGAAGGGATTGTACTTTGGTCCGAGTACCATTTAGGATATACCGTAACATTTCTGGGAAAACATCCCTCTATGAATTTTAGAGTATTTGTATGCGAGTTTGCTTATCCTGCCGGCAAGTGCATTTGAGTCCACACACTAACAAAAACTGTTTCTGCTCACTCCACTCCTACCAATTTTTACTTTCTAATACATGGTACAATAAAGTATTGTATTCATGAAAATTTTCGACATCTTCATTTTTCCTAAAGAATTTTCCCCGAGCACTCTTGAGTCGATTGCAGCATTATAACAAAAATATCTTTCTGTCTGTCAGTCTGTGTACAAGATTTCTCAAAAGCAACTGGGGCTAGAGCCTTGAAATTTCACAGACTTGTTTGGTCCTGGAATGGAACAAACCTATCAACTTTTGATGGAAACTCGTTTACCGGAAGTAATCAAAATAGCGGCTGTTTCTCGCAATTTACTCAGAAACTACATATTTTTCAGTAATCTTAAGTATGTCAAGAGTAGGACAAAATGAAATTTCCTACATTTTTGTCCCTTACTAGAACTGCTTATCTCAATCGAGATATACCGTTATTTAAAAAAATCAGTTTTTTGTAATTATCTCGTAAAAATAGTTGAAGGAAGAACTAAAGATAATAAAATTCTCTACATTTTTGGCTTTTACCGTAAATCGATATCTTTGACCGTTATCGATATATTTAAGATTTTGTGAAATTAAAATTCATATTTTTATATTTTTTTCCGTCCGGTTATAGTGTACTCGTAAGTTGCAAAAGAACGTAGACTTTGTATAAGAAATTCATGTGATGTTTAAATCAGATATTTTTTTATCCACTCGAAAAAAGGTAAAAAAAGGTATTTTGTACAGTTTAGTATCTCGTAAATCGGAAGGCTAAGCTCTTACAAACGAAACAGTTTTTGAAATGTTCTGGAAAAACATGAGTAGTCATTATAGTCATATGTATCTACAGGTATGTCACTCTCCGACATTTATTACAATACTAACGGAGCAAATTTAGAGTTATATTTAAATCAAGCAAATTTTCAAATTCTGAGGATGCAGATTCCACAAATATAAATCTTTCTCCACAAAAATTGACTCGCTCCCTTTGAGAGTACCACATCAGACAAATATTTAAAGGAAGATCAAAAAATACTATTATATTTTAGTGTTGATACAAGATACAGGCCGCGGTGGTTCAAGGTACAAGACAGGATTGTGCCTCGGAGCGCGGAAAGTTGAGTTACTTAGGCCCGTTTGCGAGTATTATTCTTAAAAAATTAAGTTGTGGTTAGCCTACTTAAACCGTAGAAATTCTTCGACTTAAATTTTTTAAGTTGTACATAAGTTGCTAAGTTTTGTTGGTGCAAACGGTACTCAATGAGTTACTTAAGTTCCCTAAAAACAGTGAGAACTATCAGCACAAAGGTTTATTTTTTTATACACAAGTTATGAGAGCTTCATTAAAGATATTTTTTTTTATTTGCATAGATTTTTTGATACAAAAAGTAAATTTTGGTCCAAACATTATTTTCTTAAGTTATGAATGTTATTTTTCTTTCCAATTATTTTTGGCTTGACTATTTGAAGTTTTTGACTTTTTAATTTTTAGGACTTCAGTATTTTTATTTTGATAGTTTTCGGGCTGTATAGGTCATATTAGAGTATTATTGTTTCTATCGAAACCATTTCTATTCAAGTACCAGAATTCTCATGGCCACAATTGAAAAATACAATAAAATTAAATTTAAATGGAAATAATGAGGGACTGGACATTTTTTTTAAAGTTAACGTCAAATTTCGATCCCGAGAATCTGTTGGCTGAATTTCATCCCAGGGACGTCATAGATATCTGTCACTGTCCTGACCACTAACATTAATACTACCTAACCGCAAACCCAGGCTAATAATAGCAGTAAAAAACGTAAGCGACTTTATTGTGGATTTAAATTTGTTTTTGGGCTATATTGTAACCCGTATGTTGTGGCAATATTAAGCCTCAACCACAATTACGCGTTCGTGCGTGCGGCATCCACGCGGTGAAGGTAAAAACTACGCATTTATATGAGTAAATGTATAATTGCGCGTTGCTCAGACGCGTTGCCGCATCCCTGCCGCGTAGAGTAGGCTCAGTCTCTACTTTTAGACGCGGTGACAACTACTAGATGCCAGAACAAAATCATGCCGCACGCACGGACGTATCTTTCTGGTTCTACCTTTAATCAGCAGCGATAGCGGAAAAGGAAGAAGCCCAACAAGAAGTTGAGTGAATCTGAGATTGTCAACATTTTATATTTCTCGAAGAGGAGAAAGATTTTGAGTTTATTTTTAACCGACTTCCAAAAAGGAAAAGGTTCTCAATTCCACCTGAATATTTTTTTTTTTTATGTATGTTCACGCCTAACTTTTTACTGGGTTGACCGATTTTGGTCATCCCAAAGAGAAAGTTGTAGAGAAAGTTCCTGGTTGGACCCCGGTTCGTTCATGGGCAAAAATGGACCATTAGGGGGGGTACCCCCCATACAAACGAAAACGTTTTTTCCGAATTTCTCAAAAACGGTGCATCTTATCAAAAAAGTCCAAGAACAAAAATTATTTAGGATATGATTCTACATAAAACTTCCATACATCAAAATCCGATTGGAATAAATTTTAAAAAATCTGATTGGAAAGTTCGACTTCAAAGTGTAATTATATCCCGCAAGTGGTGGCCATTTTCTGCTTCGCAAATCCGTGCTCTTTCCAAGAAATTTTCCATAACCTTTCGTGTTATGGCCTCGATTTCACTGCGAATGTTGGTTTTCAATTGGCTGATGGTTGTTGGCTTGTTGACGTACACCTTTTCTTTCAAATATCCCCAAAGGAAACAATCTGGAGTCGTTAGATCAGGTGAACGCGGAGGCCAATTGAAATCGCAACTTTTCGAAATAATGCGTCCGCCAAACATGTCCCGTAAAAGAGCCATTGAGCCCACCGCCCACCGGTTCATTGTTCTATTGTGTACAGGTCCATTTTAAATTGCCCAAGTCTTCTTAAGAAAATGCTAAAACAAAATAAAAAAAATAAAAAAAAAGTTATAAAGACTTCAAACCCCTGCGTCTATTCTGGCCCACCCTGTATATTTCCCCCGTGTTAACCTACCCCTTCAAACCCCTCCCTGCTTGGGATATCGAGTAAAATTCTTTGTATTGTGTTCAGTACAATATCTGGAAGATTCTTTTATATATTTGTCATCTGCGGACTTATCCCCTCAAACCCTTTGTAATTTTACCTATATTAAAAATTGAAACTAAAAACGTTCGAAATAAAAAAAAATTTTCTAAAAAAAATAAAACCGACTTTAAAAAAAAACTGAAAAGAGAAAAAAGCACTAAAAAGAAAAAAATAATTTCAAACTATGTCCATTAATAGCGTATTTAAAATTCGGCTTTTTTGGAGTGGCGTTAAATTTGCAACTAAAATAAATTACATACTTTCTAATCCTTAAGGCTAATCGTTTACATACTTTCTAACCCTTAAGGCTAACTAAGAACTAAGATCGACTCCAAAAATTTTGTTGTCAAACAGATTAACTATAGACACGGCTCTTAGAAGCACCAAAACTAAGTTCTTTTATGTCCCAAATTGGATTCCCTATTTTTAAGCAATCGCTATAAAAAAGCCCACTGTCTCATATGTTACTATTTTTTGTAGAAATCTATCCTATTTTTTGTCTTCATGTACAAACTGATTTTGTGCGAAACTTGACAATAGAAATTTTACAACGATTTTATTTAGTGTAAATTTAACGCCACTCCAAAAAAGCCGAATTTTAAATACGCTATTAATGGACATAGTTTGAAATTATTTTTTTCTTTTTAGTGCTTTTTTCTCTTTTCAGTTTTTTTTTAAAGTCGGTTTTATTTTTTTTTTTATAATACTTTTTCATTGCTAATATAAAACCAAATTTTTTATCATTGCCAACAAAACACAAAAATTTATCAAATACAATTTTACTAAAATATCAAAATATACTTACCATATTTAATTGAATCACTATCCTGTGGTCTTGCCATAATCCATATATTATCTGGAAAAAATATAATAGCTAATTAAATATACGTTATTATCACCAATAATGATTAGTTCGAAATAAATTTCATAAATTACTCATGGGTGTAATCACTTTTCTCTTCAATAACAAAGAAATTTTATTAAAATGGGTTTGGGTACTTATCACAAAAAGATTTTAATTGGTTTGATAAAAATTGCTCTGTACATATACTCATGTGGTTGAATATTGGTTTATATAGAAAGATTACTCAAATCACTGATATCTGATGCTATTTCCGGTATATTACTAGTTGGTTCGATATGACAAATAAGATCGACTATATCAGAAAATTAAAATGTGAGCTTGTGAGAAACGAGAAAAATACATGTAAAGCTGTACTGCTATAAAAGCACTGAAAAATCTGCTTGATTCTTTTAATTTAAATATAATATTTTTCAAAATCACTCTGTTTAATTAAATTATTTTTATAGGCCTTTTTTTTGTTTTAGGACTTTTCTGTTTTCCCAATTCAACCCATACTTGTTCAATGCTTAGAAATTAATACGATCTTATTTTGCTATGGTCGACCTCCAATTAAGCAAACAGCACAAATAACTCAATAAACATTTATTACTTTCAGATAAAATATTATCAGTTGGAAATATGAAAATTATTGGTCCTATTACTATTGCTTTTCTCATGAAATATATCACATAAGATAAGTGTAACAATCGCATGAAATTTATTGTTTTCGGAAATAAAAACTCATATTCAAACTCCAAAGCATTCAAGTTTTTTAACTCATACAAATCAATTCTTATAACAGCAATGTAGGTTCGGCGGTCGTAATATTTTAAATCTTGATTTTTTGTCCGGATGACAAAAATACTATGTACATTCTAAATACTATGTACATATTTTTAAAGTTCTTTCGCTATTGCACTTTTTAAGAAATCCGTAAAGAATTTTTTTATTTGTTGGGGTAGCAGGAAGGATTACTTCAATTGAACTTTGATGTATGGCAGAGTTATGTAAATACGACTTGAGTCTTTCGTGGTTTGATTTGAACTCATATTATTTTCCATATATTAGTTGAACGGTGGATTTAACACTTAAGAAAATTCCATCTAGTTTGGAATTTTTTCGTACTAGTAAAAGCGCCACACCAGTTTTTGTCATTAACAAACGTCAAAGAGGTTAGAGAATTTTTTTGTCGGTAAACAAATATAGGGTCTTTCAATTGGGATGACGCATATTTGTAATTTAATAAAAATACTTGTATGAAAGATATTGAGCTCATTTATATTTCATACGAAAGTACTATCGATAACATTAATTATGGAATACATCTTTCAAATGTCCTCCGCGAAATCGCTGACAGGAGTGTGTGAGTTGATCCCAATTTTCCATTACTTTTAAGCATAAAACCGTGTTTTTTTCGTGTTGAATGCTGGTCCTGAGCTCGTCTAAAGTTGCTAGCTTGTTGCTATATTTGGACCCGGCTTTGCCCGGTTAAAAGTGTAAATGCAGCAAAATCTAGGAAAACCAAATTCAGTTGGGTATACTACCCAAACCAGGAATAGTTCGCCTATCAAGAATTTTTTTTAGAACTTCAAATCAATGGCATTTTTTTCGTGCTTGATTTTGTCGACAATTCTAATAAAAAAATGCAGAGTAACTGTATTGAAAATAAATGTATTTCATGATTAAAATAAAAAAAAAGCAAATCAGTCTTCAACAATAAGTTCTAAAAAATTCTTGATAAGCGAACTATTCCTGGTTTGGGTAGTAAATCAGATAGCCTAGACAGAGCGGTCCTTGTATTTTTTTTGCGGAAAATGGTTTATCAAAAATTTAAAAATAAGGAAAAGAAGTTGTGGTATGTAAAATATCTATAAAATATTAGGCAAAAACTTTTGCTGTTTCTAAAAAAAGATTCTAAATAAGCCAGAATGCATTTTTATTTATAACTACACGGGAAAAGCTTGCACCATTCATTTTACAAATCCTTAAAAATGGTCATAAGAAAAATTATCCAAAGCTATCGGTGAACAAATGTTAATACCGAAAAAATTTCTATAGAATGTTAAGACCACATACGTAAGACATTGGAAAAGAAATGTGTGGAAAGAAATGTCTTAAACAATTGATTACAAAACTTTTGGAAGCGGAAAACTTTTGGGCTTCTAAATTTTTTTTATATAGGAAAAAAAAAGTTTTTCAATTAAAAACGTCGGTTTGAGATTGGTTTGTATGACAGTTTGTGTTTAAAAGAAATTTATATCAAAGTTGAAAACAGTTTGTTCGGTTCGGTCTTACTTGGCTCCACAACTCAAGGAATACTTTGTGGTGGACTTAACTAAATGTTGAAGCTGAACCTCCGACACACACCTATGCAAAATTTCAGGCTGACCGGATCGGTAGTTTTCCCGCGCAAGAGTAACATAGAAGAAAAACCAAGCTTCGGATTAACTTTACCTCCTCCTCTTACTCCCCCCACCACTTGGTCTACTCCCCAATAGGCCTATGTTGGAACCACGCCTCATTTTTATATATTAGTTTGATGACTTCACATAACCTCAAAAAAAGTCTGGAAGTGTTAAATCATGCGAACGTGGCGGCCAATTGATTGGGCTATGGTGCGGTAGCGGTTCCGATCGACTGTAACTGACTTGCCGGCGTCGTTCGAAAAGAAGTACGGCCCAATAACATTTCCGTCATCAAATCCACACTAAACAGTCATTTTTTGCGGATGCATTGGCATTTCTTGAATGGCTTCAAATTACTCCTTTGACCGAAGGCGACAATTTTGCTTTAAATTCTTGCACTAGACGTTCGGGTATAACGACCGAAAAATGGAGTTAGCGAACGTTAGGTCGTCACAACCAAAAGCGACATTTGATAATAAATTTGAGTTATTTGTAAACGCTGTTGAAGCGTGTACTGTTCCATGATTAAATGGTATACATGAACTGACTCAAATGTCAAATATTGGCGAAATTTGTTGACGCGTTCAGGAGAAACCCAATTGGCAATATTCGTCGTCCCAATTGAAAATACCAAAATGGATTTTTCATTATCTTAAGGAAATGTTTTGTAGTAAAAAAAATGGCAGATACAACTAAATCAAGAAATAAATTTAATTAAAAACAAAAATATAAATTTTAGATCGTCTTGCAAAAGGTGCCGGCTCCAAATCTGTTTGAAAAGTTTTAATTTGAACGAAACAACAATTCGAACAATTAAAAATGTTGCATCACTTTGCAACACAATTTGCTTCGCTTTTCGATGCATTAACGTAGTGTTTTCAATTCAAATCTTGTATCGAAAATCGGGATTTTAGCATCAGACATGAGGTTATCTGCCTTAAAAACTTCAGGATGTCCATTTTCCACCAAAAGAAAAACGAAAAAAAACTATAAGAGCGTTGTCTCTGTAGGACTTTTCATATCGAATCTCAAAATTTCTGCATCGCACTCCTGATAAGCGTTCCAAAAATACCCAAGCATCTCTTTTTCCCAGAATTTTTCTCTGGAAAAAATATAAATATCCTCACAAAACCTTCCAATGGAAAAGCATAATTATCCTCACCAAACCTTTCAAGCAAACCTAAGGAAATATCACTCTCCGATTTTAATGAAACTTTGCACATTTGTAGAGCTATGAAAAATATTCAACGCATATTTTTTTTTATTTTTTTTTATTTTTTTTTATTTACACAGTAATTTAAAGGGCTTTAATGGGTTTCCCCTAAGAAGGGGTTTCATCCAAAAATACAGCTTAATCCATCTACTGGTGAGATGATACCTTTCTTACATAATCAAGTTTCATGTGATGAATATAATTGGGTATAATGTTGAAATTTTTTATACAAAAACATTGGGAAACTCGAGAATTAATTGAAGTAGGAAGTTGAAATTTAACACGAAACAGGTTTTTATCATATGATACACCTCTTCCGAAAACGAAAAAATGTAACCACTTTTCCCTTTCTCTTCGATACAATTGAAAAAGATTTTTTCGAAAGCGGTTCGTTTTTTCAAAAAAAAAAAAAAAAAAAAAAAAAAAAAAGGTTCCATGGGACGTTATCAGCTTCTGAATGCAAAACCACGTCAAAATCGGTGATGGTTTACTGGCAAAAGTCGATCTTACAATTTTCATTACATACATCCACACGTACGAACATATGCACACATTCAGATATAGACATGTTGCGGACTCGATGGGTATATGCCCCGGATACGTGCTGGGCTTCGTTGTGATTTCGGTTTTTAAAGTAATTTTAATACCTTTCTTAAAAGGTTTAATACCTTTCATATAAGAAAACCTGCCCTATTTATAATTGAAACCATAACCATAACACTATTTTCTTCTCTCAGTAGTGTATACCCCTCGACACTATATACCTCCCTGGTTTGATGTCCGAATACGGCACCGTTGTTTCAATGTATTTGAATTATTTCGGACTACAGATCACATTGAAGTATTTACTTGATTACCATAGAAGTAACAGATGTCTCATGGCCACGATTGTATACAACAATGAAATAAATTTTTAATTCAAACGAGGATTTTTTTTCCTTGTTTACTTTTTGGAGCAAAATACAAAGTTTCTCGAAAAAGTAGTTTTGGATAAATTCGCTAATAAAACAAATACAATATTACCGAATTTCCTCCAAAATCCTTGATATAGGGACATTTAATCCTTTTGATCCGGAACGAGACATATATGTCCCAGTCTATGTTTAAACAAACATTTCAAAATAAGCCACATTAATGGGACGAATGAGTCCCAATACGTAGTTTATACGGTTTTTAACAGTACACGGTAAAAAATCTTGGAGTAAATTCCAATCAAAACTGGATTACGCTGGACCTATATGTAATCCAATGCAGAATTCTAATCCAATAATATGGATTAGAAATTTTTATTGTTGAATAACGTTCAAACCAAGTCGTTTATTCTACTTTGTTAATTATTGTTAATCATAGTAATTCATAGAATTTGTAGTCATTCATAATTTGTAAGTTTTCTTCACTTCAGTTTTTCCAGTTCACTTTGAATGTTGTTTTTAGTCGATACATAAATATCTTTTCCGTTCGTATTTATGATGTATTTTATTCTTTTGGACGCACAAACTCTTCAATAGGTTATGGGCCCAGAAGACGCAATAGAGAATTAGAATACGTGTTCGGGAAGAAAAATAAAATTTGTTTAATTTTTAATCGATTTGTTCGTGAACATTCTATGACGTGAAATTTTTTCTTGAAATGTCTTCAACCACCGTAATGCGCATCGAAATGCTTTCAAAAGACAATTTTGATACATGGAAAATTCACATGAAAGCTCTATTGATCAAAAATGATGCGTGGCATTATGCAAATGGTGTGAATGTGAAACCTAACTCAGTGGAAAACAGTGAGACGTCGGCAGCAGCAGTAAAGAAGTGGGAAGAGGGCGACAGCAAGGCTATGTCCGACATACTTCTTGGGATTCATTCGTCTGAATTAAAGCAAGTGAAGGATTGTTCAACATCCCGAGAGCTTTGGCTGAAATTGGAGGCTATATACCAGTCCAGGGGCCCTGCTCGGAAAGCTAATTTGTTAAAACAAATCGTACTTCACAGGATGCATGAGGGTGATGATGTTCACGACCATCTCAGAAAATTCTTTGATGCAGTAGATCAGCTCAAGGATATGGAAGTTGGGATTAATGATGATCTTTTGTCGATTTTGCTACTATACAGTCTTCCAGCAAATTTCGAAAATTTCAGAATTGCTATTGAATCTCGTGATGATCTTCCAAATCCAGAGATCCTGCGAATTAAAATCGTTGAAGAAAGCGACGCGAGAAATAGTAATCGGAGAAATGTTGCGCAGAACGCAATGATAGCCCAAAAGTCGTATAAATATCGAAATGAGAATAAATCAGAAAAATTCGAGAAACATGATACCGGAAATCAAATTACGTGCTATAAGTGTAAAAAGCGAGGTCACAAAGCGCGGGACTGTAAGTCAAAATCGAAAAATGAGCGACATGAAGCGCGCAAAACGGGAAGTGCGGAATTTATGCATGTGCGTTATCCTTGTATTCAGCTAGTGTCTCGAACGACAAGAATTGGTGTCTTGACAGTGGTTGCACATCGCATATGTGTAAGGACTTAGATAATTTTTCTTGTGTAAATTCGGATATATGTGACAAATTGAATTTGGCTAATTTTAGTTCCACACAGATAAATGCTAAAGGTGTTGCTCAGTTATCTTCTTGTGTGAATAATCACGAAAAAACTGTTAATTTGAAGGATGTATTATATGTGCCGGATTTACGAACTAATTTGCTATCGGTCGGGAAATTTGTTGATAAAGGCTATCGAGTGTTGTTCGATAAGAACTCAGCCAAAATGTTACACTCAGATGGTAGTGTTATGTTATTAGCAGATCGAATTGATGGACTATTTTACGTGAAGGATACTCGTATATCCGAACAGGTGAAATCCGCACGTGTTGGCAAATCGCAAAATAACTCGCTGATGGATTGGCACAGAAAAATGGGGCATCTCAACGAAAAGGATCTAAAGGATGTATTAAAGAAGAAACTAGTGCATGGACTTGAAATTAAAGATCTAAATACTAATATTGAGTGCGAAGTGTGTATTCAAGGGAAGATGGTTCGGCAGTCGTTTCCAAAGAAGTCGGAGAGAAAATCAACACCAGGCGAAATAATTCATACAGATGTCTGCGGTCCGATGAGAGTCGAATCTAAGGGAAAATCTAGATACTTCGTTACGTTTATTGACGACGCTACTCGCTGGAGTGAGGTAAAATTTATAAGACACAAAAATGAAGTATTTGATGAGTTTCAGAATTTCAAAAACATGATTGAGACACAGCATGGCAGAAAAATTAAATCGGTGCAGTCTGACAATGGTACCGAGTATTTAAATGCTAAATTCGATTATCTGTTTAGGAAGTCTGGTATTCAACGACGTTTGACAGTTCCTAATAATCCTGAGCAAATGGAGAGCGTAAAAATCGCACGTTAGTCGAAATGGCAAGATGTCTGTTGATACAGTCAAATCTTCCACCATCTTTTTGGGCAGAAGCCATATCTATGGCAAATTATATTAGAAATCGGTGTCCAACAACTGCTCTTGATGGACGTACTCCCTATGAAGCGTGGATGGGCAAATTACCAGATGTTAGCAATTTAGAGGAATTTGGTTGCGCGGTATATTGTTTGAACCGATCTAAGCAAAGGGGAAAATTTAGGCCTCAAGCCCGAAAGGGTGTGTTCCTCGGATTTGCAGAAAACGCCAAAGCTTTCAGAGTATGGATTCTTGAAGAAAAGCGAATTCGAATTGAAATATCGCGGGATGTCAAATTTTTGAAAGCAAATTCAACGAATCAACCCTATCAGCATGAATTTTTCTATTCCGAACAGGGGGAAATACGAGAAGAAAGACAGGACATGCCGTCTATCGATGTTGTTCTGAATAGAAAAAGTTCATCGAATGAAGATACCACTGATGATACTAATGTAAGACGTTTACAGCAACAAGATGAAGTAGAACTGGAATTTCCAAGTGAGCTTACATCTGATAATGAAGAAGCAACGACGTCATCTTTGAGACGTGGCCCAGGTAGACCACGAAAAATTCGAACAGGAAATCGAGGTAGACCAATAAAGGAGTATCAGATGATAGAAGAAGATGTCGACGATATTGTAGATGCTAATATGGCTTGTACAGCGGAAGTCGCAATTGGGACTGCAATATCCGGTCCTGACAAGGATGAATGGTTATTAGCAATGGTCGACGAGTTTGCTTCTATTCTGAAGAATGATACTTGGGATTTGGTAGAAAGACCAGAAAATCGTTCGGTTGTAGGCAGTCGCGTAGTATTGCGAAACAAATATGATGCAGACGGAGCTGTCATTAAGAGAAAAGCTAGGGTAGTTGCTAAAGGATTTTCTCAACGTCCTGGAATGGATTACAATGAGACTTTTGCACCAGTAGCCCGATTTAGCTCAATTCGTCTAGCTATGGCTCTTGCAGCGCAACACGGTATGCATATACGACAGTTTGATGTTACTACCGCATTTCTTAATGGTGTTATCGAGGAAGAGATTTTCATGGAAATTCCTAGTAATACAGAAAAGGCTCTTGAGTTCATCGTGAAGAAGAAGTTTGGAACATCGAATGTAGTTGCTAAAGCCAAGAAAATGTTATCGCAGTTGTCATCAGGTAACAAAGTTTGTAAGATGAAGAAAGCGTTATACGGTCTTAAACAAGCTGGACGCTGCTGGTATCAACGTCTTAACCAAGAACTTCAGAAACTTGGAGCAATTCCAACAAAAGGAGATGCGAGTGTCTACGTAATGGACAAAAATAACGATTTACTCATCATCATTGTTTACGTTGACGATATTATAGTTTTGTCACGTGATGAGAAAAAGATCGAGAGGGTCTACAAATCTTTAAATAAAGTCTTTGAAATCAAAGATTTAGGTGAGATGTCTTATTGTCTTGGTATTGAATTTACTTGCAGAAATTCGACTATCACAATGAGTCAGCGTGGATATATCCTCGACATTTTAAAGCGCTTCGAAATGACAACGTGTAAACCAGTTTCTACACCGCTTGAAGCTAGTGTAAAATTGTCGAAGTCTGATGTCTGGACGACCGATTGTGGAGAAAAACCACCTTACCGAGAACTTGTCGGTGCTTTAATGTATCTCTCAGTAGCAACACGCCCGGACATATCCCATGTTGCAAGTGTCCTGAGTCAGTTTAATTAGGCTTGCCAGACGTCACTATAAAAGTGACAATTGTCACTTTTCGACCAATTTCTTTCTTTTTCTTTCTTTTTTTGTTCTTAGTCACTTTTTCCACTTTTTTCATTTCGCATTTACAACATTTTCAACAAAACAAGTTTATTGTGTTAAATTTTGTAATTAACATAAAGAAATTTCTAAATATAGGGTTTCCCAATAACCCCACCTATTTTTGAAATTTTGCTAACAAAATATAATTTTAAAGACTTAAATTGTATGCAATTTTATGAATTCGTTCAAAAAGAAAAGGAAATTTAAAAAAACATAAGGATTCTAGAAAAATACTATGTATAAAAGTTTGATTATGGGACCAAAGTGTAATGTAAAACTGAAATAAACCACATATTATATTTATTTTTCTTTTAATATATATGTCACTTTTTGTTATCACTTTTTGATTTGTAAAAGTCACTTTTTTGTACGCAATAATCACTTTTATTCTCTCCAAAGACACTTTTTCGGTTTTGACGTCTGGTAACCCTAGTTTAATGATTGTTTTGGAAAGTCATTGGCAAGCTGCAAAACGTGTGTTGAGATATTTGAAGGGGACTTTGGATATGGGTTTGACCTTTGGAGCAAGAGGGGGTATTTTGACCGGATATGCAGATGCTGATTGGGCAGCATGTGTCAACGACAGGAGGTCCTACACCGGTTACGCTTTTACAATGTCAGGAGGAATAGTTTCGTGGGAATCGCGAAAACAACGTACCGTCGCATTATCGTCGACAGAAGCCGAGTATATGGCACTTGGCGAAGCTTCTAAAGAGGCGATTCATTTGCGAAGATTAGCTGAAGAAATGGGTATCAAATTGTCTGGAATAACCTTATATAACGACAATCAAGGGGCGCAAAAACTTGCAGAAAATCCCGTTTTTCATTCACGTCTAAGCACATTCATGTACGTCATCATTTTGTGCGGGAAGCTTTAACAGCAGATGAAATCAAACTACTGTATATGTCAACAGATGAAATGCCTGCAGATGTATTTACAAAAGGATTACCGAAACCAAAACATTGGAAATGCCTAGATGCACTTGGTGTTAAAAGGATCACTACCGACTCTGCTTGACTCGAGAGGGGGTGTTGAATAACGTTCAAACCAAGTCGTTTATTCTACTTTGTTATGTATTGTTAATCATAGTAATTCATAGAATTTGTAGTCATTCATAATTTGTAAGTTTTCTTCACTTCAGTTTTTCCTGTTCACATTGAATGTTGTTTTTAGTCGATACATAAATATCTTTTCCGTTCGTATTATGATGTGTTTTATTCTCTTGGACACACAAACTCTTCAATATTTATAAATTTATTTTTGGTTTAATTCAGTATTAAAGTCTAAAATTTTTATTAAATTGTAGACATTAATGTTAAAAGTACTTAAATTCGATACAGAATAAAAAACGGTTCAAATATGACTGCAAAAAAAGCTAAAATATTTTCAAAAATTCGCATGTATTAAATTCCAATCCAAAATATGTATTAAGATTTCGTCAATATAATGGATTGAAAAATACTCCAGGATTTTTTGCCGTGTATTACTTTGTGCATGTGACGATTTTCATGGGTAGTGTATTCGCATTTTTGTCTCTAACACAGTTAAAAAATATTGGTATTTTTTTCAGCGGCTTTCCGGATCAAAAGAGTTAAGGTCACTAAACGTTAGTCAGACCCAAAAATCTCTCATGCATAACGATGCCATCTATACTGTTTTTCGCAGTATTATACTGTATTTCAGACTCCAAAACTGCATACTGCATTTTTTCCTCAAAATACTGCATTTAAATACTCAGAAAAAATATTAAACTTTAATTCTTTAACGTTTCGAAATTCAAATTTATTAATAGCAATGCAAAACGTCAGACAAAACTCGATTAGAAGTGGAAACATTGGCGGCAATTCTGATCGTCAAATATAACTTGAAATATCCATGCGTTAATTTTTATAATCACCTCAAAACAAAGCCGGAATTGCTTCGTCAAATTGCTACAAAGCACAAATTCAATTTGCTTTTTTCATGGTCTTTAATTTCATGGATTCTCATGGAATAAAATTTATACTGCGAAAAATACTGTTTTTTTTCAAATCGATATACTGCTTTTTTACATTTCTAGGTGAAATATACTGTATTTTGTCCGAAAAAAGTTGGCATCGTTACTCATGCATCATGTGCCGCTGCGGTTTGGATGGTAAACGTTGTTCTATACACTGAGAGAAATGAACATTTTTAAATTAAACAATTTCCACCCTAGATCTAAAAATCTAGTTACTTTTTTGATTTAAAAAGGAATATCCTAGAATCAGCAGAAAATTTTATTATTTAATAACTCATGATTTTAAATTAAAAATTTCCCTTGCTAAAAATTAAAGCTTGTTTCTAGATTTAAAAACCCCAAAATGTTTCGATTTAAAATTACCCCTACTAGAATTAAAAAACCAAAATGTTTAAATTTAAAATCTTTATTAGTGATTCAAAAATGACCTTTTTAAATTTAAACAAGTTACTTTCAAAATTTAAAATCATTCTTTCAAGCGAGATAGAAACCATTCATGTTTAGACTCGCTTCGGTAATTTACTTCGGTGGCCGTATGCGTTGGCGAGTGGACTTCAAACCTAGGGATCCTCGGGTTCAAATCGCGGTATGAAGGAGTTTTTCAACATTTAATAATACGTAAGAAAATATGTATAATTTATAAATACTGTAAAAAGTAAAAAAACGCTACTGGGAAATTGGTAAAAAAAATCTACTATTACTATCGTAAAACCATGAAAAATGAAGATTATATTTAAAAAAAAAAAAATAATGGCAGATTACTATAAATATTGTAGCGCGCCGCTATAAATGTGATTTTTTCCCTCAGTGAATTCAAAAAGGTTTTCTTTTAAAATCAATGTAAATCTTTTAGAATTAAAAATCTTGTCTCTTAAAATTTAAAGAAATAAACTAGATTTTAAAAGGGCTATCACTAGAATTAAAGAGAATGTGGTTTTTATTTTTAGAATGAAGTTGTTTAGCTCGTACGCAAACAACAAATTACTAAAATCTAGAGCATTTCTTTTTGATTTTAGTATATTTTTCTCTGAGTGTATAGCTCAAGAACATTAAAAAACGCACCTATGATGAAACACGAAAAACAAAAATTCTAATTCTTAGCTCATACCTTAAACCTTTCATCCCGGATTTTTTTTTTGAAGATTGGGCTTAGACTACAAACATTTTTCTGCTAACTAAAGAAAAATAAAGTAAAAAAAAAACTTGTTAGGCACATATGAGAAATTCCTGATCTTTACGTTGTCCTGGGACATATTCATCCCAAATCGGAGTTTATTACTGTTTATGTGGCGAAACGGCTTAAAACATCGCCACCATTGGAAAAAACTTAGGTACTCTGCAATCAAAATGAATAGAAACTCCTCACAAAAACGGTCAGTCGCAACTGATAAATTTGAACGATAACTAGATGTAAAAAATAATGGAAAACTGATGCAGTTGCGACTGGTGGAAAACTGATTGGTGTGACCCCTACCTAAGAGGCCGATATTTTTCATGAATACAAGACTTTATTATATTTCGTATAAGAGAGTGAAAATGTTAATTGGCGATCTAGAAGTTTTTTTTTGACAAAGCATTTCTGCATAATTTGCTGACTAAATAAAATTTAAATGACCGGTAACTACACAAAGAACAATTTAGCTATGACAAGAATTTCAAACTGTACTTTTTGTCTGGAAAATAATATTAATTTTATTTTCATAAAAAAGTAAAGAAAAAAAATGAGTCACTAAATCAAACAGCATAAGTCTTATTTACTTTATTCAAGTCGCACAATAAATTTATATTTAATAATCTTATTGTAAAGCAGAGACTTATTCACACTTAACGCTTCAACGTCGACAAAGCGGTGATAAGAAATACGTAGATCTATATAAAATGAACACAAAGCTCAACACGCGGCGAACATTTCGAAAGCCAGACAAACCACATTTTGCAACCAGAGAAAAGTTTTTTAAAATTTATGAAAACTAGGAAAAGTAGTAAGAAGGTATCATTTTCTTTCAATCAGGTAAAGGTCCAGGTTAACTGTTTGGCAACTAAAGGACGAGTCCATACACATGTAAACTTGTGTAGCATATGCAAACAGGATTGGTTTCCTTAAGCCAAATGTAAGCACAGTGGTTTACTTCAACCCAAAAGTTGACGGTTGAAATAAGCCAAGTGTAATACTGCACTTAGATTCCCCAAAAACAATAATATTATATTCAACTGTTTATTTCTTAAAATACTCTTAAAAGAAAACATCACCAGTATTAAGAAATTTAGTTGAGAAACTTAATCTCAAGGTTGCCATATTAATTACTGTAACACCATGGTAGAATATGAATTGAATTTCTTTTCTATGCTTTTGTAGGCGCTCACCAATGAGATATAAATGGTTTCAGTGGCGAAATAACATCAGATGCTCAATTTATACTTTCAATCGTCTCTGAAGCAAGAATGAATGAATTAAGAAAAAACACAAAAACGGGAATTACATCATTTTGCTATTTAATTTAGAACTTGGCGTTTTTTGATGACAAAAATTAGATGAGCTAAAATAATGGATGATATGAGGATAAAGCCAATTAGCATACCTATTAAATACGTGAGATCAAAGATAGTGTTGAGAAGCCACCTTTAATGTTTTTACTTTGCATTCCTTTGTTGTCTCTTTTCATAAATAAGAAACATCCATTGCACTTCCTATTTGTATAAATATGCGTTTAAGATATCACTTTTTCGATTTGTCTGGCATGTATGAGTTTAAGATGCAGGCCAACACGTATTCCGCTAAACCAGACTAATGATAACAATCACTTTATAGCATTGTACACATCTAATATACGCCTGCCAAAATTATTCAAAGCAATTTTTAAATTAATATGCAGCACTCAAAGAATTTAATCCAAAATATTCTGGCCGGTTCATTTGAACTTATTATTGTACATTTTTCAACTTTGTCACGCCTTTATAACCAAATTCATGGCGAAAATGCTGATATCACCTCACCAACAACTAAATCTGAACTGAACAGAAATTCGTGGAGCGAACAAGGCACAAAAACTTGCTCTTCGCTATAACACCAAATACAAAAAAAGCAACAGAATCTATCAGCTGTAGCTGAACGCTTTCGAATGTTTTTCTCATTGCCTATATATACCTATAAAAAGTATACTCGGTACTTCATAGTAAACACTGGTTTCCGTGCTACAGTACGTGGCTTCCAAATTTTAACTGAAATAGAACCATTTGTTTATTAGACTTTTGAAAGTGTTGAGATGATCAAAATACTTGTAGGTAAAGGAAAAAGAGTATCAATTTTTGGTTAATTAAATTTTCTTAAATACAATTACGCGAAATTGAGCACAGTAAAAAATACTTGGAAATAAATTTACATCGACCTGGATTTTAAAAAAATTAACAAGAGTATAATTAAGTGGAATTAATCTAGATTTTCTCCAAAGCCATCACTCTGGTATTAAAACAGATGATTTCATACTTTCGATTTGTGAGCTGTACTACTTTTTCTCTCAACACCTCATTTGATCTTGACACGACAATATAATCTAGAACCTGCTCTGTTTTTTATAAACATAAATGGGGTATACCGGTGAGTTAAGCTCTTTTTAAAACAAACCTTAACAATTTCAATTACAGAAAGTCTTACAAATTATTTCCAGCTAAAAAAATTGGCCGATTTCAAAAAGAACTACCCATTTTGATATAATAACCAAATTCTGTTTAGCTAAACACTATGGCATGAAAGAGAACAGGAATACCACGACTTCGAAGTAAGCATAGATTCGGCGCACCACGTCTGTTGTTGTTTTCGAATTCACAGATGATTTTGAACCCAGGAAATGGAAAGGGAGCGTCGAGTCGACTATGACTACGGTCCTTCTATTTTTATGTCCTAAAGGATCGCAAGTTCATTGATACTAAACAAAGAACGTATCCGAAGAAAGAAATGTGACGGGTTTGAGATGCTGAGCATCCCGAATAACTGGTCTGATGGGTTTTTATTCGTATGTACATCTGAATTGGGGATTTGCAGGAAGTATCGTTAAAGTATCAGTCTTTGTCTGCAAAAGTTAAAGGATTTTTCTTATTGAGTTTTAGAATTTTCAGGGATGTCTTTATGTTGTTATGAGATTGTCCTTGCACGATATTTAAGAAAATATTAACGAAATAAAAATTTAAAGATCGAAATCAATTAGCGAATCAGATTTTCATATTCACAGATACAGAATATTTACATATTAGTATCGAATATTTTTTTTAATTCGAACAGATAATTGTTTAAAATCTATTTGACACAAATAATAAAAGTTCATGTCTCAAATTTGCCATATGCGTAAAAAAGGCTTAAAAACTGATAGCAGAATAATTTAGGATAGATTTTTAAAGACATTCATACCTGATTAAACCTTTTTGTTGTAAAAGCAGTCAATATTATAAGAACAATGAGATTTTGACTCAAACTTTGATCAGAATCACAGTAAATGTCCAAATTTTGAGTGTACGGAGTGTCGGCTGATAAATTAGTAACTTTTCAATAAACTTTTTTTTACCAAGAAATTAACTGTTAATATAGTCGGTTTTTATATCTACAATCGTTTTAATGCCCGACTTTTTCCCTGCAGTAAGAAAAAAGTACCAGTTGTGATCAACGACGCTGGAAGTAGAATACACATTTTGGCTCTCACCTTCTAATGGGATCCCTTGATATCATTACCAACCTTGTACGAGTAAATAAGGATATTTTACAAACCTTGTTGTAGTTTGAAGTTATATTAAAGGGTTCCTGAAATTTTCTGCATTCAAAATGCAAAATGGATTGTACAAAATAAACGTGTCTATATCAAAGGACGTGTTTAATTAAAAGTATTCAAAAGAAATTAAATGAATTTGGTTTTGGGCAAATTTTTAAGAACTTAATTTTTGCTTCGCTCATTTTTGTATTTGTACCCATAAGTGATCAAGTATGTTAGAGGCAGAGACGTCCATTAAAACATAGTAAAACTTATAACTCAATGGCTGTATTGCATGAAGTCATACATCGCTAGTCTTCTCACGAAATTTTGTCACACAATTACACACTGTGTTACGCAGATTGAGTAGTTATCAGACGGAGTGAAACGTCTCAAAAGGTGTGATGATGGAAGACGTGTGACAGCAATCAAAATCGTCTCTCCCACTCATTTGCTATCAAACGGTGTGATAGCTCTCTGACATTTTGTGTATTTTTCTCAAGCAATTTTGACAAGCAATTGTGCGGTATTTTCAATTTGTGAAGAAAAATAAAATAAAATTAAAATGTCAAAAAGGAAATATGAGGAGATGATGGATATGGCGATTTTGGCAGCCTATATTGTGGAAAGCAGTGACGACGACGACGACGACGAGTCAATGGGTCGAAAGCGCAGTTGTTGGACAAAGGATTGGGTGTCGCGTCGCGAGAAGGAGGGTTTCTTTGCCAAATTGATGGTGGAATTGCGCTCTGAAGAACCCGAATTGTATCGGAATTTCTTACGGATGTCGGTCGGTCAATCCGATAATTTGCTAACAATTGGTGAAGTCGCAGATAGAAACATAACAAAAGCTATAATTGAAAACCCGTTTGGTGATATGGCATTATTTGAAGTTTAATCGAACAGCGAACAGTTGTATCAAAATTCCACTTTGAAGTCAAACTTTTCAATAAGATTTTTTAAAAATTCTCCGAATTGGATTTCGATGTATGGGAGTTTTATGTAGAATCATATCCTAAACAACTTTTGTTCTTGCACTTTTTTGATAAGATGCGCCGTTTTTGAGATATTCGCTATAACACAGTGCGTGTGAAATGGCACGAATTCATGCCAGTTTACACATTGGGACATTTTCCCACAGTCTTAACACAGACCGAAAAATGTCAAAACACATACCACGTTTTACACAGGGTTATCAGACGGAGGCAAAATTCGTTTAACACACGTCAAAAAAATTGTCGTAACACAGGTTATAACACGGAGTGTAAACAAAAATTCTGTCACAATTTAAGTGATCAGACGGTGTTAACTGGTGTTACAATTTTGTGACGTCAAAATTACGTCAGTCATCACACGTGTTAAGGTTTTGTGTGCTCGTCTGATGCTAGCTTTAGTTTTCTCTTCGCGACACAATCAAATAAATTCGCGTCAAAGATGGCATTTACATAAAACACGAGTTGGCAACCTTTCATCTCGTATGATAAAATATCAGTTGTGGTCAACACCAAACTTTCTTCTACAAAATCTACGACCCTGTGCGTTTTTTAGTGGCCTTAAGTATGACAAAACTTGGAGAAAATAAAATTTCCCACACTTTTGTCTTTAGCTATAACGCGATATCTCAACCTGTTATCGAGATAAACCGTTATTTCCAAAAAAAAAACAGTTTTTTGCGATTATCTCGAAAATTAACGGGTTTTTGCTGACTTAATGTATGAAGTGAAATAATGAGAATGGCATTATGCACAATTTTGTTTCTTACCGTTATCCGTTATTGAGATATTTTCATTAATATGTAAAAAATCATATTTTTGCGAATAATTTGCAAACTAACGGTTTTTCGACATATCAGTTAAAAGAATAATTAAAGATGTTAACATTTTCTACATTTTTGCCATTTACCGTAAATTGAATTCTTTTACAGTTCTCAAGTTATCTCAAATTTTGTACGTTTTTGATATTTTTGAATAAACCAAGAATTTATTGGGAGGTCGTCTTAGGTTGACAACGCGACAGGGCTCTAGCGTAAATTGCGCAGGGTCGTGGATTTTGTAGAAGAAAGTTTTGTGTTGACCACAACTGATTTTTTTTCTAGCTTTATGAGTTCAAATTCCTTAAAAAAATTTACTCTCTCGGGCATAGGAGGGGGCCGGAAGCCTCCCAATTTTTTTTTGCGTAAATTTCAAATGGCTATGGATCTTTTGCTTTTCAACCGATTTTCTAACTGTAAATGCTAAAAAACGTATCAAAGAGTTTTTAATGTAGTTTTCCAAAATGCTTTTTGAGCCAGTATTTTTGTAGAACAAAACAGCTATTATTAATATCACTTAATTCATAAACTAAGAACTAAATTAATATTTAAACATAACAAAAGCTATAATTGCCAATCTGGCAATTATTGAAAACCCGTATGGTGATATTCGTATCAAAATTCGAACAGTTGTACCAAAATTCCACTTTGAAGTCAAACTTTCCAATAAGATTTTTTTAAATTTATTCCAATCGGATTTTGATGCATGGGAGTTTTATGTAGAATCATTTCCTAAATAACTTTTGTTCTTAGACTTTTTTGATAAGATGCACCGTTTTCGAGATATTCACAAAAACCGTTTTCGTTCGTATGGGGGGTACCCCCCTAATGGTCCATTTTTGCCCATTAACGAACTTAGCCTCGCATTTTACGAAAAACGGATCTGCGCAAAATTTCAAGTCTCTAGCTCAATCCGTGCGCCCGCAATCCGCGCCACAGACAGACAGACGGACAGACGGACGGACGGACATGCTAAATTCTACTTTTTTTTATCATTCTAAACACACTGGTGTAATTCATTTTTTTGTGTGATGACGGGATCTTGGCGTTACAAACGGTAAGGCAAATCTAATATACCCTTTGGTTTCACCATACGGGTATAAAAAAAATGAAAAGCTAACTATCGGGTATGTGTCTTTAAAAATAGGATAGTCTAATTTGTTCCGCTTAATTCCTGCCCTTAAATTCGATGTTACGATTTTGAGGGCTGAAAACAACCACTCTACAAACACTTGAGTCAGTGACAACAAGCAGCATTTCGAACAATTTCAGGGTATTTTTGCAATTCTGTGTAACAATGAATCAATTTTTAAACTTTTTAGTTCAAAAAATAAATTATTTGTTCACGAAATTTCTCTTTAGGAAATTTCAAATTTTTTGTTTAAAAAGGTTGAAAAACTCAACCTTGAAGCTGGAAAAAATCGAAAATTCATTTTTAAAACACGCTAATTGAAAATTTTTAAACCAAATGGTTCAACGAAGTTAATTTTCCGCCGTGCTTGCTCGAGAAATTTTAAAATTTTTATTGTTTAAATTGTTCTAATGACTTCGACTCCGGACAAAAATTAATAACACCGACCCCATGACTCTGACTCCACACCCCTGCTTTCACGGACACATGTAAAATCATTTTCACACGAAATCTGAAAATCGTATGGTTTTTGCAGCAGAATTATAAGCAAAACCTAAATTTTAGAAAGTATATTTGAAGTTCTCAATTTTTCAAATATTGTTTTTTTTTTCACCTTTAGCACATTCATAATACTATTGCACCACTGACACAGAAATAAAAATGGCTGTCTCAATAAAAAGTTAGAAAAAGCAACCGAGTAGCAAAACTGTTACCTTTAAAATGTTTATCTCTTATTATTAAATCTTAGGTCCACGCAAACTGATATTCAACATATTTTTCGATAAATCACAATTTCGACAAAAAAAAGCAAAACAAATTCCTTAATTTATCATGTAGTGTCACTTTATAATTAATTTTCAGGGTTCTACATAAATGTCTAGCAATTAACAAGAAACAATTTTCTAGTAGGATTTTGATTTTGAGAAAAGTCATTATCTATCACCTAAAATTGGAATTTTAGGTAATACATGAGATGTTCTGATTAGATAAGTTTATTAACAACACATGATATTTTCAAGTCTTTTGAATCCAAGTAACTTGAACATATGCATTTAATAGATTGGAAGAATCAAAAAGAAATGACAGTTGGGGTTTATTCATTTCTCAGTATTCAAGTACGAAAATGAATTTTTGATTAAATTTTATCATTGTAATTTTTGTACTCTATATGAGAATCGTCTAATAGTAAAATAAGATGTTGACCGACCGAAATTTTGTTTATAAAAATTATGAACAATTTCATTACTACTATGAAAGATTTCATAAACCAATTTGATCTCCTATGAAACCTTTAATGAATACTGTGAACATGCATTCATATGTATCAAATTTAGATTCGCCACACTAATTTGTATCGTCATCACAGGCGTCTACAAAATAATATGGCAGTATCATTTTTTGAAAATCCAATTAAAAATTATTGCAATAGTTATTTCATGACACGGTTTTTAAAAAATCAATTTTGGAGATCATTATCTTCATTTAGAAATTGATTTGCATTGAGGGTATTCACAATCCTCTTTTAATTTTCGGTATTCGGTATTTTCGGTAATATTAAAAGACTGAAAATATTCTGCTGTGAACATCCCACAGCACAGATTTGAGAACAGCGCTTTTATTTGATACGTGACCAAATCATGAACTGCGAATTTAATTGTAAAATATGTCACATACCTTTAAATCCATGTTTGATGTATTCTTTTGAATTTCTATTGTGGCAACGGCTATCAAAATTAAAAAAATTTGCATCAATCCGATGAGATTAACAAAAAACCAGCGAGAAAATTTGACAACTAAAAACATTACTAGCGCCACACGCGGTTGATTCTTGATACCGAATAACCGGACCGGAAAACACGACTCAAGGCATGTATACAATTACCGAATCCGGTAATTCATTTTTACATGAACCAAGTCACCGTCTCGGTAAAAATCTGTTAAATTTTTTATTTATTTATTTATTTATTATCATTCAACAGGTACATTTTGGACCATCTGAATACTAAGTTTTAGTAAGGAAACTTTTTAAATACATGCAAATATATACAAATATATGAAATATTAGGAAAAAAATTATTTACAGCTGTACAATGCATTCTTAATTGAATTTTTACTTAAATTAAAATTAACATCATGAGCATAGTCATTGTAGAGTCTACTCATGGCAGACATTGGTTTATAATGACCATAGTTCGTCCTATGACCATCCAAATAAATAAATGTTTTGTCTCTGGTGGTACGAAAATGTGAATTAACACTAATCAGACTCAAAAGGTTTGGTGAGTTAATATTACCGCATAACAAATCATGAATGAAAAGCACACTTAGTATACACCTACGGTGATTAAGAGACGACATATGTAGTAACTTTAGCCTATCCTCATATGGTGGGAGCAATAAACGATTCTCCCATGGCAAGAATTTCAAAGCAAATCGTAGGAATCGTTTTTGAATAGATTCAAGACGAGAAATGTGAATAATATAGTGCGGTTTCCAAACAACACATGCATATTCAAGAATGGGACGAACGAGCGAACAAAACAAAGCTTTTAAAACATAAGGATCAGAAATTTCCTTGGACCAACGCTTAACAAAACCTAACATAGAATTAGCTCGAATAATAATATTGTTAATATGAAATTTAAAGCTTAGCTTTTCGTCAAGTAAGACACCGAGGTCATTAATTTTGTCAGTTCTAGTAATTGTAGAACCACCTAAAGTGTAGGTCAACAAGCTATCATTTTTAGCTTGGCGTCCAAATGAAATAAAGGAGCATTTAGGTACGTTTAGCGTTAAACCATTTTTTATGCACCACAAGGAAAATGTATCTAGGCTTTCTTGCAGAATAAGCGAATCTTGTCTATTATGTATAACATTAAATAATTTTAAATCATCGGCAAAACCGAGAACAGACACATTTTTTGTCAGTGTAAACACATCGTTAATAAATAAATTAAACAATAAAGGTCCTAAATGGCTACCTTGTGGTACACCTGATAGAGCAACAGTGACATTAGAAAGTGATGACTTGAAAACAACTTGAAAAGTTCTGTTGGAGAGAAAATTTGACTGAATTACCGAGCGGTAAATTTACCCGCATTTTAAAAGACGACTGTGAATACCCTGATTGTTTTTGTTAATTTTTTTAGGCTGATGCTTTCAGATATAAAAAAAATATAGTGAAGGGGAGACGTATTTTTTCGAAGCAACACAAACACTTCCATCGAGCTATTCCATTCCTTTGGTGTTTTTGGTCTAAAATATCATCGAAAGTCAATTATATTGTTACATATCATATTATTGTTGTCATTCAGAGTTTCTATTTCTCTTCAACAATGTGAAATTAGATGTGGAAGAGAAATTAAATGGTACGTCATGTTTTTCAGAGAGAAAAATAAACAGAGACAGAAATTTGTTAATGATGAAAAACAGAGAGACAGAAATAGAAAAACAGAGACAGAGATGATTACATTGACTTTCTATGAACGGTTGTTCTATGAATAAATTATAAAAATACTATGAATAAATTCATTGTTTGAAAACCTTAAACGTTTTCATAGTATTTAGTCAATCGTTTTCTCATAGGTTAGGCGGTTTCTCAAATATTTCAATATAACTCTACATAACGCTTGCATACATAAAAATTCAATCAGACCACTTCCGCGATTATTTTTTAATTATTGGAAACTCGCGATTATTGGAAACTCGAAAAAATGGCGGACAAGAGCCGCCTTTTCGTTAACAGCGCCCAATTTTTTTCTTTTTTGTACGTTTTTTTAAAAAGTTTTTGTACATTTTTTTTTAGTTTCCCTTTATCCTACCGTTTATAATAAAGGATATTTCAATTGGCGCGACGCGTTTTTGGAATTTAATAAACAGACTTGTATGAAAGATATAAAGCTCATATAAAAGCACTATCGAAAGTATTAATGATGGAATACAACATCATTCAGATGTCCTCCACGGAAGCGATGGTAGTAGTGTATGCGTTGGACCTAATTTTCCATGACGTTCTCGCATAAAGCAATCGATATCCTAGCAATTTGAATGACTTCACATAATCAAAAAAAAAAGTCTAGAGATGTTAAATTACACTAACGAGGCGGCCAATTGATTGGGCCATTTCTGGAGATAACGCGTACACCGAACTGCGATTTCAAAAACTCGACTGTTTCATCCGCTGTTTGGCGTGTGGCACCATCTTGTTGAAACCACATATGCTTTGAGTCATTTTCTTCCAATTGGTCCTAATAATAGTCTGTTTCTTGAACTTAGCCTTCCTATTTACGAGAAACGCAAATCTCTAGCTCTATCCTTTCGGACAGACGGACATGCGGAAATCAGTCTTTCGGTTCTATGCGTTACAAACGGTATACTAAATCTAATATACTACTATATGATACTCATATAAAATATAAAAACCTATATTCCTACGTGTTAAAACTATAGGTTTATATACTTTTTTAAATATATAATGTCCTTCGACTAGACAAAGCGGTACTTTGTCGAGGAAAAACTTTCGCCTCTAAAATGACATAATGTTAGTATAAAATGGGAACACGAAATAAAAAAAAATGTATTTTAAGCACTTCACGAAACATTTATTTCCAGAACTTTCAAGGTAAAAGTTCAAGATACTTGAGTTACGTAATCATTATACTCCGACTATGTTACACAGGGGACACAATATGTACTCGAAATTATGCGTAATGAACAACACCATACGTGTTCCCATAGTAATACTATTGGTCACAACAAAAAGGAAAAGTCGACTCTTAGCTGAGTTCAAGGTAAACAGACCGGGCCACAACAATATTGTTTTGTTAGAAGAGATGGACAGTTCAAGGCGGTACACATTTGTCACAATTACAAAAAAATTGTGTCAAGGTAAAAAAATATTTGGGGTTCAAAGTTTATTGTTACAAATCAATAAGAGTTAACGATTTCATTTATTCCAGCACCAATTATTCGCAACTATCTTCTATTACTATTACAAAATTGTTATTGTCTGTTTTTTATTAGGTCAAGGATTAATGGTGTGTAATATGTAATTATGCAATCAGCCCCAGCCCGACGCATAGATGTTAGAACTTCTAAAAGAGCTGCATTTAGATTCAATGCGCCCTTTTCAGCGGCATGATAAAGCATGGCATATTCTCCAGAGACCTGAAATTTTTACAAATTTATTTAATGTGTTTTTTTTTGATAATTAACTTTTTTTGTTACGTGATAAACAAAAAGAGGATGATTAGGAAACAAGTCTTTAGTCTGTCTAACTATATCCAAATATGGTAAACCGGGTTTCACCATCAGCATATCGGCACCTTCGTCAACATCACGTTGCTAACAGAACATAATATTTGATAAAATAGTGAAAATTTTAAACGGGCTAAGAAATTACCGCCGCTCTTGCTGCTAGACCTTTAGATCCAGGTGGTAGTTGATAACACTTTCTATCACCAAACGATGGAGCGGAGTTAGCAGCATCCCTAAATGGACCATAGAAATTTGAAGCAAATTTAACAGCATATGAAAGCAATGAAACTTTCTTCTCAAATCCGTGTGAAATAAGTGATTGCTTAATAGCGTGAATTCGATTGTCCATCATATCGGAGGGAGCTACAATATGGGCACCTGCTTTCGCATACGATAATGCGACCTCAGCTAATCTTTGAATGCTCGCCTCATTATCAATTTCATTGTTCGAGATTATACCACAGTGTCCATGGGTTGTGTATGGACAGAGACACACGTCACAAGCAATTAATAGAGACGGAAACCATTCTCGTAATTTTGGCAGAGCTCGCACAACTGGATTTTCAGATGAATCTGCTCCACTAGCCTTTTCGTCCTGCCAATTAATAACGTATATTAATAAAGTTTGTTTTAAAGTTACCTTGATTGGTTTTTGCAATCTGTGAAATTCATCTATTAATTTGGATAAGGGGTCATAAAGACCGGAACGGGCGTGTCCTTCCTTCATAACTTTTTATTCTACTAAACTAATACTGGATCCGGTATTCATCATTTCGCAGTTGTATTTTATGAAGAAAGCTATGGCGCTCGTAATTTTAAAACTTTCTTACATCAAACAACATTTTAAAGGCCGTCGCCGAATAAGGTACTGAAAAGTGTCCTGGGATCCATGGATCTGAAATTTTAGTCAGACGTCGTTTGAGCAAAATTTTAACTCCCTAACCCTTTTAACGGGCAGCAGGAGAAGAAGCAGGGAGTTAAAAAATTTCTCGAGCACCGCCTGAACAGACCGATATATCGAGGTATCGATATCGCTATCCACGATGTTAGAACATTACTCTTCATAAAATTAGTAGAGAAACTAATTTTAGGACTAGAGGGGCTAGTTTTTAGATAGATTTAATATATCCACTCAAAGATTTGTTTAAATTTTCTTTTGTATCAATTTTCGGTTTCATCTTTCTACAAGATTTCGCAAAAAATACCAGAGCTAGCCATGAAATTTTTTTTTTAAAACTATGCGGTTTTTTGCGATTTATTCCGAAACTAACCATTTTCCAGTAATCTTATGTATTACAAAACTTGGAAACAATAAAATTTGCTACATTTATGTCTTTTACTAGAACTCCGTTATGAAGACATGCCGGTATTTCAAAAAATTTAGTTTTTTGCAAATATATCGAAAACTAACGGGTTTTTAGTGGTTCAACGTATAAAAAGAATTAAAACCGTGTTAATTCTACGTGGGTGC
Organism: Chrysopilus asiliformis; assembly: GCA_964034945.1. Taxonomy (NCBI): domain Eukaryota; kingdom Metazoa; phylum Arthropoda; class Insecta; order Diptera; family Rhagionidae; genus Chrysopilus; species Chrysopilus asiliformis. The sequence goes on from OZ035963.1 coordinate 36,923,968, forward strand.
ACTTACCCAGGTAGAGCATCCGCCAGGTGGCTAAATTATTTATTAAATTTAACTTTTTCAAAACATCGAGGTATCGATGTTTTCAGGACGATGTTTTTTGACATCGATGTCGCCTTAAAGAAAAGGAGATAACAGGAGAGAGGATAAGAAGTAGAGGGAACATTGAGTTGACGTATATCCTAAAATATGCCCCTTGTTACTAAGAACATAATTCGAAAACCACTTGCCGCTACGACTGGAAAAAGTGACACGCGGAGGAACGCTTTATCCTTTTTGGTAATTTTATCATGTCGATATACATGATTTATTTAAAGATAGCCTATGGCCAGCGATGCTTTCCCAACAATTAATCAACCGTATCACAGTGAAATTTTTTTTTAACATTTTTTTTACTGTTAAGTGTTATAAATTCTGAATTATTAAAATGCCAAGGCAAAACAACGCCCGGGGCAAAACCTGTATTCCACATAGATAATTAAATACGTCCATTAATGTATTCAAAATATGCATTTGGCATATTTACAAGTCGAGGAAACCTGAACGAAGCAAATTTGCCCCATACAAAAATATATAGTCTCAATGTATCCTAAATATATATTTGAATATTCGCTTATCGAAAAGATGTATTTGAAATACAGCAGAACACGCTGTAACATGCAAAACACGTATAATTGCACATAAAATTTGTATCCCGATTTTTTTTTAATTTTTCTCATACAAATATACACGCATAAATGCAATAAATTTTACACGCTTAAATGCACATCTGCAAACACGAAATATAATTAAATTGAAAATTTTGAAAAGGGCCCATCTCCGAAAATTAAAATTTTTCAGGAGACACAAAAAACTGAATTTCTATTGAATCATTTGAAATAAATCACTCCTTAACAGTTGAATGATCTAAAAAGTTTTGTACCACGTCTATCCAATACTCAGTTAGCACTTTATTTAATTAAAATTATTTAGTACGATGACAGATTCAATCTCGAGTTAGCAACAAAAGGATCTCTTTGTTCAACATCGCATATTCCACGAATTTTTTCGTGGTTACCCATCAGTCGTCTGATTTTACGTTCACACCAATCAGTTTCCCAAAAACTGATGGAAAACTGATAGATGTGGCCCTTACATAAAAGTCAAAATGCGACCTCACAAAAGTATTTTCTTAATTCAGTATTTTTAATATTTGGTGGGATTTCCCTTTAATTCCAGGACTTTAGTCACCCTTTCAGGCATAGATTTAACTAAGTTATTTTTTATGTCGGTTGGAATTTTGGCCCATTCATTAACTACAACTTTTTTTAAACGTTTCTTTTGATGTTATTGTGTATTTCGTAATTATTTTCTCAAGGACATCCCAAAGATGTTCTATGGGATTAATATGGGTGGGTTGAGGCGGCGTTTCGATCACTTTTGGGCAATTATATAGTAGCCAAAGGCGAACATCAAGTGCTTTGTGCTTAGGGTCATTATCCTGAGGACTTTGCCTTAAATGGGTTTTGAGTATATTTAAATAAATATGTTGATTCAATATCAACGCCAGCATCCGACATACACCCATAAACCATAACTCCACCTCCTCCATACTTCACAGTCGGTACTAAGTTTTTCTTTTTTAATTCTTCGTTGAGTTCTCACCACACAGACATGCGACCACCACTGCAAAAAATGTTCAATTTACACTCGTCTGCAAATATAACATGTCCCCAATATTAAAAATCCAGGTTTTTTTTTTTATATTCGCAAATTTTAGTCGTTTTTTCCGATTGGCTTCACTGACGGAAAATTTCTTCCTTGCACTTGTGTCATTAAAACCAAACTTTCTGATGACTCTTCTGACTGCCTCGGGATTTACACTTTTGCCAGTACTCATTTCTAATGTTGCAGTAATTTTTGGTTCACTTGGACCCTTAATACAAATCGTTCACCACGTTGATCTATGACCAATTCAAGATTCGAAATCGTTTTATAAAATTAAACACTATGGAACGACAGATTTGAAGTAATTGCGCGACAATTTTATGTTCATTATAATGAAAAATAATCAATTTTCATATTTCTACTGATGTTTCTTTACGAGTCATATTTTTAAGGAACAAGTATTTAAAAACAAAACACCGGGACACGTACCTGCACCTATTAACTAAATTATAAGCGCCCGTTTGCGCGTACTGTTCTTAATTGTGCGTCTTAACAAAGTATTACTTATTATTTAAGATATACTCAAATTTATGCAGGTTGTACGATTTTTTTTAAATACCTTAAAAGAGCTTGATATAACTAAAGCCTTAGGAAAAATATATCCATTTGACTTGGATAATTTTTAAAAAGTGACACTCAGAATGCCAAAAAAATATTCTTGTGACTTTTCCCAGTAAATTCAAAAGTGAAATAATAAGTGCGCCGGATGTTTCATAAAACTTTTTTGTGTCCATTAGTTTAAAATTAAGGATTTTTTTTTTGTATTGAGAAAATTGTGTCTCACTAATTAATCATTTCATAAAGCTCGGTTTAGACGAGACAAGTAACTTGCGGCAAGTAGACGTAAATACACGCGATTTGACCTAGTGTGCGACGCTCGCATATGTGTGAGAATACTTGCCGCTCTCTCGAAAATAATAGAAAGCCATTCTATTTTTGTGGCAAGTAAAACCAATACAAGAACATGGAACCGCGTACAAATGAAGTGGTTTTATGTGTGTGTGTTTCGGTTCATTTTATATTTGCTGCTTTGCCAGAAAACGTCGTAACATTTTAAGGAAAAAACGACACGGATATAAAAAACTCGTCGGCAACAAACAGTTTCAGGTCGAAATTCGCAAATTTTTCCACAAAAAAGAGTCGTGATATTTTTTCTCAGAAAATTTTAGGTTATGTTTTCCTTCGGCTGTCATTCTACTTGAAATGATTTACTTGAAACGTGTAAACTAAGCAAACTACTTGCCTCTCTTTACTTGCCGCAAGTTACTTGCTGTGTATAAACCCTGCTTAAGTTGCGTTTTTTTAATGTTCTAGAACACAGAACATTAAAAAAACGATCCAGAGTAAGTGGGAAATTTCATCGAGTTCGAATCGCAACTAACTTCACGTTGGTTACATCAGTAGGCCGTTACTGCTATATTTTCTTGATATAATCAGGATTCGCTATCTGCCATGATTAAAACTTTTTCGCTGTCGAACAGAACCAACAAATCATCAACACAAAATCCTCAATTGAGAAAAAAATGTCAAATTTTTTATGTTGAAGTTAGCAGCATTTCATTACCGTACATTACCGTATAAAATTTCCCTTTGTTCCAAGCGCTGTTCGAGATGAAAAGGTGGTACAGGATTTTGTATGGAAAGCTTGTTCTGAACTGCTTCAGAACATTAAAAAAACGCAACTATAGTCGCGTTGTAATATTTTTAGAGTGCCGATTAGAAATCTAAAATTGAAGAAATGCCAATCTTTTCATAAAATTTTTCTTGCGCTTGTTTGTAGTGGATCTGATATTGTTGAAATATCTCTTTTTCTCATAAAAATCTCATTTCTTTTGAACAAAGTCCTACTTAAAGGAGGATCTCCATTGCCATGACTTCTGTAACTGCAAAAAAATGCAGAAAACTAGAGCAAGATAGACTTATATAGATCTAAATAGGAATGACTGAATACAAGTATAAACGCTTTCCCTTCCAGTTTAACAATTTTATAGCAATCATATCAAACCTTATGCTATGAATATAAGGTTCAAATTAGCATAGAAATAAAGCTATACAGCTGTATGTGTGTGGTTGAACTACATGAAAAATGACAGCTACGCTATAATAGCACTTTATATGTGTCTGTGCTCACTATTCACTTACAGGGACAATGTGATTGTAGTAGAAATCGCTATAAAAAAGTTCAACTCCGTCAACTGTAACCATAAAATCGCCATAAAAAAAGAGGGGAAATTATTTTTGCAGTTGCCGACAAATTTTTGCAGTTGATTCTTATCTCCCTTTCTCGCCAAGGTATCTTCACATAAATGTGTCTTTTTTTTGCAGTTGGGAAAAGTCATGGTAATGGAGAGCCTCCTTAAATGTTTAAGTACAAGAGTCTCTGGCAATTAATTTAACCTTTGCCTAATGACTTTAATACTATGTTCACACCAACGCAAAATCACGTAATTTTGCGAAATGATTTAGATCTTAAACCAGTGTCACACAGAGGTTAAGGTAATTTTGTTTGACATTTCAACGACGTTGGCTCAAAAATGGATCGAGGAAGTTTGTGTAGGATTACTATGAATTTTAATAATATGATGAATAATATAATTCAAAACATCGATGAAATATGTGCAAACATAATTAGACACTTTAGAAGAAAATGGAAATTATCTGTAATGAAAATAAACAATTATTTTCCATTTCATATTTAACTGCATCATAAACATGTCCATTTTTTTAGGTTGTTTCCTTTTTCAGACCACAGATTTACTAATATATCCTCTTCGCGTGCGGAACACGGCTTCTTTTTCTTATATTTCCGTTTTTCCAATGCAGCACAAATGTCAAAACTGATGTGCTGAAGAGAGCTGAATAAGTGATGCAGGGTTGTATCCATTGTTTTTACTTGATTTCGTTCCTAATTTTGTGGAAACTACATACTTTTAGTGATTTTGAAAATACGCTAATGTACTGGAAATCTCGTGATTTCGTTCAAAATTACGCAAATCCTCAAAATTACGTAATTTTGCGTCGGTGTGACCATAGTATAAGTACATTTATTTTTTTGAAAAGATATCAAAGTTAAGAAATTACGTTTTTATTTTATTTTTAGGATGGTTATGTTCTTTGATAGTTTAAAGCCTACTGTTTTTTTTTCACAGAAGCCGTAATACCTTTAGAATAGTATCAATCACTCCAAATAGAAGAATTGAACCTAGACCATTTGCAATGAGCGGGTCAAGGTGGATCCGAAGTTGGTTTAATCCCATCCGCGAAACACCAGGCATGCTAACTATAGGCTGTACATCATCATCCTTTTCTCTGCAAATTATTCACTTTAAAATAACAGGAAATACTTGCTGTAAGTTGCAGAAACAAGACAAGAACTTACACTATGAACACCGGGTACATCAGGTTGTGAGGTTGAATTTCATCTTGTTGCTGCAGTTTCCTCAAAATGGGATGAAAAAAACCACCATGAAGTTTAGTTAGCGACATGTCTCACTTATTTATGCCTGGGCCAATGAAACAGGAAATTTAAAGTTTTTAAAACGGCAAATGATTAATTTTTAGTGCTATTAAACATATGTAAAAAACTACGCCGGTATTCTTTGCATCGCGCTCATGGTAAAATAACAGAGGTATGCCAGATTGTAAGTCACTTTCTGCCATATTGAAAAATCATTACGTCACTCCTTACAAACCGAGTTTTACCTTTTTAGCAATCATTTACCGCGTTTATCTCGAAGTACCAAATCGGTGAAATCACTAAATTGGTCTCGAGCAATACACCAAGTACATGACCGAGTTTATCTCGCATGCCTATTCCAGTGTGGTAACACTCAATTATTCAATTGTCCAAATAAGTTACGGTATATGCCGAAGAGCATTCAAAATATGTTTATCTGGCAGAAACAAATATTTCCAGTTTGATTTAACAGACAATGGGCGCATTCACGAATACTCAACGGTTGAGTAAATCTCGATTAGTTTTCGTGAATGCCTCGATACATTAAACAGCTGATATCTGTCTATCTTGTCATAGACAAATGGAGGGAAAATTTGTTGTGTGAAAATTGTTAGTTGTAATTATGGAAAACCACTGGTTTTTGGAATTTTTAGCTGAAGATGATGTTACCACAAACATTGCAACAGATTCCTGATTTAATGCAAACATTTTTATTTGCGCATGAAATATTTAAAGGCCGTGAATCGGTGAAAGTGCGGAATCAAAAATTTCTTCAAACGATTGGAAATATTTCCATCTCTTGTAAACTAATAAAATGCAACTTATCAGTTTGTAATCTGTGATGCACCTCCGGAGTTTCGAAAATATTATGTTCCATATCATTTAATTTGTAAATTTGATCCAGAAAAGCCATTCTGTTTCGCAAATATTTTGTTCTTCGAAAAAACGCCAGTTGTTATCTGTCAAAATACTCAATCCATCGGTTGAGCAGAAAAGTATCGCAGTAATTTTCCGATACAAAAAATGGCGTCCGATCAGTGGTTATGATGTGTAAATCTCTCAACTGTTGAGCAAATCTCTCAACCGTTGAGTACCGTGAATGCGCCCAATGACAGATAAACATATTTTGAATGCTCTCTGGCATATACCGTAACTTATTTGGTCACTTCACTAATTGAGTGTTAAGCTAGAACCTGAAGGTAGTACTTGAATCGTACGTCAATGCGTCCGTCATGCGTGCGTCCGTCTGACAGTTCGATGCGGTGACAGTTGGGTGCGGCAACGAATCTGGAGTTAAAGCGCATATCAGAATGAAGCAGCATTCGCAGCGGCAGCAAAACTGCCTTGGCAGCAAAATTGGTTTTGCTGACTTCCATCACGGAATGGAGCAGCACGAATATGCAGTAAAATCAGTTTGACAGTCCTCGTTTGTTTGATTTTTTCGTAAAATTTTGTTAATTTATCTATTCGTTCATAAAATCTCTACAGTAATTGAGGATTTGGATAAAATTAATGAAGTCATTAGCGTTCTGGCTAGTGTTCCAAATATTCGCACGCATGACGGACGCACCGACGTACGATTCAGGTTCTAGCTTTAACCTCGATGTTGAACAGGCCGATATATCGAGGTATCGATGTTGTTATCCACGATGTTAGAACATTACTCTTCATAAAATAACCCGGCCTTTACACGCGACTATAAAGTCTGTCAGTAGCACAGACTCCAAATGTCAAATTACTGACAACGAATTAGAAGACATTTAGCGAACTGGCAGCCAGTTCATTTTCAAAATGACTTCGTTTGTAACACAGCTACAGTCCCTCGTATTTCAGAGGCATGAATTTTGCTCGTATGCTTCATTATTTTAATTATCTCGTTCGTAGTTAGTCTTCTTTCGCCAGCTGAGAGTTCTAAAAGTAAAAAAAAGAATTAAAACCAGTGAATTCATAATAATTTAATAGATTTACCTCAAATTCTTCATTTTCCGCCATCTTAGAAGTCTGAAATGTCAAATTACTGGCATGTCTGTACTGACTACAAAAATATGCCGTCAGTACAGACTTGTCAGTGCCAGTAAGCATTTACACGCGACTGTGTCAGCTCTACAGACGCGTGGATAGGCTGTGTTAAACTGGAGTTTCTATTATTATACCATGCATCGCACTACCATAGTCGTGTTGTTGTTGGACCTGTGCAGTAAAAAATAACTAGGGTACCTAATGACGCACTTTAGTTTCTTCTTTACAACTCTGGCGCTGGCGGAAGATTGCATGTGTTGGTGGTGTATGAAAATTTGGCTAGGTTTTACATGTGTTGTGTTTTGTTGGTAATTTACGCATAGGAAAGAAAGAAAAACCGCGTCCACGAGTATATCGGTTATCTTTACTCCAACGTAGGTACACGGAAAAATCCCTAGGTTTTTTAACTATGCTGAAACGTCATGCCAGAATCAGCAGTCCACCTACGTCACAACAGAATTTTCTAATGACATTTATGTTAACAGTCCTGTCAACGTTTCCGGCAGGTCTGGATGGCGTGTAAAGGCGGCCATACATTATGAGACTTGTTCTAAAATCATGTTGTACAACTTATTCACCCTTGTTCTGAGATACGGCGTTACGTTAGTTTGTTCGATATTTACTCGATCAGTACTCGATATCCCATTTTCGTTGTTCTTGAATCCAACTTAAGTTGAACGCGGAGCAACTCATTCGATTCGATTCGATTTTCGTTGTTCTGAGATTCGCCGGGAGCTGATATTTGAGGTTAAATCGCTCACTTGAGTTTTCTCGCGTTTGGTGTTGGCCGTGATTGACAAAATGCAAGTTGGGCAAATATTTTTTCAATTTTATGAATCATGATTAATAAAGTGATTTTTTTAAAAAATAGGAGGGGAACTCAAAGTTCAACAAATACTTCACAATTCAACCTATTAATCGACAAAAGGAAAGTATAGTTACGAGTCTTCACTTACCTTCATTTCGTTCGAAGAATCTCTCAATAACCTTCTTTGGTTTCTCAGTGAATTTACCTCGTCCTGCCTCATTAACCAATATAATGGGAGTGTTAAATCCATTTTCAAACTTCAATCAAACGTTTTTACTTGCATAACCAAGAAATAAATACAACCAGGTGATTTTTGACACTGCGTTTGCATGCGATGTTTGCCGTATTTTTAAACAACAGACGCCGTTTTTCAGAACACCGATCGCGTAGCGAATCGAATCGAATGCGTTACGTTTAGCGGGCTAACGCCGTATCTCAGATCAAGGGTGATTGTGGTGGAGGCACAATCAACAAGGTTTTGATTTTTGTCGAACCTAAAATTTGGTACTACAACCGGCCTATACACGATCCAACATTAGTGTCGTTCCCGACCCATGTAAAAACTACTGCGAAGTACTGACCAGCAACTTTTCTAGGGAACGCACTTTTGGATGATTACTAGTAAAATATAACTTCACAATTATAGAGCGCACACAATTTTAAAATTGTAAATATGAAAATAATTTCGCAATCATCAGAGTTACAAAATATCTGAGAAGAACATTAAATTAAATAGAATAAATGAACCTGCAATGAGGGAAAAGGCCATATTTTATGCGTTATCGCCATAATTTCGAGATCAGAAACAAAACACTATTTCGGTTCAACGCATATTTCAATTTAGAGATATTAGACATTCGGGTGGTTATTCCAACACAGTAATTGCAATCTAATTTCATTCTGGAGAACATTTGTACTTCAAATCAAATGTTTTCCCTGATTTTTCATAGCGGAAGTGTTTTAATGTACGAAAACAAACAAAAGTGACAATTCATTCTAACCTTAAAACCCGGATTTTCACCTATTGGAAAACTTAGGAAGTTCGGACATCTGACGGAATTTTTTGTCAAAACTGCACACGAAAATTTACTGCGGACTAAGAGGATGGGTAGATGCGAATGTTCCGCAGTACTTCGCAGTGGGTTTTTCATGGACCGGGAACGCAGCTATTGCCTACAACCGAACCAAGTTGTACAACAAGTCTCAAAACTCAAACAAAAAAAAAATGATTCCGTGATGTTAATTTAATTAATGTTAGATAATTTTTATTTGTTGTGAAGCATATTTATTGTACACTAATAAACTTTTGGATATCCACGCCGGAAGTAAACTTATGAATTTGTATTTGGTAGAATAGTTTCCTTGTACGTTGAATAAAGGCATCGAAAGGAAATTTCTATTTAATCACCTCTTTGAGTGAAAATTTATTCAGTTTTGTTGCTACTTCTGTTTCAATCGGCTGGATACCGGTAGTAGAGTGACTATATAATACTAGAGCGTAGCCATCGAAAAGCCGTTGACGGTTCGAACATTTTTTAAAAATTTATGGAAAAAATCTACTTTGTTTTCAGTTGTTTTAAGAATTTCTGCTATGTAAATTTTTAATCCATAAAAACGATATTAAAACTTCTTCCATGAAAACAGTACTTAAATTAGTCGATTAAAACGTTTTCGTTCAAATCCGTAATAATGACCAAAAAATTTGAAATTTGAATGGACAATTTGAAAATTTCAACGGACATCACTTTCTCGATGGCCATACTGTAGTATTATATAGTCGCTCTAGTTTACATTTGCGGTAAGAACATTTCGGCTAATTTGAAATTGTTGAATGGTAAAGCAGGGTTTATACACAGCAAGTAACTTGCGGCAAGTAAAGAGAGGCAAGTAGTTTGCTTAGTTTACACGTTTCAAGTAAATCATTTCAAGTAGAATGACAGCCGAAGGAAAACATAACCTAAAATTTTCTGAGAAAAAATATCACGACTCTTTTTTGTGGAAAAATTTGCGAATTTCGACCTGAAACTGTTTGTTGCCGACGAGTTTTTTATATCCGTGTCGTTTTTTCCTTAAAATGTTACGACGTTTTCTGGCAAAGCAGCAAATATAAAATGAACCGAAACACACACACATAAAACCACCTCTTGTGTACACGGTTCCATGTTCTTGTATTGGTTTTTACTTGCCACAAAAATAGAATGGCTTTCTATTATTTTCGAGAGAGCGGCAAGTATTCTCACACATATGCGAGCGTCGCACACTAGGTCAAATCGCGTGTATTTACGTCTACTTGCCGCAAGTTACTTGTCTCGTCTAAACCGAGCTTAAGATAAATAATATATTTGTGTGCAAGGTGTATCAACTAGAGAGGTGTAGTACTCCCGTCCACTACTATCAAATATTGCATGTGTGACGTCACAACCGCAAACAGAATCGAAGGTGCCAGTGGTTTCTTATGGGAGATTCATGCGATTACTTAGATCTAATATGTTTATATAGTTTTTTTTGTTTATGTGTTTTAATATAACGTACAAATAGATCAAATTAAAGAGTATATGCAATATGTATATATGAAAATAGAGTTAGTTTGAATGGAAAGTATTTTTTATTTGTAATTTTTTTAGTACATTGTTGATTAAGATTGACGAAATTAATTTAGATTGACGAAAATCTTCGTCCGCTCTACGCTTTCTTTTCAGTATTTTCTGTTCCTTAGGTTTTTGGATAAATTGCTTGCATCGAATGTTAACACGAAGTTTAGCATATCTATTAACCAGGACAAAATCAAAGAAAAAATGAGAAAAATAGCTCCATTGAGAACAACAGTTTCGATTGAGTGCACTTATTTCAATAAATGCAATAAAATATACTTACTTCCTCGCCTTAGAATTTGTTTCATTTTTTTTCGTTCAAAAGCTTCCATTTTAACTAATTTTCAAAAGCACTGCTATCAAAGTGCAGTGAGCATAACGCTAAACGTGCGTTATCTTTTTTAATTGAAATTTAGCAAAATCGTAACCATTTTTTCCTTAACTCCTTATTTTTAGGAAACTGGTGGAAAGTTTTTTTTGCTGGATATTTATTTCCCCTAACGCTTTGACATTTTGGCAAAGCACACTTTCTACCCACCATCGAAATCGTTTGGTGTTTGATACTACCGAGATAAACTTATATTCATCGGTGTACTCAGAGCGCGGTTGTTACGTCACAGCACACTCACACTGGCGCTTGGTGTGTACGATACAAACGGGAGTACTCCACCTCTCTAGTTGATACACCTTGATTTGTGTGATATTTTTAGTGGATTAAAAATGTCCCTTTTCTTTCCAGATTCCATTTGTGACGGTACGGAACAGGATATATAGCCGAATATGCCGGCTTTTCCGACCCTGAATTAATGAAATTTGAATTTTTTAATTAAAACTTTCAGAAACACATTCTTTATAGAACAGTGTTAGGGAAGTACAATTCAACAATATTTTTTAAAAAAGAGGTAACTGTTTAAACATCCGTTAAATATATTTATATGTATTTTGAGCAATACGTTTTATTTTGATTATTTTGAAATACAATATTTACAAATTCCATATTCACAATATATTTTTGTATCTAAACAATATATAACAAAAAATTTTAGTTTTGAGCATTTTAAAAAATATACAAATTAAATCACATTTTCATTAAAAAAGCTTATTTGCTTGAATTGCTAACTAAATATTAAAGACGGCAAGAATGTATAATATTTGGGTTTGATTCATTTTGTTGATCATCGATATGTTGGACATAGGAAATTTGTCGATTATCGCTACTGGAGCTACTGCTATCACTGGCATCGGTGGCTAAAACATTGGTGTATGCTGCTCTAACTGCCCGGGAGGTGCTAGTCGAAGGCGCTGTTAGCAGTAAGAATTAAAAATATAAAACAAGGAAAGTCAATAAACAGAATTAAACAATAAACAGAATTTAAACATAAGAATTGTACATGCGGTTTCGTGGCAAATAAAAAAAAATCACACATAATCTCTACTCCTGGTAATTTTATACCATTGTTTCGATATGCAAACACAATGAACATTTTCAAGATCACAATTTTAATATTTTTGTAAATTTCAACAAACAAATAAACAAGTCTTGTGTTTGTAACTTAAAAATATTGAAATTTCTATTTAAAACACATTAACCATAAAACAAGGACAATCATAGTGAAACTTCCCCGGGCTGCGAATATGTTTTTTTTTCGTTTAGTACAGCTTAGTATTAGAAATAGTTGTGCAAATATTTAGTTCTCTGGAAACTAATGTTGAGTAAACAAGGAAAAAAATTTGTTCGGAACGAAACAATCTAGTCACTTGTATTTTTAGTACTAAGCTATACTTAAGTGTCGGCCTTGTTAATTAGTTTTGGTCGAAAAAAAATTTTCTTCGACTAATTAGTCGATCGAAAATGAAGGCACCTTAGCTCTGGGATGATGAAATGTCATCCAAAGAAATTCGCCCTCCAATAGTGAAGTTCAAATAAATGAATAACTATAACCTCGCCATTCTTTATCGTATTTCGATCGAAAGATAATTTGATAAGTTTTATTTTATTGTTGGGTCACTGAAAAAGGTCGTTTACGTGAATAAAATTATTTTTGAAACAAAGTACAGTCAAGACAAAACAATTGCAACATAATAATATTTTTAAAGACGCTGACATTTTAAGAATAGGGAATGGATTTTAAAATATTTTTTTTAATTGTTTAGTTTTAATTCTTATGATCAACTTTTCTTGTGTGATGTTTGTATTAGAAAGAGCTTTCCGGAGAGAAAAAAAATTCAACTTTCAAGTAGCTATTAAAAGACTTCGTTTGTCGTAGTTTTGCCCACAACTTTTAAAAGTTTCGCCAACGCTTTTGTTGACCTATCATAAGCCTCAACTACTGGCTATTGTCCGGTGAGTAGAGGAAATCAGTGGTTTTCGCTCCTGCACTTGCACGAAAGAAATATGGCATTTGATACAACAGCATAATATCAAAGAACTCTCCCTGCGCATGCAACAAACTTAAATACCATTGTCTAACTAAATTATTCCAAAAGTAACTTAAGCGCGGTATTACACACAGCATTTTTTGAGGCTTACTTAAGCCGGCAACTTTTGGGCTTAATAAGCCAATGTGCTTACACTTGTGGCTTAAATAAGCCAATCCTGTTTGCATATGCTACACAAGTTTACATACATATGTGTGTGTGGACTCAAACCATTGAAATTGCTGCTGCTCATATACTTCCCAAGATCTTTACCTGCTGACGGTCAGAACGAAAATGATTTCTGCCTACTACTTTTCCCAAACCGGTTCACACGATTTGCATGTATGCAGATTGTCGATAAGCTATGATTTCGAGTGCCAACTTTTCCCTCCTCAGTCGTTTCTCCCGAAAATCGGCTTAAGTAAGCCCGAAAGTTGCCGTGTGTAATACCGGACTAACCGACATCCAACTTTACAGCAAGTAAACACTCCCACATTCGCGATTAATGAGATATAATTCAGATCCCGTATACCGACAAGCTATTTACCGGTCCGTAGCTAGTAGTGTAAGTGGGTCAGTAAGAGGATTAGTAAAAAATTGAATATAGCCCCAACATTATTATGACATTTGCTTAAAATTTGATACGTAATTTAAATAAGCGTTGTTACTGAGCAAAAATGGGAAAGAAATCCAGCGATGTAAGTTTTTTACGCAACCTTTGTAAATTTATGTAACAATTTTGGTGTGCCTATTAAACTTGGGCAAACTTTCTAGAAATTTTCAAAAAAAAAAAATGTATGGGAGGTATCAGATATAGCCAACGTTACTTTTCCAAAAGTTGTTAGGAAACTACGATTTTTGGAAAACTAATTTACAAGAAATTTCAAGTCGATAGCTCATCGAGTTCTCGAATTATTTAAGATACGAAAAATGGACAGACACACATCCTCATGATTTTGCTTGAAGCGGATTTTGTACTGAGCGGAAGGATTCTATCCGCCACCGTTCTCGAGTCGTACTCCGCCATACTTTCCATCTTTAACAGAGGAAAGTAAAAATATGTAAATCTCACAAGGAAAATATATTTCCTCTAATTTTCTGCAATTTTTCTTTATTTTAGGTCTCATAAATTTTACCTATTTTCATGTTCTATCACAAAATGTCTTGTGAAGACAACATTTTCTAAGGCATTTCTAATTTATAGACAAAAATATTCGAAAAAAATCTGTCTGTAGTGTCATTTTAACCGAGACGAAATCTTACCGTGAAAAATTTTCTACCCAAATTTTTTGAATTGACGAGGAAATTTTCATTGGCAAATAAATTATTTCCTATGATTCGCCGTCCACCACATGAAATTTTTTGAAAAACTTGAGTTTCAAAAAAAAAACACTCCAAATTTTTGTTTTCATTGCGTTAATATTTGATAGTTCACTTGTGTTTTCGGCTTCGGCAAAACCTTCGGCTTAGTTTTGGCAGAACCCGAAGTTTGGCCGAAGGTATGATTTTTGGCCGAAGGTGTGATTTTTCGCCGAAGGTGGCCGAAGCCAATTAATTGGTCGGACTCTACTTGGAAGCGCAAATGTCACAGACTATTTTTATACTGGTACAGCTTTATTTTAATACCGAAATTACGGCAGTATAAACACCCTACCTTAAAATAAATAACTACCAATTACAATAACAAAATTTTTAAAATTTGTGAAAATTACGAAATTGATTTTTGTCCAGCAAGAGGTTGAAAATTTCAAATTGTGTGACGGTATAAATTTCAAATTGTGTGACGGTATAAATTTCTAAGCCTAATGCCTGCTAATCTCGCGCCGAAAAAGTGGTGCTGGTACATCTTGGAACTATTCGTTTTCTTTTTCGAATTTCTTGCGCTTTTTTATAATATATGTTAATAACATTTATTAGATGTCCATGCTGCTATTGTTTCGACGTATTACATGATATTAAAGCGTCTAGCATTGCCAGCGCTATTTTGGCACCGGACTAAATGTGACCAAAGAAGCCCATGATACTATTTTCAACGATCAGACGTGAATCGATCAGCCTATAAAATTTCATAGATGAATTGCCTGAGCGATGGAGAAACAAGCTTTGCGCGAATTGCATTCGTGTACATAACATTCGTGAAAGCACAAAAAACTACACCCCTTCCTTATTTCACTTTTGCAAAAGCTTCTAATGCTCCTAGGCAGTTTTTTGGTTTTTGGAAAAATCTTTTTGATTTGATTTTATATAACAAGATTTCTTTCTAGCGCTAGAAATCTGAATATTGTTTGTGTGAAAATCAGAATTAACTTTTTTCTTCAAAAATCTGCAAAAAATACTTTGGAGGAAATTGATAAACAAAAAAATTCTCTGGAAGAGAAAATGCCACGAAACCGTATTACGATAATACATAATATAAAAAATAAATAAACTGCTGTGGCAGTTAAAGCAAACTGAAATTAATAGGATTTCCGATATTTTTACAGAAAGGGATTACGTACAGGACTTTGATTTTGGGTAGTTGATGGCTTGCAAATTTTTTCTTTTGTAGCTGAAATAATGGTATTACATAAATGAGTTTGGAAATATTTTTGCTGTTAATAATGTTTCAATGAACTTACTGTCTTCAGGGCACTTCGGCGAACAGATTACATTTGTAGTTCTGGCCCGTATATTTTCCATATTGATTCTCATTGATATGTGTCCAAAGAGAAAATATCCCAATCCCATCCCGAAGATTACCACTAAAAACACGTAACCATTGTAGATCATCACAGAAAGCATAATAACATATCCCAGTGTATTTTGAAATAAAAACACACACGCTTGTTGCAATACACTGCAAAACTTTTTGGGAAAAGTAACTTCATGTGTCGAGTCGCGTTGTGTGGTCAAAAGTGTTGCTGTTTCGACAGGGCCACATGATGCAGTCTGTGGACGCTCTCGAGCTGCCCGAGCACGAACTCTTGTTTGATACACCTGCAAGGCATATGTGACAAAATAAAAAGATAACTCAATGGTAAAATTCCTTCGACTGATACGTGTAAGTATTTCTGTGGTAATACCCAACTAGATGCGCACGAACACAGAATTGCTTTTTATGTTAATTTACCTTAATAGCCTCATACAAAATCGACAAAAAAACCATAACTGCAGAGAGCAGAAGGAGCGCTTGTAATCCAGTCACATTTAGGCCGGGAAACAGGAATTCGCCTACGTCGGTATCCCAATAAAACGTCATTCGATGATGGTGAGGCATTTCTCCAATTTTCAGTTTTGCCGTATTGTGTTGTGTTAAGCGAATGTTTTAATATAATTTTCGGGAACAATAATCGTTGGCGATTTCCTCACTCATCACACTCGCCTAAAATTGATGTAAAACATATTAGTTTTTTTACTAATTTTAAATACATGTAGTTATTAAGGTTTTTACAAAATACAAATTGCCAGTAACTTTTGTATGCCACAAAAAACGTTTAATGAGTTATATGTACGCATCCAATATTCGTGCCGTATGTCACGAAATAAATAAATCTCACAATTGACCGTTTTATTCATGAGTTTCAACGCTATTGCATATTCTATGTGTTAACAGTGTATTTATTATGAATGCATAATATATCTTATTGGTAGATTCCATAGATATACGGATATAATTGGATTCATTCACTGAAATTCTTTAATATATTTTTATGTAATGTAACTATGAGTATCGAAACAAACATTTCAATGTATATTAAAATTTTTAATACTGCAAAAGCTTTAATTCAAAGAAATTTGAGGAATCTAGCCATACTTAAAGTATAAGTGAAATTAAATTTTGAACCATCGACCGATTGAAGTACTGGCAGAATTTCTTTTGACTTAAGTTGTTTTAAATTTACTTGCAGTAACAACAACAAATACAGGTAACCACAGGAATGTACGGTTCTTGGAAGTTTTTGGTTGTTCATATTGAAGATAAAGAAAAACTCTACAACTTCGTTTTTACCGCAATTCTCTAGTTTTAATAATTCTCAAGTTATTGGTTTTGATATCCAGGTTAGCAGGAATACAAAAGGGCTTTAAAAAAAATTATTTTCAAGAAAAATTTCGATTTTTTACAATTCAGAAAATATTATACCATTCGGATAATGAAATCAAAAATTCTCCGGCTTTGACAACTATTTGGGTACCCGGGCAAAAATTTATTTTTTTAACTTTTACAAATATTTTTTTTAACTTTTATTTTTATTACTTAACTCTCAAATGTTTTAAAATTCCTTTAACCCTTAGAGGCACAGAAAAATAGCAAATATTTTCACCCTTCCGGCACTCGAAAAAAATTTTTTTTTTTTGATTTTTTTAGTGGTACCATTTTAAAGTATCATACGGCAATGAAAGACGGTTTAATTGGTGGTACAATTTTGATACCACCGTGCAGTATTTGTTACAAAAAAGGTGGTAAGTGCATTTGTGATCCAATTTTGATTTTTTGAGTAAAAAGCTGGACTACAGTGGACGTATTTGTAAAAAATAAAAATTTTTATTTAATACTAATAGCTTAAACATCATTAATTTATATAGAGAGAATTTTTAACCCCTATAGAAAAAAACGTACTGAACAGGTTAATTAGTTTTTTTTGGTAAAAGTTTGCTTCTAAAATAATTTTTATTTTTTTCTTAAATTTTATATTTTCTTCTTAAGTTTTATATTTTTTAGTAATTTTGTGTTCGATTCTAATTAGTAAGAATTAATGTAAAAAAAACAAAAAATTAAAAAAAGGTTTTATTAAAAAATGTACTAAAAAGATTAAAAAATATTTCAAAAAACATTTGTTTTTAGTACAAAAATTATTATTTTCTTTTTAGTACCAAATAACAGCTTTTTTTCATTTTTTTTTTAATTTTATACTTTTTAATCTTCGGCTATATATCCTTGCCTTCCGTTATCATTACGAGGAAGAAGTAGTGAATATATTGCAGTGTTACCGTAGCTACATATGTGGGCAAAATTTCAAGTCAATCGAATGATTGAAAGTGGGTCAAGTAGATTACAAGATTTGACCAAGACAAACAGATAGATAAACAGACAAACAACCAAAAAAGCAAGCTAAAAAAACCTTTTAATAATGACTAAGCTCTTTCATTTAAGAGCCCAACTTCCAAGTCAATCGGATAAAAAGCTTGTAGGGAACGACAACTATAGAAAAAGTTTAACTACTAACACTGCCCAACATCAATATGTGGCATATGTGGACTTATGCCTTCACTCTGTGTATCAAAAAACTAACACTAACCGTGTACTGGGATAGAATCCACCCCAGCTACAAAAACTTTTATAAAAAAAAAAATTTTTTAAAAAAAGCTTTTATTTAAAAAAATGCACTAAAAAGAAAAAAATAATTTTCTGGACGCTGTGTATCACAAATATAAAAGCTTTTAAAAAGCGAGATAAATGTTTATTTTATTGTTTTATGCTTTATCTCACTTTTTAAAAGCTTTTATATTTGTGATACACAGCGTCCAGAAAATTATTTTTTTCTTTTTAGTGCATTTTTTTAAATAAAAGCTTTTTTTAAAAAATTTTTTTTATTTTTTTTTATTTTGTTCTTTTTAGTCTTCGAATATATAGCTTTACATTTGAGATGTCCTCACAGGCTTTTTAACTTGAGAATCGTATTCAGCGAACCCCAAAACCCGCGGAATATATTTTTTCCCGGAACAATTGAGAAAAAGGATAATCACGTTATCCTTACAGGACATTCCGTTATCCTTACAGACTTTTTGATGACAGATTCGGATTCAGCGACCCCAAAAACCCCCAGAATAGATTTTTTTCCGGAAAATTTGGAGAAAAGGATAATTACGTTATCCTTACAGGACCTTCCGTTATTCTTACAGACTTTTTAATGACAGATTCGGATTCAGCGACCCCAAAAACCCCCAGAATAGATTTTTTTCCGGAAAATTTGGAGAAAAGGATAATCACGTTATCCTTACAGGACCTTCCGTTATCCTTACAGACTTTTTAATGACAGATTCGGATTCAGCGACCCCAAAAACCCCCAGAATAGATTTTTTTCCGGAAAATTTGGAGAAAAGGATAATCACGTTATCCTTACAGGACCTTCCGTTATCCTTACAGACTTTTTAATGACAGATTCGGATTCAGCGACCCCAAAAACCCCCAGAATAGATTTTTTTCCGGAAAATTTGGAGAAAAGGATAATTACGTTATCCTTACAGGACCTTCCGTTATTCTTACAGACTTTTTAATGACAGATTCGGATTCAGCGACCCCAAAAACCCCCAGAATAGATTTTTTTCCGGAAAATTTGGAGAAAAGGATAATCACGTTATCCTTACAGGACCTTCCGTTATCCTTACAGACTTTTTAATGACAGATTCGGATTCAGCGACCCCAAAAACCCCCAGAATAGATTTTTTTCCGGAAAATTTGGAGAAAAGGATAATCACGTTATCCTTACAGCACCTTCCGTTATCCTTACAGACTTTTTAATGACAGATTCGGATTCAGCGACCCCAAAAACCCCCAGAATAGATTTTTTTCCGGAAAATTTGGAGAAAAGGATAATCACGTTATCCTTACAGGACCTTCCGTTATCCTTACAAGGACGAAGTAGTGAAAATATTGTATTGTCATCGGACTTATATAAGTGTGCAAAATTTCAAGTCAATCGGACAAGTGGAAGTGGGTCAAAATTTGATTGCAAGATTTGACCCCGACAAACAAACAAACAAACAAACAAACAGACAGACAAACAAACAGACAAGATAGCGAGCTAAATAAAAGCTTTTAAAAAGTGAACAGATTGACCGATTCCAAATTTTTGTTTCGAATCGGCCCATTCTTTAACTTTTTTTGAAGTTTTAATGTGGTGTAGTACACTCCAGTACACAGAGAAAAAGTTAATAAAACAAAGTCTGTCGGTATGTCCGTTGTACGTTTCTTAAATATCTTGAGAACGCGTTGACCTAGGCTTGAAAACAAGTTTTACAAAAATCGTAGTTTCCTATCAACTTTTGGCAAAGTAACGGTAGCCATTACTTGTACCTCCCATAGAATTTTCTTAAAAAAATAACGTTTTTTTTAAATTTCTCAAAGCCTATGCGCCTTTATGAAAAAATGCATATAACCAAATTTAACCAGTTCGGCCTTACTGGGACAACATGTCCCAAAAAATTCACGTGAACAATGCTACTTTTCAGACTCTTGAAAATGCTTAAGTAGAATGCCCGAATTTAAGGTTCGACAACCCTGTATTGAAGTCGGAGTGAATCAGTAAGGTCTGCGATCATTTGTCTGAACCTGGTTGCAGTTATAGTGATGCATGAACTGATTTTCATCAGTTACGTAAGCAATGTCGTTCTGTAAACATTAAAATATTTGTGCTGCGATTTAATTTTCTTTCTCGTTTCGTGTATCATATAAATAAAGATCCATTATTCTCGTTACCCGTTATTTATGTATAAAGTGCTTTATAACGGTAAGTTTTTTTTCCAATTGTAGCGATGTTTTGCGCCGTTTCCTCAAATAAACAGTAATAACTACGATTAGTTTTTGAAGTAAATAACGGTTACGTAAAATTATATTCTTCACAGTTTTCGATTGGATGCACCGTTAAAAATTCACCCCAACCCATCGCCGCCGCCTCCAGTACTCCGGCCGCCAAGTAATTTCGTTTGTTGGGAGGGGGAAGGGGGAGGGGGGCTGGCGGTCGGAGCACCGATACCCTCAATATATAAAAATCATCCAAAACGGATTTTTATGAGTTCCTAAATCCAAAGAAATACCTTGTACGACTTCTGAATGTCAAATTAACGCATTTCAGAGGGTGGGGGTTAGAGGGTCACTGACCCCAAAAATACAAAAGTAGCTCAAAATGCATCCGGAGTCCAAAAAAATACATTTTAGAGAATTTTTTTTGTTTTCAGTGCCGTAGGCTTATTTTGTTTTGGGTGGGGGGAAACAAAAACTTTTTGGAAAGAATTCTTTGAGGCAAACTTTTTGGCGTTTACAGTTTTAAAATCGGTCAAAAGACAAACAAATTTTAGCCGCTTGTAATTTTTGCGAAAAAACTTTGGGGGTCTGCCGGCTCCCCCCTATGGCCGAGCGACTAAATTTTTTTTTATTTTTTAAATCCATTTGACCCCATAAATCTAGGAAAAAAATATGAAGATCCTAGTCAACCGCGCCTCTAAAGTAAAATTTTGCCAAATTATCATAAAAAATGTAAAATTTTTGGCCACACAAAAAAAGTATTTTTTTCGAGTAGTGTAATCTATCTGCTGAAGAATCTGACAAAAAAGAGTAATGATGGATTGTAATTGCAACATTTAAGCGGACACAAAAACGCTCATACACCAAAATAGAAAGAATTAGAGCGTTATAAAATATTTCTTTCGCGAATCAAAAGTATAATCAACTTAGATATTTGCTTAACGTTGGATATTAAAACACGAAAGTTAGTTATATTTCTCTTCAATAGATATTAGTTATACTTCTCTTCAATGAGTATCAGTTATACTTCTCTCCAATGGGCAATTGCGCAACTAAATCTTTTGTTTATTGTTGTGTTAAACCTTCAATTCAAAAACAAAATGAGCAAAACTTTCACTATTAGCAGATAAAAACGATAATACACTTCAATTAAATGAAATTTTAAAAATTTATGTGAAACGTTTTAATTGATTAAAAAGCCTAATATGAGTTTTACTTTTTAGAGTAATAAAGTGAAAACTTGTGTTACCAGTTACGTACCCGTAGTATACAACTTATCAATACTGATTACGAAAATTACCAGCTGAGTCTCGAGATGGAGAAGTGTACAGAAATATTTTTACTAACCTTGAAATCAACATAATTTACGTAACATCAAAATTTATGTTAAAATACAAGAAGAAAACACTAAATGTAAAATAATTGAATCAGTAAGAAACGCATTAAGTCCCAGATAATTAAGATCTCAGTATTAATGCTAAACACTTTCATTTGATAACAACAAATGGCATAAGGCTACATGAACAGACGATGGATTTGATAATATCTTTCTCTTGTTTACCAATAAAGAGTGAAAGTTCTTAAAATATTCAGAGCTAAATATTGAAATGTTGAAAAACAGAAATTTGGAAAAAAAATCTGATGTGAACAGCATATGACTTTCTTATAGTACAATTCCATCCTAACACACGTCAAACGCCCAAAATGTGGCATTATTAGCACAAAATCTCAATAAATTGGCAGTTTTCGCGAAAATTCAAAAAAATAGTACAAATTGTGGGATATCTCCACAAAAGCTATCGATTACAAAAGGCAATGATTTAGATAATTAAATCACAATTTCGTTTTTCGCGATTTACCCCAAAATTACGTGTTTTTTAAAAGCTTTTATTTAGCTCGCTATCTTGTCTGTTTGTTTGTTTGTCGGGGTCAAATATTGCAATCAAATTTTGACCCACTTCCACTTGTCCGATTGACTTGAAATTTTGCACACTTATATAAGTCCGATGACAATACAATGTTTTCACTACTTCGTCCTTGTAAGGATAACGGAAGGTCCTGTAAGGATAACGTGATTATCCTTTTCTCCAAATTTTCCGGAAAAAAATCTATTCTGGGGGTTTTTTGGGATCGCTGAATCCGATTCTGATGTTAACAAGTCTGTAAGGATAACGGAAGGTCCTGTAAGGATAACGTGATTATCATTTTTCTCAATTGTTCCGGGAAAAAATATATTCTGCGGGTTTTGGGGTTCGCTGAATACGATTCTCAAGTTCAAAGCCTGTAAGGACATCTCAAATGTAAGGATATATATTCGAAGACTAAAAAGAACAAAATAAAAAATATACAAAAAAATTTAAAAAAAAAGCTTTTATTAAAAAAAATGCACTAAAAAGAAAAAAATAATTTTCTGGACGCTGTGTATCACAAATATAAAAGCTTTTAAAAAGCGAGATAAAGCATAAAACAATAAAATAAAAATTTATCTCGCTTTTAAAAAGCTTTTATATTTGTGATACACAGCGTCCAGAAAATTATTTTTTTCTTTTTAGTGCATTCTTTTTTAATAAAAGCTTTTTTTAAAAAAAAAATTTTTATTTTTTTTTTTTAGCTACGTTTGTATAAAAAAGTTAATTTCTCAAGATTTTTTAAATTTCTACAATAATATATTTTTGTTATACATTGATACCGTATACAGATATCAAACCAGATAGGTATACAGTATCGAGTGTATAGAGTTTCAAATATAAATGACATAGAATACATTTTTTCAATATTTTATTCATTTATACATTTATGTTTCATCCAAATCGAAACGCATGAAACCCTCCTAAGAGGACAACTCTTAAAGCCAATTTAAGATCCAAATAAAAACATAAAAAAAGCTACAATTGCCAGGGGCCATATGATGACAGACAAAATGTTTATTTAAAAAAATCCATTTGTGTAGAACAGGGGAAAAAAAGTGATCCGATTGGATTTTGATGTATGGATGAGTTATGTAAAATCCTATTCTAAAACACATTTTACCTTAATGAATTATTTCAACATGATAAAAAACTTTCATTTGTTTATGGGGAAGGGGAAAAGGAATTTAGCCTAGCTATTTACGAAAAACGTAACTACACGAAATTTCAAGTCTCTAGCTCAATCCTTTCGAAAGTTATGGTGTTCACAGACAAACGGACGGGCATGCGGTAATCAAAATCTTTTGTTCAAATGTACGGGCTTTGCTTGGTAGCTCGTATTCGGGAGGTTGAATTTTCGATGACTTTGTCGGATAAATCTGGCTGAATTTTGCTGGATGTCGTTTGTTATGTTGTTTTCGGTTATTCGCATAGACCTGCGATTAAAGATAGAAAGAACTCTAAAGGAGTTAAATCACCCGATCTCGTTGGCCAATTCACATCGCTGTCGCGCGAGATAACCTGGCATCAGTTTTTGAGGCCGCGGAGCGCAAAACTGATGCAAAATTCGGAATGGAAAGTCCGATTTTTGAGGTTGCTAATCACGTCCAAATCCATGAAATTCCAAATTTTTTCTCGAAATTTTCCAAAGAAGTAATATCTAGGGTTTGTTATTTCTAAATTGATACAAGAAAATTAATGCGGAAAGGACGAGTATGTAAGCTAGTATAGAATATAATTACGCATCGGTGTTCCGATTTCGGAGGCTTCACTATTTGGTTTTTGACTCACATTTTCTGTTCTACATATCAACTGATTTATATAAAACGATTAGGCCGTAGGATAGTTACGCCTATTTGTGCTAATTCTGATATCAAATATCACAAAAAATCTAAAGCCTTCGAGTGCGGTTTGTACAAAAAATCATTTTTACTTACAGCAATCTCAGCCGATAGTCGGACTATGACAGAATATTTATATGGTGTATTCCCGGCCTACTATTAAAAACATAGTGTGATTGTACAATATTTATCGGTTTCCGAGTTGGAATTTATATAATAAATACAATACCAAAGATTTCAAACGCTGTTTTGGTTTAATTGTGTTAAACTATATAGCCATATCAGCACTGCAGCAAGCTGACTAATATTTTTAAGTTTAATATAATTTTAATAATTTAATATGATAATTGAGTGAAAAACGTCACTTTGTTCTATTCTTTCTCTCAGTCATTCCATCGTGCCCGCACTACTGTTGTTGAAGATGCGCAGTGCATGAAAAATGAAATCCCACTTTGAAAATCCACATATCTCGCAGTGCTTGTGGCAAAATAAAAAAAATATAAGTTTCAGTAACAAGAGTGAAGGGAAAGAGATACCAAACGTCAAATTTTGCATTTGCCAAACCTAGCAAATTCACGAAAAAAGGGTAGTAGATTTCGATAACAGGGTGTTAGATTTCTATAAAAGTTGATTAAACATAAAATAATAGCTGCGTTCCCGACCCATGTAAAAACTACTGCGAAGTACTGATCAGCACCAGCAACTTTTCTAGGGAACGCACTTTTGGATGATTACCCAGTGAAAAATTATTCACCCCTGTTCTGGAACCCGGCGTTAGCCCGCTAAACGTACCGCCTTCGACTCGATTCGCTACGCGATCGGTGTTCTGGAAAACGGCGTTTGCTGTTAAAAAATACGGCAAACATCGCATGCAAACGCAGTGTCAAAAATCAGCTGATTGTGTTTATTTCTTGCTTATGCGAGTGAAAACGTTTGATAAAATTTTGAAAATGGATTTAACACTCCAATTACTTTTGTTAATGAGGCAGGACGAGGTAAATTCACTGAGAAACCAAAGAAGCTTACTGAGAGATTCTTCGAACGTAATGAGGTTAAGTGAAGACTCGTAACTATACTTTCATTTTATCGATTAATAGGTGGAATTGTGAAGTATTTGTTAAACTTAGAGTTCCACTCCTATTTGAATAAAACACTTTATTAATTATGATTCATAAAATTGAAAAGACATTTGCCAAACTTGCATTTTGTCAATCACGGCCAACACCAAACGCGAGAAAACTCAAGTGAGCAATTTAACCTCAAATATCAGCTCCCGGCGAATCTCAGAACATCAAAAATCGAATAGAATCGAATGCGTTCCTGCGCGTTGAACTGAAACGAAACGCCGCGTTTTCCAGAACACCAAAAATGAAATATCGAGTACCAAGCGAGTGAATATCGAATAAACTAACGTAACGCCGGGTTCCAGAACAGGGGTAATTAAGGCATTATCGCTAAGGTGTCTTTAAGACATGAGACAAATAATATAAAAGCCTCCAAATTAAAATGAGATGGAAGTTCATCTCAGGAAAAACGCGCCTTTTATGCGTGTGTTGGAAAAGTGAACTAAAAAAATTATTTTTTGTTGAAGTTTTGTGTTGGCTATCAGGAGAATTTAAACGACTCGGTAAATATTTTTATAGAAAAAGTAATAGATTAAGCCTAGTACGCAGTTCGAGTAAAATGAAATTTTCCATACAAATTTAACACTGCGCTTAAATTTAACCTCAGAAATTTTACCAAGCGGTACGCAGTTCGCTGGTAAAATGATGTGAAAAACTCATGTTGCAATGTTGCCTACACTACACTACACTAGATGGCGTAGAAAGTCTCCACTTGATTTTACCAGCATTTTAACTGTTCGGTACATTAAATTCGAGGTAAAAATTTGACAGATGAAAATAATAGAGGTTCTGTTTCCAGTTTTCTTAACGAGTGTGGTTTTTTAATTGAAAAAAATGGAAGAATATTTGGATTTTGAAGAAATTGAGGAATTGAAATCTTAGCTGTCAATTTGATTTCTCCACAAACAGTTTTTACTTCGTTTTTAATGTGCCAATTTGGAGTCCGCGTTAAAATTTCATTTTACTCGAACTGCGTACTAGGCTTAAAAGGGGAAAAGCACTTGTGCACTTATCCGAGGGGCAAAATTTGTGACGGGGAAACTTAATTGAACACTATTTTTCGTGCATAGGGTTGCAGTTAGGCGTTAACTATTGTGTGGAATTCCTAAAAATGTTCACGGGTTTCGAAAAACTGTTGCACTTGCAGGGCTCGTGCAGCTATCCGAGAAGCAGTTATCCGGGGATCACTGTATAATTTTTCCAATTGATTTTTGTGTTAAAAATATTCAGTGGTTTTCTCATGGGAATTAATGGGCTAATATGGATTATAAAGGGTCTTTCAATAACGACATAACAATTTTGTATTTTAATAAAAACGCACCCTAAAACTTTTTTTATGATCTGGCAATGCTAAAACGTCAGTCAAGGTTTACATTTTTATCATGGGGAAGTTCACGAACGAGCAATGCCACACAGCTGGTCAAACAATTGATCTATTGAAGGAGAAGTTCGGTAATCGTGTAATCTCGAGAAATGGTCCGGTCGAATGGCCACCTCGCTCATGCGATTTAACGCCGTTGGATTTCTTTTTATGGGGTTATGTTAAGTCGTTGGTTTATGCCAACAAGCCAACAGCGTTAGAGGAGCTCAGGAACAATATCGAACGCGAAATTGCCAACGTTCCGGCCGATTTGTGTGGAAGAGTGGTGGAAAATTGGCTCCAAAGAATCAATCAGTGCAATGCTCGCGGTATGAACGACATCGAATTTCATACTTAAATGTAACATGTCCACTACACCTGGAATAAATTTCAGCCCGATATCTCAATTATTCTGTGTTTTATTTAAATACAAAATTGTTATGTCCTTATTGAAAGACCCGATATTATACGGATATTGCTTCGATTTCGTATTTCCAAATATAAAAATACGCGTTACGCTAGATCTTAATAACAATTAAATTTTTTCTGGTACTCAAAATTGACAGTACTTGATCCCAAATAATTAATTTTAAATATTACTTTTTTGAGTCTCTTTCGAGTTGCTGATTGGAGTGGTCGAGATTCGTTCCGGTCGGAGAAATCCCCATTTTGAGTGTCTTTAGGGTGTAGACGTGTGTGTTCCAGGCGGGCTTGGGTGTCGGTCGTGATCCCGACTGTATACGCCAGATTATACATGTCGCCATTTTCATGGCGCACGTTTAAAAATATTATTTTATTAAACCTACTCGCTGCACCATTCAAGTACAGTGTGACAAGATTAACTCCCAGACATGGTCATGTAGTGTAACTGGATCAACCTAACGCAAAAATCAAAAAAAAAATATTACTTTTTACTTTTTGGCAATTTATTTATTTTTAATTTTTTTGACCTTTCTATGGAAAACAAGCCAAAATTTTGACAAATTCATTTCATTCTCTAAATGCAGTTTTGGCAGTCCAATGATTGTGTCAAGTAAATTTGACAAGTAACTTTAATCATCTATATTAGCAACAATCACGGATCTAATTATTTGATCCCAAAATCATAACGTTAAAATACACATGTGGAGACGCCAGATAAGAGTATGTCCCATCATTATAGAGGTACTTCTACAATTTTCGACTTTTTAACTGGTCTAATTTTCCCTACATGTGTCAGAAAAATATTTTGCCGGCAAATTTCGGTAGTGCTGTTTAGAAAAGGTAAACAAGTGCGAAAGAACCAAAAAGAAAGTGTATTGGAATCAAAATAAAAAAAAATTATATAAAAGCAGTTACGCTTCTCGTGAAGTTAAGAATTGCAGAAACTTCATATAACCACAAAGTGAAAATTGCTGACAATTTTGTTTTGAGAATTTTCAAACAATTTTTAAAATATGTACAGTAATACTCAATCAGCACAAATTAGCACTGCAAAGGATGCTCTATCCCAAGCAATACAGAGCAATATTGTTCCGAATCAGGAATATTTACTTCAAGGATCAATTTTGGATTCCGCTGTGGAGCATTTACTTCATAGGTAATTGGTTTTTATTTATTTATTTGTATTTAGTTATGCATTCATTGTCAGTTTTACATCAGCATTGTACAAAATCTTCAAATGCGTGTTCCTAGTTTAAAACAAAAACAGTTATGTAGCCCACATCCGGTACAACATGTTGACCATCTTAGTTGTACAAAGAGTCGTAATGTAGGGTTGCCATCCACCTACGAACCTACACCTTGAAATTGTCTAATTTCATGCTAATTCTAGTACGTTTTATAATTTATAAAATGTTCGGTTTGCTAATTCCCTTGCTAATTTTTTACAACTCGCCGCGTGTTTAAATTGGAAAAGTAAAATAACTGTCATCGATTCGTCACTTATTTGCCCCCGCCATAATGAAAATGAAAATGTGGCTTATGTCAGGTTGCAACAAATATGAACATACACTAAGCATCGCAAAACCACATCTAGATTTTATAGAAAATCTACATTCCTGCGCAATTTACACTATAATCCCACAAATAAAATATTCACCCTTGTTCTGGGATACGGCGTTAGCCCGCTAAACGTAACGCATTCGATTCGATTCGATTCGCTACGCTATCGGTGTTCTGAAAAACGGCGTTTGCTGTTTAAAAATATGGCAAACATCGCATGCAAACGCAGTGTCAAAAATCAGCTGGTTTTGTTTGTATCTGTGTTGATAGCCATTTCAGTGCAAGATTTGAAAGTAAAACATGGATTTCACGGTATCAATTTATTTAGTATTGAGGCAGGAGGAGATAAACTCCTTGCGGGAGCAAAGAATTCTTCTGAGAAATTCTTCGAACGTCCTGAATTTAAGTGAAGAAGCGTGAGTATATAGAAAAAGGGTAACTTTCAATTCATATAAGTTTTTTTCCTAGCTTTAGGAAGGATGTTCGGCTGAGCAAAACATCATTTTTATATATTCTGAGGAAATCTTTTTTTGGTGGTCCCAAGCTGGATAATTTATCCGATATTGATTGCCAGATGGCCTGCACCTCTGCCACTGGTCTCCGTGAATAGCTCTTCGCGATATCAGGGTGCTCCTTCATTACATCAATTAAATAGTCGAATTGGGCAGTATTTGTTGAATTTTTATTTCCACTCCTATTTGACAAATACACTTGTTATTTCATACTTAAATATATATTTCCATTATTTTCTAAAAACATTTTAATTGATCGCAAAACAAAACCTGAAACTGCCTTCAATATCCACCAAACGCGAGAAAACTCAAGTGAGCAATTTAACCTCAAATATCAGCTCCCGGCGAATCTCAGAACAACGAAAATCGAATACGTTGCGAGGCGTTACTCCGCGTTGAACTCAAACGAAACGTTGCGTATTTCAGAACACAGAAAATGCGATATCGAGTGCTGATCGAGTAAATATCGAGCAAACTAACGTAACGCCGTATTTCAGAACAAGGGTGATTAGCTTGTGAGAATTGTTATTCTCTTTAATTCGCTCTATACCTTGAACTACCGAAACACCTAATACGTTTAAGATACAGAGTTTTAATAATCTACAAAAGTCTACAAAATTGCATTTTTCTTCAACTTTCCTTCATACATAAGACTATCGAGAAATACGTGTTTTCGGAGTAAATTGCGAAAAAAAAACGTTTTTTAAAAGGCCGCCATTTTGATGGCTTCCGGTTAACGGATTATGGATTTTCATAGGATTGTCCCATTCCAGAACCAGTGTCTGTATAATTTCATGGCTCTAGGTCCAGTGGTTTATGAGAATTTTTGTACATAGGCTGACCGTATTTTCTAAAGACAAAAGAAACGGAATTATTTATTTACACTTTTTTAAGTTATCGTGGTAAAATAATCCAAAATAATACTAATAATTAAAGTATTTTTTCCCGAACTGTGAACGCATTTCGCGGCAATAAACAAAATTCTTAGTACTGTTAATGATTTTTACTTTCTTCTACGGAGTATAATAAAGTATTGTATTCATGAAAAATTTCGACCTCTTAATTTTGCCTAAAAAACATTTCCCGATCACTCCTGAGTCGATTGGAGTCATATTTAAAAAATGTCTTTCTGTCTGTCAGTCTGTCAGTCTGTGTACAAAATTTCTCAAAAACTAATAGAGTTAGCGCCCTGAAATTTTACAGGCATGTTGGGTCCTGAAATGGGACGATCCTATCAACTTTTGGTGGAAATCCGTTAACCGGAAGTATCCAAAATGGCGGTTTTTCAAAAATCGCGATTTCGTTTTTCTCGATTTACTCCCAAACTACGCGTCTTTTAGTGGTCGTAAGTATGACAAAACTTGGAGAAAATAAAATTTCCCACACTTTTGTCTTTAGCTATAACTCGATATCTCCACCTGTCATCGAGATAAACCGTTATTTCCAAAAAAAAACAGTTTTTTGCGATTATCTCGAAAACTAACGGGTTTTTGCTGACTGAATGTATGAAGTGAATTAATGAGAATGGCATTCTGCACAATTTTGTTTCTTACCGTTATCCGTTATCTTTTACCGTTATTGAGATATTTTCATTAATATGTAAAAAATCATATGTTTGCGAATAATTTGCAAACTAACGGTTTTTCGACAAATCATTTAAAAGAATAATTAAAGATGTTAACATTTTCTACATTTTTGCCATTTACCGTAAATTGATATCTTTTACAGTTCTCAAGTTATCTCAAATTTTGTACGTTTTTGATATTTTTGAATAAACCAAGAATTTATTGGGAGGTCGTCTTAGGTTGACAACGCGACAGGGCTCTAGCGTAAATTGCGCAGGGTCGTAGATTTTGTAGAAGAAAGTTTTGTGTTGACCACAACTGATATTTTATATATTGTAATAGTGTATTAATTCTATTTTTAATATAATAAATTTTAAATATAGATTTATTTATATTTTTAGTTTATTATATCGATAATAAACATACAATTCCGGAATCACTCCATTTACTTAAAACAATAACTAACGCGTGTCAAGTTTCAAGTCTATAGTACATGTCAAATTGGGTTAACATTATATTACACGAATTGACCTTGATTAACATACATCTAGACATAAAAGCATGTAAAAATATTATATACTTTTTATTGTTGTTAGTGAAAATCTAATTAAAATTTTGTCACTGTCCCAAAATTCTCATTATATCTATTTTATTTTTAGATTAAAAGGCTTGTGTGATAATGTTGATAGTGGGCCAGAGCCATTTCAAGATCACGAAGTTTGCTTTAGTTTGAGAGCCCCGAATCAACAGACTCCACTTATGTTAAGAGTAAGGCGGGCTCAGGATTGTGAAGCACCGTATCAACTTCGTTACATTGGCCAGCCTGAAATTGGCGATCGTACACGACCAACGTTAGTTCGATCCAGTATTGATGTTGCATGTACTGCAACTGTGATTGAATTTCTCACAGAACTTGGTTGTCGTGTAGAATTTGAATACACCAATCGTGGTAAGATTTTACTAACTTACAGAAACAAAAATACAGTAGGGGTATTCACAGAAGCTATTAAACTAGTTGTTATAGTCGTAAAATAGTATTATTTGATAAAGTTTTGTAAACAAGAACAAAATACACGGCAACATTTTTTTGCAATCTTAACACAATTTTTTGTGTACTAACCGCTTGGTGTAAAATATTAACTTTGGATAAATATTTGAAATAAGAAAAAATATACCTAGTGAACTTAGCGATTCGCGGATATGTGACAGTTTTAGTTAATTGTGACTAGAATATGTTGAATATGTTAGTGTTTTAAGTGATTTGGTGATTAGTGAAAATAATTAGTGTGGTTTCCGCAAAGAAAAAACGGATCAAGTAAAAAAATGTGAATAAAAAAATAGGTATCTTTTCAATTTTACTACAGGCTCGAAAAAATGCGTTCACGGTTTGGAGCAAAACTTTAACAAATAATACTGTTTTAGGACGATAACAGCTATTTTAATAGCAAATGTGAATACCCTTAATGTTTTTTATACGATTTTATATTGTGAAAATGTTTTGATATGTTTGATTTTTTTTTGATTTTAAGAAAAGCTACAATCGCAACACACTATATCAGTGTTGGCCATCAATCAACTACATTTATAGTTGATTGATTAGTTGATTAAAATTTAGTTGCAACTAAATAAATCACAACAAACGATTGGTTGCAGCTCGCAACTAATTTAGTTGCGTTTGGATCAATCGCGATCAACCTTGTTAGTTGTAGCTTTATTTCGAAATGTAAGGAAATTGTGCGGTAAGTAAAAAAAAATATTATGGAATGGAATTTTCTCACAATATTTTCTACGATGGAGAAAAGTTTCTGAAAATTCCAAGTAAAACTCCTTTCCTAGTCATTCTTTTAATTAAATTATTTTGTTAAATGTTAATTCACAAATTTTTTTTGTGTGAAGATATAAAATTATATCTATAAACATTCTAACATTATTGGAAAAATTACAAAAGTTTTTCTGGGGAATTTTTTTATAAGAGCAGAATATAAGGCCAGATTTTCTTTATTATAAAGTAAATTGGACTGATTATTCTCACAAGAAATATACGCGAATTCGAAATCCCCGATTTTGATATTTTTTTCAGAAATAATTTACCAAAGAATTTTGATTTTTTTTTCGGAGGCATGCGGGGTAATTTCGTTCTTAAATTCGTTATGATTTAGTTGACTTTCATAATCTCGGCCACATATGTTTTACTTAATCTTTTACGAGAACTTCGTATCAGTATTTTCAACTTCATCATATATAAGACTAGCAAAAAAACGCGTAGTTTCGGAGTAAATAGCGAAAAATCAAAAAAATATCCTTTTTGCTAATTTCAATTTTTAGCGATTTTCTCGAAAACTAACAGTTTTTCGTCGTGATATGTGCTTATTACAGTTAGCGATTACTTTTATTTGTTCTCGAGATATTGACATTAATATCTGAAAATTTTGTTTTTTTTTTATTTTTTGATTTTTTACAACAAAACAAAAAAAATATAGATGATACAACGTTCTACGATTTGGCCTTTAACCGTAAAATAACATATTTTCGTACTCTAGAGAAATTACATTTTTTGTGTGAAAAAGTCATTGCTGTTCAGACATTTTCTGGCTAATTTTATTTTGCTCTGTAATTTTTCCAAAAAAAATTCGATTCTATGTTGTATAAGAAAGTGATGTGCTGTTTCTGGCTAATTTAATTTTGCTCTGTAATATTTTAAAAAAAATCGATTACGCCTCAGTTCCAGGAGTTTCAGCTGGGCAAGCAAAAGAATATTCTTTTTCATTCTTTATCATTCGCGAATTTTTGATGTTGGTAATAAATGTTTTTCATTCTCTCGCGAAAAGAATTTATGCATGAACATTTTCGAAATCGTATCGAAAGTATGTTGGACCCAAAAACTCATTTGCGAATGAAAAATATCAGTTGTGGTCAACACAAAACTTTCTTCTACAAAATCTACGACCCTGCGCAATTTACGCTAGAGCCCTGTCGCGTTGTCAACCTAAGACGACCTCCCAATAAATTCTTGGTTTATTCAAAAATATCAAAAACGTACAAAAATTGAGATAACTTGAGAACTGTAAAACTCACTCCAAATTTTCCGCGTTTCATTGACGCTTGAATTGGGTGTTTATAAAAATGTAAGATAAATATATTTTATGTTTTAATCAGTGTTGAAAACTTTATTTTGTTATTTCGTTCATTTCGCTCTTAAAAGTTTTACTCCCAACGACAAGAACGTTTGCTGCGGTTTCTTACTGCCG
Source organism: Chrysopilus asiliformis (assembly GCA_964034945.1). Taxonomy (NCBI): domain Eukaryota; kingdom Metazoa; phylum Arthropoda; class Insecta; order Diptera; family Rhagionidae; genus Chrysopilus; species Chrysopilus asiliformis. Next base: position 36,958,006 of record OZ035963.1, read on the forward strand.
TTCTCAAGAACGAAAATGATTTGCAAGCGCAATCATTCTTTAAAGAGAGAAAGTTTGAGCTCCGCGGTATTGTTCGTAGGAGTCGGAATGACCGATGCACATTTTTCCGTTCTCGCTCCCAAGTTAAGAACGAAATGGTTTCTATTTAAGTTTTCGCTCCTTGTTGAAAGCGGTTTGTGGGTCTCGCATAAAAATGAATGAAAGCCTCGAGCGATGGATTTTTGGTATGATGCCCACACACACATATAAGTATGGATTTTACTAGTGAGAGAACGATATTTCGCTCCCAGCATTAACGTTATGTTCTCAAAGAACGTAAAAACAAAATGCAAATGTAAACGCGGAGCTCCCGGCGTATTCCAGAATACCAATTTCATAGCGAATCGAATCGAACACGATACGTTTTTGTTCCCAACGCCGTATTCAAAATAGAGGTGAATATCTTATGGTTTTTCTACACACTTCCGTTTTAGATTGAAACGCACAGAAAAAACCCTTATGTTTTATGAATTTCGAGAAAAATTGTTTTTTGCTCCAGCTTGATGAGGGCTCTAATGTCCGTAGTAAAAATTAAAACCGTTATTCAGTCATAACTTTGAGCTGAGGTGGATCTCTGCCTGAATATTTGTTCAACTTTAATCGATAAGACTAAGTTCTGTCGCTCGAGTCAAAGTTGTAGAGTCATGAGAGAAATATTTAGAGTCTGACCGATTAATTGGCTTCGGCTCTCTTTTGGCCAAAAATGAAACCTGCGGCTAACCTTTGGATTCGGCCAAAATTAAGCTGAAGGTTTGACCGAAGCCGAAGGTGCAAGTGAATTGTCAAATATCAATGCAATGAAAACAAAAATGTGGCGTATATTTACTGTCTTATACAAAGTATAAAGTATTCATGAAAAATTTCGACCCCCTAATTTTGCCTGAAAATTATTTCTCACTCCTGAGTCGATTGGACCCATATTACAAAAATGTGTTTCCATTTGTCAGTCTATTATAGGACATTCAGCTTAACCATCGACTTTTGATACATGAAACTTACTGCCAATATGTCACATAACAATGTGGAACGAATTGATATTTTCAAGTTGTTGGTATCAGTTGTTTAGCAAGTTTTACTGAACTATAAATAAATTTGACCTTATTTTTTCAATCTACAGGGTGAGTCACAACTACTGTCAGCAAATAAAAATGCTGTAAAAAATAAAATAATTCAAAGAGTAATATATTTTTTGTTTAAAGACAAATAATTAATTGCGCAGCTCAAATCTTTCTCCTTTCTCCTTAATGGTGAGATGTAAACGTTTGAAAATGTATTGCAGCTGGCACGCACTATTTTCTGTGGCATTTCATCCCATATATTTACTAATGCTTCTTGCCGTTTTCTTTGGTCCACCTGTGCGGAGAATTTTCCATGTACCTGTCTCGCTAAATCGTTTTATAGTCCGGAAGATAAATCTTTCATTGATACCAACATCTCTAATGCGTTTAAGGATAGCAGGATCACAACGAGCTCTCTTTTCGTGTCCATGTTTATTATAACTTATAATGCAGAAAAAACAATAAAATTTTTCTATAGAGAATAAACTGATTCGCTGGGGAAAAATGCCAGATGTACATAACATTGATACCTAAACTTCACTGACAGTAGTTGAGACTCACCCTGTAAATTAAAAATATCTTTTTATACCCGTATGGTGAAACCAAAGGGTATATTAACTTTGCTTTACCGTTTGTAACGCCAAGATCCCGTCATCACACACAAAAATGAATTACACCAGTGTGTTTAGAATGATAAAAAAAATTGAATTTTGCATGTCCGTCCGTCTGTCTGTCTGTCTGTCTGTCTGTCCGTCTGTCTGTCTGTCCGTCCGTCTGTCTGTGGCGCGGATTGCGGGCGCACGGATTGAGCTACAGACTTGAAATTTTGCGCAGATTCGTTTTTCGTAAAATGCGAGGCTAAGTTCGTTAATGGGCAAAAATGGACCATTAGGGGGGTACGAAAACGTTTTTTGCGAATATCTCAAAAACGGTGCATCTTATTAAAAAAGTCAAAGAACAAAAGTTATTTAGGATATGATTCTACATAAAACTCCCATACATAAAAATCCGATTGGAATAAATTTTAAAAAATCTTATTGGAAAATTTGACTTCAAAGTGGAATTTTGGTACAACTGTTCGAATTTTGATACGAATATCACCATACGGGGGGTCTCCAATGATTGCCAGATTGGCAATTATAGCTTTTGTTATGTTTTAAATTAAATATACATACCTTCTTTCTTTATTCATTTTCACGGTTTTTTAATTTTAGCTGTCGATTCCAAAATCGGCGCGCCTCGATTTGTCGTTTTTTATCGACTCATTTCGATACAAAAGTCTTGAGTAATACACAAAATTTGTTCGAATATCAAACAAGAGATGGCGTTAGTTGTATATTTCGAATTTTTACGCCTGCTGTCGATAAAAAAGTCTAAGGGAATACCAAGAGTCGATTGGCGTGATTCAAGGCGAGGCGCGCGAGTTACGATTCCCACATCCCAGTCTGCTGATTCACAGTTATGAACTTAGATGCAACATCCAAATTCTACGAATGGTTCCCACAGTTGCAGTTCAACAGAGATACCACCTAATCGCTTTCTCATCCTAAAATTCACTAGAAATTCATAATCACATTTCAATTATTTTCTCACGTCAATAAATTATACCAGAGATGAAAATATTTCTCAATTTTTATAAAGACTCACTTCTGATGAGGAATATTTATATCGACCAGAATAACACTCACTTCTGATGAGGAATATTTATGTCGAGCAAAATAAAACTCATTTATGTGTCGTCAAAAACTTATACTCGATGTTTCTCGCTTTGTTTGATACGTGGTCTTTTTAATATTATGTTGCTTTTATGGGGTGGTGATGGGTGGATGATGGGTGGGTGATGAGTGGGTTAGTAGGGGGTGGGGTGTGGGGGGAGGGGGAAGGGGGAAGGGGGAGGAGGAGGGGGGATTTTTTTTTCCAAAAAAATTTTTTTTTTGGAAAATAGTACGGAGCAAAATAAAATTAGGGAGGAAATTTCTGAACAGCACATGACTTTCTTATCAAAAAAAAAAATTGTTTTTACGAAAATACCCTAGAGCAAAATAAAATTAGCGAGGAAATGTCTGAACAGCACACGACTTTCTTATACAAAAAAAAAATTTTTTTTTAGGAAAATACCATAGAGCAAAATAAAATTAGCGAGGAAATGTCTGAACAGCACACGACTTTCTTATACAAAAAAAAAATTTTTTTTTAGGAAAATACCCTAGAGCAAAATAAAATTAGCGAGGAAATGTCTGAACAGCACACGACTTTCTTACACAAAAAAAAAATTTTTTTTAGGAAAATACCCTAGACATTTTGTTCAGACATTTCCTCGCTAATTTTATTTTGCTCTATGGTATTTTCCTAAAAAAAAAAATTTTTTTTTGTATAAGAAAGTCGTGTGCTGTTCAGACATTTCCTCGCTAATTTTATTTTGCTCTAGGGTATTTTCCTAAAAAAATTTTTTTTGGATAAGAAAGTCATGTGCTGTTCAGAAATTTCCTCCCTAATTTTATTTTGCTCCGTACTATTTTCCAAAAGTAAATCACCCGCCAGAAAAAAGTTTCATACAAAGTACCCCCCCTCCCTGACCCCACCCCATACTAACCCACCCATCATCCACCCTTTACAATAAATAATAATTTCTTATCATGCATTGAAAATTATTTGAAATCGTACACTAGCCACACCATACAAAATCGACCAAATGAGTTTTTCGTCAGCTCAGCGAAATAAAACTCATTGGAACTGATATTTATTTACAAGAAATATTTATCTCTCATTAGAACTGATATTTATTTTCAGGAAATATTTATCTCTCATTAGAACTGATATTTATTTACAGAAAATATTTATCTCTCTTCTTGAGTTTTTCGTCGCACAAGTAAAAATCATCTCCTTCAGAGATATTTTTTCACACAGTGAAAACGTTATTAGTTGGGAGTGAAACTTGAAATGAGAGATAAAGAGAGAAAAAATAACTCTTATTTTCATCTCTGAATTATACAATAGAATTTAATAATTGTAGATCAGTTGTAAGTTAGAAGCCAACGAATAAATATCTAATTAAACTACAAATTGTTTTAATTCAGAAGCACAGTTGAAGATTTGCTTGATTTATTTTTTTATAGTTATTTTCGGTCAACAACATAACTCGCGCCTAAGGGAATCGACCAGTGGCGGCTTTATAGGGGAGGCAACGGAGGCATTGCCTCCTCATAACATAATGGACTGTATAAAAATCTGTATGTTCAGAAAATAATAATTTAAAAGAAAATCCTATTCTCTAATGTCGAATTCTCTAAAACATAAACTACAAATTCTCTTCATAGAGGCTAGCCTCCGATTCGTACAAATACTTTCATACAGCTTTTGCTAAGCAAAGCATAGCCACATATAGAATACGAACACCAATCTCCGTAAAAAAATCTCTTCATAGAGGCTAGCCTCCGATTCATACAATATCTGTTTCGCTTTTTCCCCCCAGAAGAATAGGTCTTCCTACAAAAGGTCTTCCTATATCCTCATTTCAAATATACACGAGCCGCCACTGGAATCGACCTGTTAATTTGTATCCTGATATTTTGATATTTTCCACAGTGTAGGCAGGCAAGCAATCATAGTGGATTCTTTTAAGTTTTTCCAAGTGAAATCACATCCCTTTTCACTCAATCAATTTTTCTGCAACAAGAATTTTGAGTTTTTTGCAACAGGAATTTTGAGGTTAAAATTGAGACCTGAAATAGTTTGTTACTAATTTTTATATAAAGGGTGGTTAAATTTTAAGGGCCGATGTTGATTTTGAATAAAACACGAATTATTTAGGAAATTATTGTCATTTCTTTTTATAATATTGCTATGGTTCAATTATGTATGGAACAAAATATCGGCCAAATGGCCGCCGCGACCTCGGCGGCACACCTCCATCCGATGGTCCAAATTTTCGATGACGCTGAGGCATAATTGAGGTTCTATGCCGTTAATGTGCCAAATTATCTCATCCTTTAGCTCTTGAATTGTTGCTGGCTTATCGACGTACACCTTTTCTTTCAAATAACCCGTGGCCATCGTAAGTACGGGCCGGAGGCATGATAAATGTCAAACGATGTGACGTCATCATTTACTACTTGGTAGTTTATCGTTGACAGCTGTGCCGGTTGAACGCGTGCGCTTTTTGCTTCGCCGAAATAGTAGCAAAAACGTTTAATTTCATTGTTTTTTCGATGAGTGTCTTTATTTTATAGACTTAGTTATGCGTGGATTGTGAATTACATTGAATTTTCACCGAAAAAGTTGTATTTTCAGTGAAACTATTTGTAACCTCAAAAGTGAACTGTGAGATGTGAAAATCTTTAAAAACAAATAAATAACAAAAAAATTTAGAAAAATTCACAAATCAAGTGTATAAATTTAGTGCTACCTCTTTTCATTTATGTTTTCCACAATTTGGAATTACATTTCATGTTTGTTTTGTAGAAATGCCGCGAACTTGTGTCGCGAAATGTAGCTCTACGCACAAAAAAAAAAATCTATTTTCTTTTTCCAAATGTCAATAAAAGTGATAAGTGTGAATACAAGTGATTTGAAATAGGTGCCAGATTAAAATGATGAATGTGATGACCGGGTTTTTAATCCAAGAATTCTAAGAAAATTCATACGGAATGGACTTCGTATATCATCGTAATTAACTAAATATTATATGTTAGAGCCAACTTTTCCTAATTTTTTATAGATTCTCCAAGCAATTTAAATATATAATGCAAGAAAAAAAATCCTTACATAAAAAAACATTGAAATGACTTAAATTTTCTTTTCGAGTTTCATTTTCGGCGGCTGAAAAGTGTTCGAGTTAATTTCCGAAAATGAATAATAAATATTTGATCTAAATCGAGTTAGCTGATACCGCTTCAAACATTTCCGTGCTTTTGACTTTCGATTCGAGTTCCCTGATAAGGCCCTGGAATATTTAATAAACGTGACGAATCGAGTATTAACTGCTTTGCTATTGCATTTTTCCCATTTGATAAGTAGTTTCTATGTAGTATTCTGTGACGTCATTACTTTTGCCATCCGGCCCGTACTTACGATGGCCACGAATAACCCCAAAGAAAGAAGTCCAACGGTGTCAAATCACATGATCTTGGCGGCCAATTGACATCGCCACCACGTGAGATAACACGGCCATTAAATTTGTCGCGCAAAAGAGCGATTGTTTCGGTAGCTGTGTGGCAAGTGGCACCGTCCTGTTGAAACCACATATCGTCCACATCCATATCTTCCAATTCGGGCCATAACAAGTTCGTTATCATCTCATGATAGCGAACACCATTCACAGTAAATGCCTGACCGGCCTCATTTTGGAAAAAATACGGCCCGATGATGCCGCCAGCCCATAAACCGCACCAAACAGTCACTCTTTGTGGGTGCATTGGTTTTTCGACAATCACTCTTGGATTATCATTCGCCCAAATGCGGCTGTTCTGCTTATTGACGAATCCACTGAGGTGAAAATGTGCCTCATCACTGAAGATGATTTTCTTCGAAAATTGATCATCCACTGTTGCCATTTCTTGCCACCATTCTGACCATTGACGACGCTTGAAATGGTCAAGAGGCTTTAGTTCTTGAGTCAATTGCACCTTGTAAGCGTGTAAATGCAAGTCTTTATGCATAATGTTCATCAACGACGAGCGTGGGAGGTGCAATTGTTGGGCACGACGACGAGTTGAGGTGGACGGCTCTTCAGCCACACTATCGCGAACAGCAGCAATATTTTCTGCAGTACGAGCATGCACTGGTGTTTTCACATCTCCTACAGACCCGGTTTGCTCAAATTTTTGCACGATTTTTCCGATTGTACGCACATTTGGACGATTAAATTGACCGAAAAAATCACGAAGTGCACGATATACATTTTGATTTGAACGCCCATTTTCATAATAAGCCTGAATAACTTTAACGCGTTGCTCGATTGTGTATCTTTCCATGGTTCAAATTGAGTTAGTCTGAAATTGAGAAATGTCAAATGAAATGCAGAAAAAAACTTGACGTTTAGGTGTGGTTCACATTCAACATCGGCCCTTAAAATTTAACCACCCTTTATATATATTTATAATTTTTTTACCTACCCTCGCCAAATATATAAATAAATTTTCCTCATGGTTTTTTTTGATACGCGTTTTTTGCAAACTGGGCATATTCTAATCCGAACTAATTGTTTTATGCAATCTCTGCAAAAAACGTGTCCACCAAATGTAACTGATAATCTGCGCCGAAAAGTGAAGCATAAAGGACATCGATACCTTGTTATATTTAAATAGTCCATTTCAAAAAAAATTTCCAAAATACGTGTTATATACTCAAATAACAATTTTAAAATGAGTATTCTATATGTGGCTATGCTTTGCTTAGCAAAAGCTGTATGAAAGTATTTGTACGAATCGGAGGCTAGCCTCTATGAAGAGATTTTTTTACGGAGATTGGTGTTCGTATTCTATATGTGGCTATACTTTGCTTAGCAAAAGCTGTATGAAAGTATTTGTACGAATCGGAGGCTAGCCTCTATGAAGAGAATTTGTAGTTTATGTTTTAGAGAATTCGACATTAGAGAATAGGATTTTCTTTTAAATTATTATTTTCTGAACATACAGATTTTTATACAGTCCATTATGTTATGAGGAGGCAATGCCTCCGTTGCCTCCCCTATAAAGCCGCCACTGAAAATGACTGATATTACAGAAAAAAAAACGTGTTGCGATTAAAATTTTTGAAAAAATTGAAACAAGTAGTTCGTCAGTACACAAAATTTGTATCATGCAAATTTTGTGTACGTTTGTGGAGGTATATGGGGGTGGTTTGGGGGGTAGTTTGTCGTGGTATATGGGGGTGGTTTGGGTTATTTATCTATATATATATAAATGGATGTTTGTCTGTCTGTCTGTGTGTTTGTGATTATAAAACTCAAAAACTACTGGACCGATTTTTACGCGGCAAAATGATCTGCGTTGCCAGGAGCAGGTTTTTAGCTATGTTAAATTTTCAAAATTTTAAACAGACGGTCCTGTAAGGATAACGCAAATATCCTTTTTCCCATTTTTCCCTCAAAAAAATGGCATTAAGGGGTTTTTGGGATCGCTGATCACGAATCCGGTGTTGGAATTTCAAAATTCGAAACGGAAGGTCCTGTAAGGATAACGATTTTTCCCAAAAATTTTTAAATTATTTATGGTTTTTTGGCATTCTAAAATTTAAACAAAAAACTTTAAGCTGACAACGAAGGGTCTGCTAGTTACATATAAAAAATATGAGGATATGATGGATATGGCGATTTTGGCAGCCTATATTTTGGAAAGCAGTGACGACGACGAAAACCTTTACGACGATGGGTCGAAAGCGCAGTTGTTGGACAAAGGATTGGGTGTCGCGTCGCGAGAAAGAGGATTTCTTTTCCAAATTGATGGTCGAATTGCGCTCTGAAGAATCCCAATTGTATCGGAATTTCTTACGGATGTCGGTCGGTCAATTCGATAATTTGCTAACAATTGGTGAAGTCGCAGATAGAAACTAACAAAAGCTATAATTGAAAACCCATTTGGTGATATGGCATTATTTGAAGTTTAATTGAACAGCGAACAGTTGTATCAAAATTCCACTTTGAAGTCAAACTTTTCAATAAGTTTTTTTAAAAATTCTCCGAATCGGATTTTGATGTATGGGAGTTTTATGTAGAATCATATCCTAAACAACTTTTGTTCTTGCACTTTTTTGATCAGATGCACCGTTTTTAAGATATTAGCTATAACACAGTATGTGTGAAATGGCACGAATTCATGCCACTTCACACATTGGGAGATTTACACACAATCTTCACACAAACCGAAAAATGTCATCACACATACCACGTTTTACACAGGGTTATCAGACGGAGGCAAAATTCGTTTCACACACGTCAAAAAAATTGTCGTAACACAGGTTATCACACGGTGTGTAAACAAAAATTCTGTCACAATTTAAGTTATCAGACGTCAGTTATCACGTCAGACGTCAGTTGTCAGTTATCAAAATTACGTCAGTTATCACACGTGTGAGGGTTTTGTGTGCTCGTCTGATGCTAGCTTAAAGTAAGAAGAAATTTAATACAAAATCGAATGTGAAAAGCACTATTATTCAAATATTCCAAATCGCAGGAACCAATATGCTAAAATATGATCTGTGAAATGTGCAACACATCAACTAAGCTCGACTGACGTAAATAGAATGAAGATAATTGGAATAAAGTGAAAAACGTGTTCTTACACAATAGGTCAAAAATGTATAGGAAGACATGCAGGGAAGCTGCTATCTTCTAAACTACTGAAAGATTTTGATGCGGGTTTCAATATTGGGCACGTTGTTGATCAGGGAAAATTTTTACCAAATACAGTGAAACCCGCTTATAAGCAATTTCAATTTGGTAGCATTTTTGTTGTTAATAAGCGGGTTACCTTATAAACGGATCCCGCTTATAAGCAACTTGTTGCATGTTTTCGGGCCCCGATTATTTGCACAAAATTGCTTATACAGTAGAACACGATTAAATGCAAAACTCGTGTAATTGCACGCAAAATTTGTGCCTGGAGGATTTTCAAGCATTTTTCATATAAATATACACGGATAAATGAAACACGCTTATTTGCAATACTTGCTTAAATGCAACCATTTTCACATCCGCAAAAGTATAAATTACATGAATTTTTACACGCTTAAATGCACATGTGCAAAAAATGAAATATAATTAATTTTTGTTATTTCTATACCCGTATGGTGAAACCAAAGAATATATTAAATTTGCCTTACCATTTGTTATCACACACAAAAATGAATTACACCAGTGTGTTTTGCGGGCGCACGGATTGAGCTAGAGACTTGAAATTTTATGCAGATTCGTTTTTTAAACGCAAGGCTAAGTTTGTTAATGGGCAAAAATGGACCATTAAAGACTATACGAACGAAAACGTTTTTTGCGAATTACTCAAAAACGTGCAAGAACAAAAGTTATATAGGATATTTATCTACAAAAAACTTCCATACATCAAAATCCGATTGGAATAAATTTTAAAAAATCTTATTGAAAAGTTTGATTTCAAAGTGGAATTTTTATACAACTGTTCGCCGTTTACTTAAACTTCGAACAATGCCATATCACCATACGGGTTTTCAATAATTGCCAGATTGGCAATTATAGCTTTTGTTATGTTTTTGTAATTTGCTTAAGTTTCTGCGTTGAAGTAATCGAAAATTAAGCATAAAAATTTTTCACCATAAATTTGCCCCCGTTTTCGAGTCGATGTCCGCCATGAATATTCTGTAGAAGAGGAAAATAATAGATGAAATCTACTTCCTAATGAGATTTACACATGATTTTTTTGTTAGATGTTGAAAGTTGTATTCCAATTGAATTTTTTGATTTTCCAAAACAACTGTTTTTAAAAATTTCTAAAAGCGCGTTGTAGGGAAACCATTAGAGTACAAGTTTTCCGATTATGATGATTTTTCACATATCAAAATGTTTGCTTTATTATTGAGGGGAATTGTGCTTTGGTTTTGTAAATTTGCAAATGTTTCTATTATTTTTAACGAAAATTATAGAACCGCAATTGCTTTTCCTTGCGGTAAACATTCTTCTCGGCTTTTATGCAAAACTTCGGCCACGGCTTCGGTTGAACGTTAAGAAAAAGGCCGAAGTTCGGCCTCGGTTTCAGCTTCGGCCCAAAAACTGACCTTCGAGAAATATTGAATGTGTGAATGGCTTGTATGAATGAAAGTTGGATAAATATGATTTTGGGTTGTGCTTTGGCATTAAATGCAGCAGTTCCCTAAGTTTCTGACATAGAGATAAAGAAATAATAATAATCTGAAACACGTTAACGCAATTCAATTTTTTTAGGTTACATGTTCCGTAAAGGTCGAATGAAAATTACTGTCTCAAAAATATTTAAGATGAGCACTTTGCCCAATAAACCTGGCGAAGTTCACAACGAGGCCATCTCACAAAGCTATTTAGTTGAGCTGTCTGTTCTAGCACCAACTGGCCAAGATGCTATTGGAGAGGAAATGCGAGCATTTGCGGAACAATTAAAACCGCTTGTGCAACTAGAAAAGATCGACTACAAAAGATTAGGAACGATGCCTTAACGGAATTCAATTGAAGATAAGTGCGTAGAAATTAAGAATTATGAATATAAGGAGCTTTTGTTAGAATGTGAAGCAAAAGTTGCATTAAACTTAGAGTTCGATTTTGAATTTTTTCGGTCAAATACCTTTTTAATATTATTTTAAATATCTTGGAAATAAGTTTTAATATTTTTAAAAAATAGTTATAAAAAGTAACAATTACATAAACATTAAAATAAGAGCCCTAAAGATAATACAGGTAAACTTCCTACAACGCGATTTCGCTGCGACCCGTTCAATTACACCGTACTTCTACAACGCGATTACTTACATCTCTAAGTTACAAAAGAAGAATGATATTAAATTCACAATACAATTTAATGTTGAACTCAGACTATTTCTAATCAAATTACAAATATCCGTTTAGTTTTTGTTTAATAAGCAAATCCATAATTTTCGTGTTTTGGGATTTTTACTATTCTTACTGGAACGGGTTAGCCACATGACATTTTCTGTCATTTATCAAATATACAACCACAAATTTTGTTCAAGTTAACTTTTTGTAATGGAAAATATCCAAATGGATAATTTCGTTTTTATTTCCCGGTGTTTCTGTTGTAAACAATTTTGGTTTGATTGCGTTTCTATCATATTTAATTCCTAAACATTTTTTACGACTGTTTATTATTAATTGTATATGCTCTTGAAGCTTTGGGTAATAAATTGTATTTTTTAGTGAATAATACGTTTCATTGACAGTGACAGTATTTTTAGTGAATAATACGTTTCATTGATATCGTGACAGCATGTCGGCTATCACATTGGATACTAAGGGTTTATATTCGAGCTCGTAGTTGTATTCCTCTAAGATGGCCCTTGATCTTTTCATCTTAGAGTTATGGTTTTTGTTGCTTAGGGCAAACGTAAGCGGTTGACGATCCGTAAATATTTTATCTATGCATGCCAAGGAATGATCTAAGGTCCTTGAGGGTTTTTGGTGTCGGAAAGTCTACGATTGCTTTGACTTTCTTTGAGTTAGTCATTATTTCGTCTTTAAAAATTATAAAAACTAGGAATTCGACTTGATCTTTAAGGAACTAGCTGTACGTTCATGTTAGTTAGCTGTAGGGTTTGAAAGATTGTTTCTAAATGTTGGAGATGCTCTTCTTCGGTTTTTCCAAATATGATGATATCGTCTATAATTTAAGGTTTTTGTCCAACGCGGCATTCGACGAAAACAAATTAGTGTGGAGTTCGGGTACGAACAACACATTCGAAATGTACTTGGGTACCCACTGTACATGATTAAAAGCATGAATATTGATGTTACCATAACCGATTGCTTTAATTGTTTTACCGTTTTCGATTCTAACATCACGAGGACATTCATATTCTTTGTAATCAACAAGCCATCCCCGATAGAAGCTGATGTGATCACTTGCACCCGAATTAAGATACCAATCGTTGGATTTTGTTTCACCACTGACGATCAAAGTGCACACAAACGCATCTCGACTTGCCTGAGTTTGAGCAACACTCGCACGTCTCGAGGGACAATCTTTTTTCCAGTGTCCTGGTTGTTTGCATGTATAGCACTTTCCTGGTCGATTGGTAATTTTACCACTCGTCCTACCATTGCCTTTTTGATAGTGTTAGTAACCTATGCGTTTTTTTTGCTACTAAAACCTGCACAGTATCTTCCTACAACTGTGTGGACAAACGCGATTCTTCCATTACTAAACGAGTAGTTCAATTGTTCTCTCACTTGCCGGTGTTGACTCCCATGTCGTATAGAAATGCATATAACTAGCTGGTAAAGTCATACGCACTTTTGTGATTAACATTATGTGCGAGACCGAATCACCGAAATCCTTAAGTTGTTGTACTAGTGATTGAAGTTTTGAAATGTGATTTGCCATATCGTCGCCGGAATCTTTCGCAAAACTGTAAAACTTTTGCTGTAGTACAATTGGTTGTCAAAAAGATCACTCGCAGTCAGCATTACCTCGAACCAAAAATTGTTGTTTCCAAAACGCTAGTGGACTTGGGTACTGCTAAGTTAAGTAAATATCGAGTAACAAGAGCTAAGTTAAGTAAATATCGAGTAACAGGAGCTAAGTTAAGTAAATATCGAGTAGTGCGGGTTACGATGACTAAAAAAATGAAACATTCAAAACATTAATGAATAATTCTTAACAGTTTTGTTGTTTGAGATTGTACAAGTTGAATTTAGGTTGACTCACAACAGGTCTGTTCCTTACCGCTGGTGGGGGGAATCAGATCCTGGCGACGTCTTTGATGACCTGTATTATAAATTACTTATCGAAGCCTAAGATCCTTACCTTGGGTAGGGGGAATCTTAGGTGAAGGTAAAGGTCGAGTTAGCTGCTGAACGATAACTAACTTTATTCTTGATCAAACATTTCTTTCATCTATACATATAAAATCGTTTAACCTGGGGTGCGTTCCTTTATTCTGGAGTAAAGTAAAGGTTGGGTTTGTCAAAGTTAGAACAGCTGATTGCCAAAGTTGAAAATAACGTAAACTGTACTCTGGCATTTCGGAACGTGATTTGGTTAACTTTGACAGATAACAGCAAAATAATGTCGGGGCAAGAAGTTTTGAAATTAGTGGCAAATAACTGCAGAAATTGGAATGAAATGGTAATTTTTGCTATTAAAAAAAAGAACTAATTTCCAAGTCTATAGGATGATGAATATTATCAAAATGAATTTGATGGCGATGATGAAGATGAAATAGATTCTGTACAGATTGTGAAACGAATCAAGAAAAGAAAATTTTTTCGTATAAATAGATACGAAGAAGAGATTGTGGCAAAATACGACAACAAACAATTTCAAGAAAATTTTCGACTTTGTAAATTTCAATTTGAGGTTATACTCGGCCTAATCAAAGAAGTCGCACCTTTGCAGAACTGTGGAAGGCCTGTCACTCCTTTAAGGACACAACTACTCGCTGTGATATGGATTCTCGCAACTCAAGACACATACAATGTGCCTTCAACATTTAAACATTGGATTTACATTAATCGTTTTCTATTAATATATTTTAGATCAATTAGTGAACGTTTCAACCTTCCTAAAAGTACACTTTCAAGGTCTTTTATAAGAGTTGTTAATGTCATTAATAAATTGAGCAAAAGGTTTATAAAGTGGCCAAGAGGATCCGAAATTTATGCTAGGAAAAACACATTTAACAGTCCTATTTTTAACAACATGATAGGAGCAATCGATGGAACATATGTTTCCTGCAAAGTCCCCACAGATAAATGTAGACAATACACAAACAGAAAACACTTCACATCAATACAAAAAAACACTTCACATTTGCATACGTTGCAAGCAGTATCCGATGGAAATATGAAGTTATTAGATTGCTATTCAGGTTGGCCAAGATCGGTGCCAGATATACGTATTTTCAATAATTCCATATTACGTCAATTAGCAATGGATGAACCAACATCATTTTTTCCGAATGGAGAGTATATTTTGGGAGATAAGGCGTACCCGGTGTTACATTGGTGCATCCCGTCCTTTAAGGCGAGAGGTAAATTAGCCCGAAGGCAAAAAAAAAATCAACCAGGCGCATGCTTCAGCGAGACAAGTCGTTGAGAGAAGTTTTGCTTTGCTTTTTGGGAGATTCCGTCGTTTAAAACATCTTGACATGAATAGACTTGATTGGATACCACCAACCATTATGTCCTGCTGTATATTACACAATGTCTGTCTTTTAAACCCAGATGAAGACATCAACAATTACATACAAGATGGGAATAACGCAAGAATTATTAACAACACGGAAAATGACATAACAAGGGATGTTTCTACTTTGGAGCGGACTAGTGGTGATAGGGAAGCGCATTTAAAACGAGCTCAAGATATTGTAATATAAAAAAACAATAATTTCAAACTTGGTTTTTTTGTAAATAAAGGACTATATACATTAATAAAACATTTTGTTTTGTCTAAAACTTCACGTTAAAAATCTTTAATCAAACTGTTTTTGCACAGTAAAATAAAAACACTTAGTAATAAATTCAGTTAGTAGCAAAGTCCTAATAAAAATTAACATTAAAACTTTTCCAAAAGTTTTTCCATTGTTTATTGGAAAATATCTGTTGCACGTTTTGCTTCTTCCAGCTGAGCCTTCTTTAAACTCATGAACTGCTCAAACCTCTGTTGTTTTTCTTCTCTTGCTTGTTTTACTTCCAAGATTAAATCTTCACTCTGGATTTGTTTTTTTTTCTTTTGGAAATACTAGAAGGTTCAGACTCTCCGGGGTCTTCTTCCAGTTCAAGACTTTCGGAACTGTCTCCTTGCAGTTCGGGTATTTCTGCTAAGGATGATGAAATATTAACCGGCGTTACATTATGGTGCTTCGCAAACAAGTCTTCGAATTCTTCATAGAATTCGAAACTCATGGGAGCAGAGCCAGTGTTGCGAAGATTGTATTTTACTTTGTAATATTGTTTCTTTAAATTTGCAAATTTATTTTTGCACTGTATTGCATTGCAATTAATATGTGCCTCTTTCATTTTACTGCTAATTAACTGCCATATCTCATCCACTTTGTAGTTTGTTGAATTAAATTTGTCTTTGTTGTCTGAATATACATATATTGAGCAAAGACTTCACGTCGGTTTGACTCCATCTAATTTTAGCGGAGTTATCGCAAGATTCGGCTTGTTGCTGCTGTTTTTCAACGATTTGCAATCCCTGTTGATTGCATAAATTGTCAGTTATTGGAATCCTGACTAAATCACCTAAAATTATCATACTTTTAATAATACTTTCCTGCTAAATGCAATTAATAAAATACCTTGGGAATTCTTCGCCATTATGGTATTGTCTTTAATATCATAATTCCCTCCAACCAAAATAATTTCAAAGGTGGGGGAAAATGGCATTAGAGGGTTTTCGGGATCACGAATCCGGTGTTAGATTTTCAAAATTTGAAACGGAAGTCCTGTAAGGATAAAGCAAATTTTTTGTGTTTCGTTTAATTTGACCAGATTTTTCAAGAACCAACTCAGGTAAATATGTTCATAATATTCGCGGAGCCTTAAGCATTCGACACAGACAAGAAATTTTGCATGAAGTTTGCATTGTGTTACTAATAGCTGCCATATTGTAAAAAGAGCGTTCGGGGAATTACGGGCCACATTTGACAAGCTAACTTCGTGTATTTGATGCATATAAGTGTTTTTTCATGCAAAAACCCAGCATTAGATTTTCGGCAATTTCTAATATTTTTTTGGTACGATAATACAAGTATACAATGTTGAGGTTAGGTTCTCTTCTGTAGAGAATTTTGGTTACATTTACTTACCTTTTTCAGCCACAATACCGCGTTATTATGCTAACAAGGAGAAATCAATTGATTTCGACAATATTTTGGAGGCTATTAAGCATGCGAAAATTCACTCTTTTAAGCATGCGAAAAAGAGCTCACTCCGGCAAGTTTCAACGGCGTTCAAAATTCCAAAAACCAATTTGATGCGCTATATCGCGAGTTTTGATAAGGCGAAGATCGACGTTGCTACTGCTGATGTGGATGTAATGAAGAATTTATTGAATGTAATGATGAATTTGGCCGTTTTGCCATCGCCAGAGGTTGTGAATGAGCTTCGTGAGAAGGCTGATAAGAAACGAAAGAGATTGGAGAAGAAAGGCGGTAAACCATCGAAAAAGCAAAAAGATCGTGGCAAATCGAAGACACCACAGAAGAAACAACCATCTTTAACCGATTGTAGCTTCAACTTATTTTCGCGTAAACGGTTGAAGGTAGACGCTAGTTTGCGGTTATGATCGTTTAGATCGAACCTGTATACCACTACGTCGTCCAGGTATAGTAAGCACTCTATTCCCTGTAATCCAGTTAAGACATTATTCATCAGTCTCTGGAATGTTGCAGGGGCAGTTTTTAACCCGAAGGGCATTCTCCTGAAATGGTAATGGCCATACGGTGTGCTAAAAGCTGTCTTTTCCTTGTCCTCTTCGCTAAGGCGTACTTGATGATAGCCGCTAGCAAGGTCAAGTGTGCTAAAGTATTTTGCTCTCCCCAATTGCTCCAATATTTCAGTAATATTAGGCAATGGGTAAGCATCCCCGTGAGTCACTTCGTTTAATTTACGGAAATTTGGCTGGACTATGGCGTTGCCAATGTAGACTCCTGGGGCCTTATTCTAGAACTCGTACCGAGTCAAATTTCTACCGAGTGCTACAAAAAGCGATTCTTGAACTCGGAAATTTTCGATTTCTTGCGAGTATTTACTCGGTGAGGTTTAACCTGCCGAGTGAGGTTGGAATTTGACTCTGAAACTATCTTTTGATAAACTAAAACGCTTTATGAATCTGAAAGAGATTATTTATATAATAAATTTCACATTTCAAACATATGCCACAAAACTTACAATGCATTTGGTAATGATAATGGATTTTATGTGTCTCTAATTTCTTTGTAATGAGCACGGATATTTTCTTCATTACTATCACTATCGTCAGACAAAAAAGTTGCTATACTTTCCATGGTAAAAAATTATCGTATTCAAAAATTTTCACTGCTTCACAAAATCAATCTTCTATCAATATTTTTCCGCTAACATTTCAGAAATTCGCGACCATATTCTTCATACATCGGAATTTCTTCCTTATGTAAAACAAGTAAGGGATGTTTTCACTTTCCACGAACATCAATTTGCTAAGTGAAGTTGGCCACATTTCAACAATTTCATATAAAATTTCATTTTTGTGGTGGCAACACATTTGGTCGTACTCGGAACGAGTTCAAGAATCGCATTTTGAACTTTATGCGAGTAACACATACGAACCGAGTTGACTGTCTAACCGAGTTCTAGAATAAGACCCCTGGTTTTATCTCTTGTTTTATGCATAATGCGGGTTTTTTTCAAATTTGTACTTATTGTCACTACCGTTTTTGATCTTTTGGGTAGGTTGATGATGCTTGTCTTTTTAACTTCCTTTTCCTGTTTTCTGTTAGAGGTTTTCTGGTGTTGGAAAATATCCTTCTCTGTCGTAGCGTCGATACGCGATATTTCCTGTAATTGTTTGTCAGTACGGTTACCATCTCTTGTGGTGGCATTGTCGTCTGACGATTTTATTTTACTATCTAGTAACAGGATTAATTTTAGGTTTTCATAATCGATGGTGGCTTTATATTTTATTAGGAAGTCGTTTCATAATATTAGGTGTTTTTTTTAATGATCCGATTAAGATATCTAAATGGATCATTAAAAAAACGAATGGGAAATTATTGTGGATTTGAATTTGTTTTTAGGATATGTTGAAGCGACTTGTGGCGAAATCCAAAACTAATCAAGTAGGTAGTTGTCAAAAAGTTGTTATTTTTAAGATATTCGTTGTTGCAATGGATAATGCAGTAAGTGAAGATTTCAAAAATAGTTCAAATTTGTCTTTAAAATCGTGGTTTATAACTATTTATTAGGTTTTATGTGAAGAATATTTAGAAGATGATTTTTCTGATACATCTTCAAGTTCTGAAAGTTGTTTCTCCAATTCTTCCGAAGATACAGAATTTGAAAAAGGGGATAAGACGGCAATTAATTTGTTGGAGAGAATAAACGGATATACGGCTCGATTGAAACGTAACACAGTTCGGTAAAAAATTTATAAGCATCTTTGGCATGAATGTAATAATAAATTTTATTGTTTAGAGTTATACGAAAGTTACTCCACAGATTCAACAATAGGACGGCCTAAAATTTCATGTGAAATTCAAATATATATATATATTTGTGGTACATTGGAAATACAGTCACTTTCCGAGAGTTAGGAAATTTGTTTGGGGTAGCGACTTCAACATCTTGGAAGACTGTAAATACGGTTGCCAAATTTTTGATAGACAAAAGCCATCTATACATACACTGGCCTAATGATACAGGCATACACAAAAACGTTCATGGCTTTCAAAGATTAAAAAACATTCCGAACGTAATAGGAGCAATAGACGGCACTCACATAAAAATCAAGGCTCCAATACATAATTCACAAGATTATTTTAACCGCAAAAAATATTACAGCATTGCAATGCAAGTAGTTGTTGATTCCGAGAAAAAATTTATTGACGTTTATTGCGGAGAGCCAGGATCAATTCACGACGCAAGAATGCTTCGGCGAAGTACACTTTTCCGTAAAATTGAAGATGATTGCAATAGTTATTTTCCACATTCGACGTTTTTATTAGGCGATAGTGCATATCCATCGAATAAATGGCTAATTCCATCATTCAAAGATACTGGTGCATTATCTGATGTTGAAAAAAAATTTAATATTTAAACTTCATTCATGTACCCGTATAGTGGTAGAAAATGCCATTGGTCTGTTAAAGAGCAGATTTAGACGATTGCTGCATTTTACGGAGCAGATGAATTTGAACTTGGTGGTAAATTTAGTGTATTCTGCCTGTGTATTGCACAATATTTGCATAATAGAAAACGATAGCATAGATTTTACAAGTGAACCAACAGAAAATAACTTTGATGCCCATGTTATGACTAGCGGAAGTGATCAGTTAATGCAATACTTAACAGAACAAAATATTCTATAAATTTTTATAAAAACCGAGTGTATAATCGAAATGTGTTTTATTAAACAAAAAAATACAGTTTCACTATTTCAAAATCACATATTTTCAGTCGGTTCAGTTCATTTTAAATACATTAAATTTAAAAAAATGTTTGTAAGGATATTAAAGCTGTTTCCTCAATACATCAATCAATTCTTTGTGCCTTTTATTTTTCTCTTCATTCAGGAACTTCAACGCCTCAATTTTTTTTTCAGTTCTAGCCTTCTTACTCTCCTCAATATTTTGAGGAATTTCATATTTCGTTACCTTTGTTCTTTTCCTATTCACTGGCAAAAAGGTAACGCTTTGAGGTGCTGAGAGAAGCTGCAGAAACAATCGACGAATTTTTCGACGGAGAATTGGAAACATTTTCCTCGGAAATTTTTTCCCTTTCTCGGATTTCAAGGGGTTTGACCTCAATGCTATTAATTACATGCTTCACGCCAGTAATTGCTCTGTCTCCAAAAATATTATCCATCTGTTCCAGGAATTTAAACTTCGATGGCGCAGCGCCGGTTTTATTTTCGTTATCTTTGGCGGCCTTATATGCCCTCATCAAATTTTTTATTTGGATGTGCATCTGTTCCAGAGTTAGTGGGCTTTCCTAATAAAATAAAAACAATTTTTAAATGAGTACGGAATTTATAATCAAACTCATTTAAATACCAAAATATACATAGCCAACATATCTTCATGCAGATTTTGGAACGCATATTTCTTCTTCTTGATGTGGTTTAATTCTTCCTTTCTTGCTTCATAGCAATAGAGCAAAGCTCTAGTTTCCGCCGCGGTCCAAATTCGTCGAGCGCTAAAATATTTTTGTTAAATAATTGAAACAAAATTTTTTTAAATAAATTTTACCTTCTATCCTCTTCATCCATTTTTTAATGTCATTTATGAGAAAAATGTGATTTTCCTGCAATGTCATAAAACCCCCCTTATGTAGTGGGCATAATAAACCCTATACAATTACCAGCTAGAAATGTTAGCTTCGGCTTTTCGCCGCCAGGTATTTTCTAATGTTGTCGGATAATAACACATGGATCAATAAGTCCCGAGACTAACCTAGAGATGACGCTCGTAGTAAACCAGTAACCACGTCTTTCTAGAGTACTAACCTTAGCTTGAAACGTGTCAAAATTTTAAGTCGATCGGACCAGAAACAGCTGAGTTATCGAGGTTGGAGTAAAGTCGTTTTGTAGTTTGTTTAAAAAATGGAAAAAACCGAGTTTCGTGTTCTGATAAAACATTGTTTTTTAATGGATAAAAACACCGTGCAAGCGAAACAATGGATTGAAAAATGTTACCCGGACTCTTGTCCATCAAAAGCAACGATTTGTCGGTGGTTTGCCGAGTTTAAACGTGGTCGTACCGACACAAATGACGCGGAACGCTCGGGTAGACCTGTGGAAGCCGTTACACCGGAAAATGTGAGTGAAGTGACAAAAATTATAATGAAAGATCGTAAAGTGAAGCTCCGTGAGATTGCTGAGATAACACAGATATCATATGGAAGTGCATTTACTATCCTTCATGAAAAATTGAGCATGAAAAAGGTTTTTTCCAAGTGGGTGCCGCGATTGCTTTCGATGAAACAAAAACAGCAACGAGTCGATGATTCAGAAAGCTGTTTATCGCTATTTACTCGCAATAAAAAAGATTTCTTGCGTCGTTACGTGTCCATGGACGAAACATGGATACATCACTACACTCCAGAGTCGAAGCGGCAGTCATCTGAGTGGCGCACAGCTGGCGAAAGCCGTCCGAAGCGTCCGAAAACGCAGCAGTCAGCTGGCAAAGTCATGGCGTCAGTTTTTTGGGATACGCATGGCGTGACGATTGTATCACCCTAAAAGGTGATTATATTGATGAATAAAAAAAAATTTTGCAAAAAAAATGTTGTTTTCATTGTTAGTCTCGGGACTTATTGATCCATGTGTTAACTCTAATGTGATGAAAATAGTGTTCAATATCCCCACTCTCGGCAGAAAGCACCGAGGGATTTTTTTTATTTCCCATTGAACCAGACAGATTTCAAATTCAGATCAAAAAAAATCTTGGATTAAGAATTTGTATAGGAGTTAATCTGGATCTCTTAATTAAAAAAAACACCTATTATAAGATATTTCATGTTGAATTCTGGTCCGACGAGATGAAATTCGTGTTTTAATATTATCGGAGATTAATTTTTTTTTTAAACATATCTTTATTGAAAAATTAATTAGGCTAAAAGCCTCTAACATTTATGTATCATTATTACAATAAATTACAATATTTATTTTGTTTCAACTCTTATAAACTAGGTTTTGTAGAAGATCTCGCCTCCAGTGTGCGAGATCTTTAGACGCGTGTAATGTTGATGTTATTGCTGTCACTACTGTACTTTTTCTTGACGGACCTTTTGTAATCCTTGTAGAGTTGATATACGAATGATGCTGCAACTATTGCGATGAGGACCATCAGGAGAACTTCTAGTTCCTTGAAGTTGATATCCACTGGGGCGTTTATAGCGATTGTATTTACAATCTCTCCGGTGTAGTCGACTTTCTTGCTCTCAGTACTTCCCATTGCTATGTTATCTGAAAGACTAATAATTAATAACTGAAGTTAAAATTGATTTAGTGAGGTTCGGCGAGTTCCAATGGATTTCTTCTCTTGATACGTGTGCATTTTCTGCTGTTGAGTAATTTATAGGCTGACTGATTGGGGTGATTGTTGGAATGAAGTAATGTGTAGTTCGATTTCGTATTGATTACAAAAATCTTTTAGAATATTAGCCGCGAATTTAGATCCTTGATCTGCTACTAATTTTTGAGGTATGCCGTGAAGGCT
This sequence comes from Chrysopilus asiliformis, assembly GCA_964034945.1. NCBI lineage: Eukaryota > Metazoa > Arthropoda > Insecta > Diptera > Rhagionidae > Chrysopilus > Chrysopilus asiliformis. The sequence goes on from OZ035963.1 coordinate 36,980,697, forward strand.
TATGAAGTGTTTGATTGCTTTGATAACGTTAAGGCTTGTTCTGGCTGTTAGAGTATATGCTGCTGCGAAACGTGAAAACTTATCTATTGTAGTTAATATCTAATTGTGGTTAATTGAATAGATGTCCATATGGAGAATGTCTAGAGGTTTATTCGGTTGTTCTGTGTTTTGAAGTTTGAGTTTTAAGGGATTTCTGTGGTACTTCAGTCTGTTACAAGTATCGCAATTATTGATGGTTTGGGTAATTTTATTTTTCATGAATGGAAAGAAGCATAACCTTTTTAAATGCTTTAAGGTTTCATTAATACCTCTGTGATTCACTATTTGAAAAAAAAAATTTAGAATAAGAATTTTGTACGATCCTGAATACTTGGTCGTCTGTATAAATGGCACATAACTTCTTTGGGACTAAATATTCTTTAAGGATTTTGGTTATACTTTTTCAGTGAATTCTGGTAATCGAAATGTCCTACGATGTTTATTACGAAAAATTGTTTCTACAGATATTGGTGGTCTCAAATCGGTTTTTATTAGTATTATTTGTAGATGGAACTCGTTTAGAGGACTTTCAGAAATAGGAATGCCGTCATGCATGTCCTCAGAAGCACTATGAATTGTAGCATCTGTATTATCTTCTGGTGGTGTATTATTTTCACCAATGTTAATTTCTATAGCTTGTTGCTCTGAATTGCTTTCAATTCGAATTCGACTAAGAGCGTCAGCATTACAGTTTTGACTACCCTTTTTGTACACAATTTCGTATTCGAACTCTTCAAGTTTTAGTCGCCATCTGACCAATTTTGAATTGGGGTCATTTAGATTCATAAGCCAAGTCAATGGTCGATGATCTGTGACAATTTTAAACTTTCGACCGTAAAGGTAAGGCCTAAAATATTTGGTGGCCCAGACAATAGCTAGGAGTTTTTTCTATATTGTCGAATAATTAGTTTCGGTATCTGTTAAGGTCTTGCTTGCATAGCAAATTGGTTTGTCACTTCCAATTGAACCATGAGATAAGACAGCCCCAATATCGACGTTGCTAGCGTCGGTGGTTAAAATGAAGGGTTTGCTGAAGTCAGGGTATTGAAGGATGGTATCATTTATTAAAAGACTTGCAATTTTCAAATGCTTTCAATTATCTTTCATTTAAATCTATTTTACTTCCTTTCTTTAAACATTCCGTTAAGGGTTTAGTTAATTGAGCAAAATCCTTCATGAATTTGCGATAATATCCGAGTAAGCCTAGAAAACTTTTTATTTCTTTTGGTGTTTTAGGAATTGGAAATTTCTTGGATCTTTTCAGGATTAGGTCTGGCACCATCTATTGATACAATGTGTCCTAGAAATGCAATCTCTTTATGCAAGAATTCTGATTTGTCCATTTTAACTTTCAGATTTGCTTCGCGGAGTTTATGAAATACTTTTCTTAAATTTCCACCATGCTCTTAGAGAGAGCTGGAGTAAATAATGATATCGTCTATTTACACTACACAAATTTTACCTTTTAGATCCTTAAGGATATTGTCCATTACTCGTTGAAAGGTGGGCGGGGCATTTTTAAGTCCGAATGGCATACGGACGTATTCATAATGTCCTTGTTCTATAGTAAAGGCAGTTTTTTGAATATCACTTGGTTCCATCTCTATTTGGTGGAATCCACTTGCAAGATCAATTGTACTGAAGGACATGCTTTTACCTAATTTATCCAAGATGTCCGTAATATTGGGCAATGGATATCGGTCACTCGTTGTTTTTGACGTGGATACGTCTTGGATTTTGGTAATGGGGGTACAAATTAGAAAATCGGCTTGCTGCCATGATAACAAATTTGCAATCGATGAAACTCGATAGTTTGTGGTGATATCTGAACAAAACCTGTGTTATAAGATGAAGGCTACATTAAAGCATTGTATAGGGTATTTTGTTATGTTAAACTATGTTCAATTATCTTTTTAAGAATCAAAATCTAAATTTTCACTGCCGCTGTTATGCTGTGTTTGCTGCTTGCAGTACAGATTTCACATTTATACTCTTTTTATGCTTCTCCTTTATGTGTATTGAATCTGATGTATTGAAAGCCATGTTATTTCGTTCTTTTCGCTCTGAAAAGTGTCGCTCTTAACGGCAAAATCGTTTGCTGTGGTTTCCGACTCTCGTTCTTGGGAACGAAAATGATTTCTATTTAAGTTTTCGCTTCTTGTTCAAAGCGTTTTGTGGGTCTCGCATAAAAATGAATGAAAGCCTCGAGCGATGGCTTTTTGGTATGATGCACACACACATGTAAGTATGCATTTTACTAGTGAGAGAACGATATTTCGCTCCCAGCATTATAGTTGTGTTCAGGGTTGTGAGATTTTTGATCTTCGAAATCGTAGTAAATCGGCCGAAAAATAGTAGTGGAATCGATGAATAGTAGTAAATTTATGTAAAACCTTCGTCATTATATATATAACTAATTTGAACGAAAGACTAGAAATGGGAGTGTTTTGAACACTGTATGTATGATATTTACTTCATACTTCTCTTATCATAAACCAATTACTTATAAATAAAATTATTATATTATAAAATTATGAAACCGAATATCTCAAAAACGGTGCATCTTATCAAAAAAGTGCAAGAACAAAAGTTATTTAGGATATGATTCTACATAAAACTTCCAGACATCAAAATCCGATTGGAATAAATTAAAAAAAAATCTAATTAGAAAGTTTGACTTCAAACTGGAATTTTGATACAACTGTTCGCCGTTCACTTAAATCACCATATAGATTTTCAATAATTGCCAGATTGGCAATTATAGCTTTTGTTATGTTTTAAATAAAAATTTGGTTCCTTAATTTCCTTTTCACTAAAATTTCTTACTTAAATATCTATTGGCGATCGTTGTAGGCGGATCCACGTCTTCTGGCCGTCTCTACAAGATAGACACCTTGCTTTTTTTTTTTCATTGAGCTTGCGATAATCAATCACAAGTCTCCATTTTTGTTTACCGCTTGCATCTGTTATACTGGATAATGTTGGTTAATTAAAACGTGGTTTAAAGATTTAAGATTACTTTATTTATTAATTATTTAACTCATCACTTATTTTAACTTTTACAATTTTACTGAACCGTAGCTATTTGGTTATTACTTAATTGTTGCACTTAACAGAAACTTCTAACAGAACATTTATATTTTAACTTGGAACAACTTTACAATTTTTACTTAAACATTTTGTTACTTCTTCACTTCTGACTAATTCATTACTGACTATCTTCTCCTGATTAAGACTGATTTCTTACTGCTGTTCGACACTGGCTGACCTTTTCTTTTATTACCGTTCGAACATAGCCCTTCCTCGAGTATTCAGCTATGCTCGTCCGGTAGTCAGCAGTCGCTTAGCCAATCCGCTCGCGCATACGTTTCCATACTGTTTCCCATTGGTTGACCTTCTTGCTTATGTAATAAGCACACATGGCTCGATTTGTGCTATATGTCTCGATTCATATAGCACGTCGAAGCGCACATGTGGCTCAACCAATGGTTTGTTAACGTTGGGCTGAACTTGAAAACGATACGATGCACTTTTGGCCATACATTGCACAGAAGCAATTAAGTGGCTTGGTCAACGTTATGCAATACGACACCTTGACTTGAATCAAGAAATTGTCGTATTCATCGTTTCCCTATTTATCGTTTCCACATGTGAGTAAGTAAACACTGTACTTCACATGATAAATGGGAAACGACACTTTTAGTTTTACGTAATGTCCGCGTTAAGCGATTTACGCGCATGAAGGTTTAGTGGTCCACTTTAGATTCTGGGAAGAGAATCTTCTTTCTTTTATTGCAACCACATCCCTGGATTTGGGTTGGATGGCCATTTATGACACATCTTTTTTCTTAGGAACTATCCACACAGGGGAACTCCATGGGGAATAACTTGGGCGTATTATTCCTTGGTCAAGCATATCGTTTATTTGTCGTTTGACCTCTTGTTTGTGGACAAATGGATACCTATATGATTTCGTGTAAATGGGTAAATCATCAGTTGTGGAAATCTTATGTTTGACTTGATTTGTGAAAGTCAGTTTTTGGTTTGCTCTGAAAAATATATCGTCGTATTCTTGGCATATTTGGAAAAGGAGGTCTATCTCTTCTTTGTTTAAGTGAGAAGACCGCAGATCCTGTGCAATGTCCATATTTAAAATGGGGTTGTTTGGACAAGTTATGTTAAAATGGTTGATCTTGTCGTATTTTGTTATGAAAAGTTCTACCTTTAAAAGGTTGCTCAAGGATTATTTCATGGTTCCGATTTGTGGTGTTAATTACTTCGACGTGATTGTACCAATTTTTGCTATGGTATATTCCTTCTGGAATATAAACTCGTGTACTCTTAATAAGGATATTCCCATTTTTGATATCTACTGGAAATTTTGTAATTATTTTTCCATTAGGAGGAACTATAAATTTTTTGGACATATAATTAGGTTTAAATTGTAAAGGTATTGATGCCGTTTTTGTTTTAAGTAATTGATTTTTTAAATCTATTGATGCTCCAAGGGACGATAATGCATCTAGTCCTAGCAATCCGTCGAAATAGTTATGAAATTTAAAACTATTGTGCTATTTAAAATTATTGTGCAATATATTGTACAATATTATTGACATGCCCCTAGACGATGCAATGTTATTGCACAATAAATCATTTTACGTTTGATTCTTGAGCAGTCAACATATCTCTAAATAACATTGAAGCTAGTTGTGTAGCCATTACACTGACTGTGAACTTCAAGAAGAGTTTGAAAAAAAAAGCGCAGATGGATGAAGGAGTGGTTAACAAAAGAAGTCAGTTAAAAATAAGCGAACCAAGGGATTTTTAAAATTTTTTACGTTTTGACGGAACTTTATTTAACGAACTGCTACTAACACTAACACCATTAATTAACACTATTTAACACTGGTCGTTGCTTCAATCGTTCAAACAAAAAACGTTCACTTTTTTAAAACTTGCTCTCATGAAAGCCGTCACACAACAACTGAGCCAACCGTAGTCGCCAGCAGCAACCAACGCTTCGATATATGCTGAGTCGGTCACGTCGCTCTTATCAGCTCTGTAATTAGAACCGTTTTGTGTCGCGCCCGGACTCATGCACTTGGCCGATGATGTGGTTGTTTACTGGGTTTCTGCTGACTCAATCGCGTCACATCACGTCTACTGCAATTTGAGACGTTTTGTATCGCGATTGAGCCAGCCAGTTGTGGGAAAGGAATGTGATGGTCACTTCGTTGGGCCATCACAGATCCTTCGATGTTCTTTCGATGTTCTTTCGGTTGTTCCTTCGATGTTCTTTCGATGTTCTGTTGTAGCTGACGTCACTGATGTCCTCTCTATGTGTTGAATGCAGCACTTTTCACTTTTTACTCACTAAGTATTTATCGATAAACCGTCGATAGTTTTAAAGTTCTTGTTTTTTAAAAGATCATACCGATTAACCTTCGATATATGTAGTCGGATCCCTGTTTGAGTCCTACCGACTGCGCCAGTTAGATTCCTTGATGAGGAATCTGAGAAAAAAATATAACCAACTGATTTGAAATAAAACAAATTCTAGATTTAATGTTTAGACTTTATTCAACGAACGACAAAAATGAACTGAATTCGAAATACAATTTAATTTACAATTTGATAAAAATCGTGGGAATGATATTTTAATAAAACTGCTGACAAATGTCTGCGTTGTTTGCTCTGAGTTGATGAATTTGATCTGTGGAGTTTCAGGTGTCTGAAGTGTCGTGAGAATTATTTAGATGATGATGTTGAGAATGTAACTCGTGCGACATTCTTGGATGGAATGGTTAGCGCGCTTACAGTACGTGCAGTACAAGGCGTTAACTTCTCTTTTTATCCTCGTTTCATTATTTCTATTTGGGAATTGTATGAAACTTTGGGTGCTTATCTTCCGGTAACACTGTTCGGAACGATGGTTATTTTTTCCACTTCAACTCATTTTTCATGGTGAGTTTTTGGTGGACTCTGACGAGTGGCTTCCTCAATTAAATAGGAAGAGAGCTCTTTTATCTGGCGAGCGCCCTTTACCTTTGCCAACATTGTCAATTCCGGATTTCGTAATCCGCCTTCTATCGCGAGCATGGCTAATTTTTCATTCGCCTGCCTGCGTACTTCGTTGACGACATCGTACGCATGGATTTCCAGACTCTCCAGTAGTTTGTCGAGGAGTGGGCAATTCGCCACAGCTTCCTCCCAGTCGTTTGTATGATTGATGATTTCCATAAAAAGGATTGGCAAGTGGATTCGAGTTGCTCGAATTTATACGCGTCCACTTGCGTTGATAATTTTGTCCAGTAAGGCATTTATTTCTGTGTCATCCAAAATGTGTTGAAGGATCAGTATCATTACTTGATCTTCCACTTCGTGAACGGCACTTCCGTTGGAGATTTCTTCCTCGAATTTGGGTAGACACATCACACCATGTATTCTCTTTTTTTTTAATTAGTGTTCAAAATTTTTTTTATTAATTCACTATTCTTGTTTCTTGAACCACTTTTTTTTTAACAAGTTCTATTCTTTTTGTTAATTAGTCTAAACACATTTTTTTTTAGATTTACATTCGGGGTTCTTTTGTTTATTAGTAGTTAAACATTTTGTTAATGTTAGGGGATGTGGCGGCCTTGCTGCACGCGGATCCCACCGCTGTCAAAAAATTTGTTATAACCGGGGTCTCACCTTTTCTTATAACATAGTTTATTATGAGTAAAACACTTTTGTTTTAGTTTGTTTAATCTTTAATTTATAAATTCTTCCTTTTTTTTATTAACACTGTACTAACATTTCTTTTCTTACTTGGTACTTATTATTGAAATTAAACATAATTCGGGAATAACTAATTGTTCGGAACTTCACTATCGATCCTCTTATAATTCCTACTTAAATTTCTTTTTTACTATTTGAAACAACAAAACTTCACTGTCACTAATCCAACTAGTCATCTCGGACTTGAAACAACTCACTTCGCCTGATGACCGAAATTGACTGCCTTCTTCTGATCACCAAAATCGACTGCCTCAAAAATCGATCTTCGATCAACCAATTCACGCGCATCCGAAAACTCAGTTTTGCCACTTGAGTTTTCCCACCATTAGATGCTCGTAAATTGGTTAGCGAGCGCATTTCGATATTTCTATCATCGGTCAGCAGAGTCTACACGCGCATCCGGAAAACTCTATTCCACTTGAGTTTTCCCATGCCCGTCCAATACTCTGTTGGTTAGTGCAAACTCCGATAAATCAATTCAAGTGCTTAAATGCAGATGCTTGACCCATCGGTTGCTTGCACTTGACCATGAAATATGGCCATGACTCGCTTAATATATAATTGGCACGTGAAGTGCTCAAGGTGTTGAAAGACTTTTCTCCAAGTGCATGCGGCACTTGTTTCGCCCCCATTGCCTTCTCCTGACACTTTCTCAGCCTGATAATATCGATGTCAAATGTGTTTTGTTCACACCATTTTATTGCTACATCGAAAGCATCAATAGCATCAGTTTCAGTTACTCTAGGCTCTTCTATCGATTGGTCGCATTCTTCTTCATCAGTACTTGTATTATAATCCGTATCATGCGTTTCTTCACTTTCAATATCATTTGCAGCCCATAGGACAATATCATTCGCCTGAATATTTGGATTGATAGATTTAATGAAACTTTGCCATTTTGGTTGAGCTTCATCCAGGTGGACATCTATGTGTTCAGCTCTCAGAATGCTCAGAGGTAGGTATATCATCTTCATCCTGCTCTCCATTAAAATTTAAAATTTTCTGCCAACATTTCGCAATCGTATCGATGGAAATTTTTTCCCAAGCACAGTGTAATTTAAAAATAGCATCTTTTAAGTTTAATTGCTTTAAAATATCAACAATATTTGACTGTTTGCTTGAAATTACAGAGTATAACAGACTAGTACGATAATGATATTTCGTCCGCCGGATTACATTCTGATCCATCGGCTGGACAAGGGCCGTTACATTTGGTGGCATGTACATTACACATATATTTCCGTTCTCCGTTTCTAATTCCGCAACTGGTGGATGGGATGGCGCGTTATCGAGTAAAAGTAGAGCCTTAACTGCAAGATTATTGTCTTTCGAAAATTGCTTAACCTGAAATATAAACAATAATTCTAAGAATACGCATGTAATCAATATGGAGAAAAAATATTACATACCTGGCGAACAAAAGATGTATGAAACCATTTGTTAAAAATCAAAGTGTTCATCCACCCTTTCTTTGAATGATCATAGTCTATTGGTAGCGATATGCCTTTAAAGTATCTTGGGTTTTTTGCTTTTCCGATAACTAAAAGCCTCAATTTATGTACGCCTGAAGCGTTGGTGCAAACCATAAACGTGAATCGGGTTTTCTCAATTTTTCGTCCTGGGGCGCGTTTTTCCGATGACATTACATAAGTCTGTTGAGGAAGAAGTCTCCAGTAAAGCGCAGATTCATCCGCATTATAAATTTGATCATGTGTTAAACCCATTTCATTGATTTTTTTTTGTAATGTTTCCTTAAATGGATCTACATTTCCGGCTGTTGGGAAAGCGATTCGCCTGTAATTTTAAGAACTCTTATTCCGAACCGCTTTTTAAAGTTTTGGAACCACCCGTTGCTGGCATGAAATGAAACTGATTCCTTTGTCTTCTTTGCAATATTCATAGCCTTAGCTTTTATAATATTTTCAGAAAGAGTAACATGTCGGGACCGAAACTTACGAAACCATGTGTAAAGTTTTTTTTCCCATTTTAGGCATTTCACATTGTCTTAACGTTTTTTTTCGTAACCTTTCCTTCACTTTTATTCACGTTTTGTGCAATAATATGTTGTTTTCGTTTTATAGCGGAAATAGTTGTTGTATGTACACTAAATTGTTTTGCCAAACTTGCACCAGTTCTACCGGTCTTTAAAAGTTTGATTACTTCCAATTTTTCTGATAAATTCAAAATTTTCATTTTTGCAGTCTGTCAAATGCACAGATATATGAGACCACATCACTCGATTTGCCGTCTCAAATGGTCGTGTTTCAATACTGTCATGTTTCAATACTGTCGTGTCCCGATTTAATTCAAACAGATCTTTTTACTTTTAAAGTTTATTTACCACTCTATTCAATTTAAAATTAATTCTAAAGCTAGTTATTACCGAAAACTAAACCACCATCGTGAAAGCCGTCACACAACAGACTGACCAACCGCAGTCGCCAGCCCCAACCAATGCTTCGATATATGCTGAGTCGGCAGCGTCGCTCTTATCAGCTCATGTTGACTCAGCATAATCAACAATTGACTCTGGTGTTAGCCATAATGCTGATCCAATCGCGTCACATCACGTCTACTGTAATTAGAGACGTTTTGTATCGCGATTGAACCAGCTAGTCGTGGGAAAGGAATGTGATGGTCACTTCGTTGGGCCATCACAATACAGTCCAGTATATCAAAACGAGTCAAGTGAAAACGAGGCAACCACTGTGGATTTCCATACCGATATCAAGCACTGTTCATTGTATGAAAGACACTTTCGTGTAAAACAAAGACGGAAATAGTTTTCAATTCTTATAGTGATATCGTTCTGTGGTGAAATGAAATCTGAAATGGCTCATTGAGATTTTACGACAAAAAAAAAATACAATTCTAGGACAAAGAAATGGGTATACAGTATCGAGGTATGGAGATATACAGTACTGAGTGTGGCGTTAAACAAAATGTGGGGTATACACTATTGAGGGGTATACAGTACTGAGGGTATACGGTATCGAGGTTTCAATGTACTATCTGTTAACTTCCATTTACTTCCGTCATTCCCTCGGCAAACCCGTCACCACACCCCGTACCGGATAGCCCCTGAAACTTTGCCGTCTGGACGCGATGACTTACAATACTACTTATTTCTACATTGGCGTTTCAGGCACCTCCAGCCGTGGTGACGGGCCGCCCTCACCATAGCAAGCTATGGCTGGCGGTATTTAAGCTGGCCTTTCAATTCGTTGAGGATTTCTTAGATACTGTTAAATCGGCTTACATATCTTCCTTCTTGACTGCATGGTGTGGAAGATAACATATTTTGTTGTTATGCGCCTGTGATTGTACTAGTTTCATGTGCCCCAATTGTTGGTATTCTTTCATGAATTTTTTGTACTCAATTGCTAATGATTTGTCTACTGTGAATTTCTTCTCCAGTTGTAGCAATCTTGCGATAGCTTGGTTCCTTGAATTTCCCAAACTATTCTCGTTGTCATTTAGTAAAGGTAACTTCACAATGTATCGCCCGTTGTTGTTTCGCTTCACTGTTTGTTTATATATCTCTTCACAGCGTTCCTCTTCTGCTATGAGGCTTCTTTTAAGAAGCAGTTCTTCCAGTTCCCAAAATCTTCGTAATTGCTCATCGATATCTATTTGAGATATAAAACTTACTATTTTTTGTTTCGGAGAAATTGTTGTTGAGTGGATATTGCCTGATAATATCCATGCCAATGTGGTTTTTTGGGCGACCGGAGCGCATTGTTTTCCCTTGATTACGCCCTTCTGTATTATTTTTGAAAATATATCTATTACATCGATATTTCTTGGTTTGTTGAATGTGGGATCTTCTAATGGAATCTTTTCCAAATGTTGCCATTGGTTGTATTTGATTTCTTCATTGGGCATTACTTTTGTTACTTTTCGTAACACCAGTGCTGCAACGGTAAACCTATGATTTTTTTGTGGATTGATGATATTTGCAGTTCGACGCTGCTTTTAGCAAATCCCTGCATTAGTGGATCCGATACCTGCTATCTTAGCGAGAACTTTGGATTTTTTCAGACGTAATTTTTCGGCTGCATTTTCAGTAATGAATGATGATTGTGACCCTTGGTGTACCAATGCTCTTAATCTGATTGATTCATTATTTTTGTTGAATGTTTCAATGAATGCTATTGCTAGTAAGGTGTGACATGCTTCAATTGAACCTTGATGTGAGTTTACCTCATTGTTATCGTTAGATGTTGATGGCTGTGCTGATTTTGCGACGCGTGTGCTGTCTAGGTTTTCTTTACCTTTGTTATGGAGCAATGTATTATGCTTAGCACTGCAGATGCGACAAGTGTATTGAGTTTTGCACTTGCTTACGGGGTAACCATGATGAAGACAGTTTACGCATCTTTCATCCGCTGTCATGTTTATAAATTTTTTGCCGGTGAATATTTGATGCTCACCTTTGCATATTTTACATGAAGGTTGTTTTATTCAGATAGCTTTTGAAATGATTTTGTTCTTGAGGGCGCATGTTTTTATTTTGAATTGCTAATTGCTTCTTTATTTGTTTTGCACCAAATCTTCCATCTAGAAATGTGAGAAAATTTTCTAAAGTTTGAAGTTCTTTTGGTTTGGTTATCTGCTGCTCGTATAACCTATGTGTTTCTTCGTGTAATTTCTCTGTTAGTATATGAATAATTAAGGGGACCCAATTTTTTGTATCGACACCTAAATTCTCCAGTGCTAATAGACATTCTTTTGTGCCATTATGTATTTTCTTTATACCTGCTGATTCCTGATCCATACTCGGTTGCGAAAGTAGATGACGTAGTTGATTTGAAACCAATAGTCTGACATTGTTGTAACGCTGACACAATATATTCCATGCGGACTCATAATTGTCGTCTGTTGTTGGTAAATGTTGTATCAATTTGAGTGGTTCTCCATTTAAATTTGACTTTAAATAGTACATCTTTAGAGCTTTACCCAATTCTCGGCGATTATGAATTAATTGAGTGAATAGATCGTAGAACGTCTTCCACTGCAAATAACTGCCACTGAATTCCGGTATTTGAATAATTGGTAGCTTCATTTTTGGTGTTATAATGTTTGACATTAATCTTACACCTGAAGCCATAATGCTAGGTTTCACAGCTTCTACCCGGTCATTTAGTTGGATTGCTATTCTATGATATGAATCTTCCAAATCTTGGTAAATGCCTTTTTTGAAATATTCATCATCCTCTGACTGGTTGCGGATTATTTCGCTATGTGTAGCTGCGATTTTAGTCCAATAATCGTCGAATATTTTCAGTTTGAATGTGCAATAACTGCTGGATTGAGATTGAATAATATCTTCTTCAATGGTTTATATTATGCGTAGCATTGAAGTTAACGTTGTTACGACTAGTGAATAAAAAATAAACACAGGTTTTGAGTCGAAACGTTTTATTGGGCAATTACCTTAACACTGACAATGTTTTCTTATTGGTCTACCTCATTTATAACATTTTATTGCTTATTCAGCTAAGTCTACAATTGAAATCTTAAAATATACACGTGTAAGAAATTGATGTGTTGACTACATTCGTTGCAATTGATTAAAATGATGAGTTGACGACATTTGTTGCAATTGATTCTAATACCAATATGATCGAATCGTGGAAGCGGATGCGACTCGGTGGAATTTGGCTTAATTAACGTTTTTGGGTTGAATACGGTTCTTAGGAAATAATGGAATGAAGTTGGAAGGGAGGAGCTTGGAGGAAGTGTTAACTTTGATGCCATCAAAGTTTTTTGTTTTTGCAGTAGAAATTCTTGCTCAATTTCATTTTTGCCTGCCGGGTCCTCATGTAGGACTTCTTGGAGTGCATCTTCTTCGTCTTCTTCATCCGTTTTGGGTTCCTGTAATTAATCCAACTTGGCTGCCAGAAGACTCTTCATGTGCTGAAATACTTTGCTTATGCTTTCTTGATAATTGCTTTTAAAGTAAATGTGGTCTCGATGTGAGTCTTGGATGCTTTGAATCCCTTCTTCTCTGCGTTGAAACTGAGTGTATAATTCTTCCAGTTGTCCCTGCAGCTTATGAATGAGGTTTTCTGTTCTCTTGTTGATTGCTGTTTTTTTTTGTATTTTGTGAGAAGACGCTGAATATCTTCTCCACCTTCTTTTTGTTTGCCGATCATCTCGTCGATCGTCATCTTGATTTGTGATGACACACAAAGTCATCACTGATAGTTGCTTTGACACACACACTAAAAAACTCGTTTTTGATCGCGGATATAATCGGAAAAACCCTACTTGACACGGACTTTCCCTAATTGATCGGCGCGGGTTTTCTTTTTATGCTCGAAGGACCAATGTACAGGCCCACTTTAGATTTACTCACCACAGGTCCGATCCTTACCGCTGGTGGGTGGAATCAGAGCCTGGCGATGTCTTTGATGACCTGTATTATAAATTACTTATCGAAGCATAAGATCCTTATCTTGGGTAGGGGGAATCTTAGGTGAAAGTAAAGGTCGAGTTAACTGTTGAAGGATAACTAACTTTATTCTTGATCAAACATTTCTTTTATAGCTAATAAATGTTAACCTAATCAAATTAAATTTAAAGAATAAACAATATGAGTCAATATAATTGATTCCGTGGACAGTCCATGGCAAACTTTTGAGGCACTCAGTTTTCGTATGCTCTTGCTCTTAATGTGTGGTTTTACTCGAGTTTTTGTGTCGATATCTTTTTCTAGCTTGTTAGAAAAGCCAAACTATAGTTGTTTGGCATTGTGTTATAATTAACACGGTTATATTGATTGAAACGATTTTGTTAGGTTTAAGTTTCTTTATTTTTATTCATTTATTAAGTTTGGACAATTAACTATTTGTTCACTTAACTTTTAACATTTACTTCTATTCTCTTTAACTTTTATTCCACATTCAATTGTTAACATAACTTTTGATTCTCATTCTTTTACTGGAATACTAACTTCACTTATCTAAATCTTTACTGTACAATGTAACTCTTTTTTGTTTTCGCTCTGAATTCTTTTTTAATACTCCGCTCGCAACTCACTGACCTTTTCTTTTATTGCCGCTCGAGCATAGCCCTTCTTCGAGTATTCAGCTATGCTCGTCCGGTAGTCAGCAGTCGCTTAGCCAATCCGCTCGCGCATACATTTCCATCCATTTCCCATTGGTTGACCTCCGTGCTTATGTAATAAGCACGCATGGCTCGCTTTGTGCGATATGTCTCGATTCATATAGCACATCGAAGCGCACATGTGGCTCAACCAATGGTTTGTTTACTTTGGGCCGAACTTGAAAAATGACACGATGCACTTTTGGCCATACATTGCACAGAAGCAATTAAGTGGCTGGGTCATCGTTATGCAATACGACACCTTGACTTGAATCAAGAAATTCTCGTGTTCATCGTTTCCCTATTTATCGTTTCCACATGTGAGTAAGTAAACACTGTACTTCACATGATAAATGGGAAACGACCATTTTAGGAATTTCGCGTTTACGTAATGTCCGCGTTAAGCGATATACATAATGCTCGCTTTAAGCGATATACGCGCAAGAATGTTTGGTGGTCCATTTTAAATTCTGGGAAAGGAATCTCCTTTTATTTAATTAGAACCACATGCCCTGGATTTGGGTTGGATGGCCAGTTATGACACCATCCCCCTTAAAGAAAGAAAGTTGTACAGAATGGAAACTTTCTGGCTGGTGGAGACGGATGGCCCTTATTTCTTTATTTTCTTCTTTTTTTTTTTTTACTGAACACAACGAAATTTATTCGGCAGTTTTCATCATATTCTTATTATTATTATTTTTTTTATTCATATTTCTTCTTTACTTATTGTGTATTAACCTGTTTTTACTTATTATGTATTGTATATAAAAGGTTTTTTTTTATATAATGTATATTAACATGTTTTTTTCATTTACACTCCTTCTGTTTTTATTTACTTAACAATAATTATTTTATTTCTTAGATGATTTAGAGCTATCTTGTTATTATTTTTATATATATATATATATATTTTCATTACTTAACTATTTATTATTGTTGGTTATTTTTATTTGATTCTGTGCATCTTATGGATACCTGATTTGTGTAATATTTTATCTATATCTATTATATATATATAGTTAATCTATTTTTACGCTCGTCAATCAAAAAAATATAAACTGCAATTGGACTATGTCCAATTAACGGCAGTACTTGAAATAAAACTCTGAAGTTTAGTTATTATTCGTTTATTGACCGTACAATAGGATTTCTAGTTACACAATGCGTGATGATACATGGTTTTAGTGTCTTTTATACCCTCTGGGATATTTACAATAAAATATTTGATATAGTTTGTGAATAATGTATTACTAATGATTAGTTGTTTATTCAGGTGTCCCTTTTAGGTGACTTGCCTGTGAGATTGATTATTTTATGTTTCTTGGATGAGTCAATTAGAAAGATCTCCAAGACAAAGGGAAATGAGTAATGTTGGAAGTTGAGTAATCTCAGTACTTTACTCTTCCCTTCTGAAATTTTTTTGTCCTCAAAAAACAAATTTACTGTAATTTAATTGTTTATTGGGTTATTTGATAATTGAATTTCTTGTGGAACGAAATTTACAATTTTTAGCTTTTTTGTTTTTCTTATCCAACATATTATTATTACAATTATTATAATTATTATCAAATACAGTGTGATATCATTTATTATTGAGTGAATATTTACTTGCTTCAGTTTTTTTGTTTGATTTATATTATCTATTTGTAATTTATCAATGTTAGGTTTAATTTTAGCTTCTGTAAGGTTACTTTGGAAAATCGGGGGTAATGGTTGATAGTTTTTTTCTTCTTTGGATATAAATCGTTGATTTCCAAAATCAATTGAGCAATTGTTAATTTTTATCAAAAAACTTCCTTTTAAATGTTTAATTTGATCTTGACATTCATTATTAAAATTACCTTCAAAATTGTCTACAAATATAAGGTTATCATTTATTTCTTCGATTATTGTGTCGATATTATATTTGGTTGTACAATTGGCGTTTTCGCCTTTCATTAATTTGACAATACAAGAATTATCTGAAAGTTTCATTATATCCTGCCTCTTGCATATTGTTACATCTTGGATTGAATTACACTTTTTCTGTATAACATAACTATTTGTTTTGCTGATTAACACGTTATTGTAATCTAAATCAATTTGTTTTTTATTGTTTGTTATAGATCTAAGTATTAAATGATCATACTCGTTATGTTCAGTTAAAGGAATAGATACAATGTAGAGAATTACATCGTCTTTGATCGCTACGGAAGGTGTTGCAAAGTTTAACGCTTCTGCTTCATTATTGTAAGGGAGATTTTTGGTTACCTTTAGTATTCGGGTTAATTCATTTTTATTAAGTATTTTGGTATTTATAATGCCTCTTTTTGCCCAATGTATGGCATCTGTTATCTGGTCAATCTCATGCTTCATCATGATTAATTTGTTAAAAATACTTTGAGCCAAATCTTTTTCTAGAATATAATTAAAGTTTTCGAGTATTTTGTTTGATATGTCGAAGATATTTTTGTTGATTATTATTTGCTTCTCGTTATTCTCATGGAGTTGATTTTGTGCATTAATTAAGGTTTCGAGATCATGGGCATCTGGTGACCCAGCGATCCATTTCCAGGCGGATCCTATCCAGTTTATGGCTCTTTTCTTTCGATAAGGTTTCAGTTCTAGAAGCTGTGATTCTATGCTGTTTTGAAGATGCTCAATTTGCGGTTTAAGGGGAGATGTATTGTTAATTTTTAAATTTACTGTTGAAATTAATATTGTATGGGCTTGAATATAATTAGTAAGGTTAAGAACGTGAATAATTTTAAAATTGCCATCTGTGATTTTTCCTGGTCCAATTCGGATTGTAGCAATAGGGGTGTTTGTATATTCGAAGATTTGGACGTTGCCGTAGGCTAACCAAATGGTAGCAAAGCTGTGAAATAGAAATTATGATTTAAATGTGGAAGTTAATCACTTTTAATGTTTGTTTTATGGATTTTTCTACCGCTGAATGTAGTAATGGTGACTCTATGATCATCCTTTACTATTTCTTTTGTATATTTCTGCTTTAATTTCCCCTTCCTACCAGGGGCCTTTACATAAATAACATCACCTGTGTTATACTTTTTGGGTTTTTTACGGTTCTTGTTCTCATAATTAAGTCTTTGCTGTTGAATTTTTTCAATTAACTGTCTCGTTTTAACGTATGATTGTTGACGGGCGTTTTCTAATTCTTCTAATGTTCGGGATGGTTGTCTACCATAAAATATGGTAGCCGGAGCCTCTTTTACAGTGCTATGTATTGTATTATTGTAGCGATCTGTTGCTATTATGGCTAGTTCGATTAATGGGGTGGACGTGAAGTCCCTTTGTAAGCATCGAATAATTTCTTGGATCGTGGAGTGAACGCGCTCTACCTGCCCGTTTACTTCGCTTCGTGATGACGGGGTTAGGTAGATTTCTATTCCTAAGTTCCCCAAAAATTCAGTGATTATTGGAGTAGTAAATGCTTTATCCCTATCCATAACTAATAGTTTGGGAGTGGTATAGTAATGGATCAATTCGAATATTTTGTCTTTAAGATGTATGGCTGATTTGTTTTCCAATGGAATGATTTTGGCAAATTTGGAAAATTTATCTATGGAAGTCAAAAATAGTTTACCGTCTAATTCCATTATGTCGATATGTACAATCTCTGTCGGATATTGTGGAATAGGGGTAGGATGGAGTTTATTGCGTGATGGATGTCTGTCGTACTTGCTTTCCTTACAGATGTTGCAATTTCTAATAATATTCCTAATTGTTGCTGTCATGTTTGGAAAGTAGTAGTGTTGTATAATTTTTTCTTTGTTTTCTTCTGTCCTTCTGTGTGCTAGTCTATGTTCTTGGAGTATGATTTCCAATTTTTGTTCTTCGTCGATTATATCTGTAACGATTTTTTGAGTAAATCGAATCTTTAGATTTCTCCCGAAATGTTCCTTATAGACATCCTGAATTATTTGCATTATACTTTCAGGTGCTTTAAGTCCATTTATTAAATTAGGTCTCATTTCTTCTTTTAGTATTTGTTTTATTATTTCGGGATTGAAATGATTTCTGACTATCGTTTTCCTGTGGTAACCTGGGTGTGGAAGTTCATATATGCGTTCTTCTTCTTCTCCTTCCATAAGGATTACTTGGTTTTTAAACACATTGATAGGGGCCTCCACGCTCATGATTAAGTCAGTGGAATCTTCTTCAGCGCTATGCTGAGTGGAAGACATTGGATTGCATTCACTTATGTTCATTCTTGACAAAGCGTCTGCAACTACGTTTGTCTTTCCTGGTCTATATATTATCTCATAGTTATACTCTTCCAGACGGGCTTTCCATCTCTTTAATTTTGAGTTATTATTTTTGTTACTAAGGGCGTAAGTCAATGGTTGGTGATCTGTTAGGATTTTGATTTTTTTTGCTCCGTATAGGTAATTACGGAGAGAGTTTAAGGACCATATGATTGCCAGCATTTCTTTTTCGTTAGTGGCGTAGTTTTGTTCAGTGGAGTTTAAGCTCCTTGAAATATAAGTGATGGGTTTGTCCTTTCCTATCTCTCCCTGAGATAGAACTGCTCCTATGGCGTGGTCTGATGCGTCAGTTGTTAAGACAAAGGGTTGGTCAAAATTGGGAAAAATAAGAAGGTCCGTTGAAGTCAAGTGAGTCTTCAACAAATTAAAAGCTTTCCTTTCTTCGTCATTGAATTTTATAGGAACTTTCTTTGATTGGGTTTTCCGTATGCGGGCTAATTCTCCGCCGGTTAATTTTGTAAGGGGTTTCGCTATTTTAGCGAAGTCTTTAATGAATCTCCTATAATAGGAGGCAAGACCTAAAAATGATTTAAGTTCTTTGAGGTTTGTGGGCTCTTTTGTTTCTGTTATTGCTTGAATTTTTTTTGGGTCAGCTTTGATACCATTACTGGAAATAATGAATCCCAAAAATTCAGTTTCTGTTTTAAGAAATTCCGTTTTTTCCAAATTGACTTTTAAATTGGCATCACGTAATTTTGAGAATATTATGTGTAAGTTTTTGAAATGTTCTCTAATTGTTTCACTGAATACTATGATATCGTCTATATACACATAACATCGTTTACCTATTTCTTCCTTTAATACATCGTCGATTGTACGTTGGAATGTTGCTGGACCGTTTTTGACACCGAATGGAAGGCGCAAGAATTCGTATTTCCCGTTTAGCGTTGAAAACGCTGTTTTCTCAATATCCTTTTCGTTCATTGGTATCTGATGAAATCCAGAAGTTAAATCAATGGTGGTGAAGTATTTAGCGTTACCCAAGTTTGCTAAGGTGTTTGCAATATCCGGAATGGGATATTTGTCCGCTATTGTGACATCATTTAGTTTCTTATAGTCTATGACCATTCTGTATTTTTGTTCTCCGGATGCATCCATTTTTTTGGGTACTATCCATATGGGAGCATTATAAGGGGATTTGGAAGGTCTTATTATATTGTCTTCAAGTAGTTTCTTTATTTGGGCATCAACCTCTTTCCTCATATTGAAAGGGTATGGGTATGTTTTGGCATATATGGGGGAGTCGGTGGACGTTCGTATTTCGGCTTTTACATTTGTAACTACCGTAACTTTGTCGTTAGGTTTAGAAAATATGGGTTTGTAATCATGAATAATCTTGTTTAGTTCATTTCTCTGATCTTCAGGGAGGTGACTGTCTCTGATGTTAAGAAAATTAACATCAATGGATCGTTTCATGTGAAGGGGAATTTCGACTCCTGGGTGGATTTTTAGAATTGATTTTCCTCTGTCGATGATAGCCTCTAGTTGTCTTAGCGTGTCATCTCCGATTATGCCATCAAAAGATGTTAGGTAAAATTTTACTGGAATATCGTTGCCAAATGTTGAAAATATCCTTCCTGTTGCCGAGTGGTTGATTTCTACCTTTCCTCCAACTGAATTTATATAAAAGGGTTTTTGAACGGGTTTGGATTTAGTGACATTTTTTGGGTTAATAAAATTTTTATTTGCTCCGGTATCTATTAGGAATTTTAATTGCTTCCCGTCCGGAGCCCTATACGCTAAATAGGGGGTTGCGCTGTATCTACTGGGCAAAAATTTAGTTCAGGGTCGAGATCGAAGTCTTCGTAAATTATTTCGTTAGGATCTTCGAAGGTATCATTGATTGCTTCTTCATATTCTTCCTCGGTTGGGACTGTATTAGTGTGGAACACTCTCTGTTGTTTAGGTGGTGAGGTTTGGATATAGTTATCTTGAGTTGGTCTCTTAAATACAGGCATACGTGGAGGTATTTGTGGTCTATTCATGTAGTTAATTTGTCTGGTTTGGACGCTCCTATCGACATCCATAGGTTCCGGTTTATTATTTTGATTTGGTCGGGAATAGTTAGGTGGTCTTTGTTGAGTATTATTATATGAGTATAATGCATTTCGCTGTTGAAGGTTTAGTTGTGGTGGATTGAATTTCCTAACCATGGGATTTGAATTTGTGTTAACCGTAGGTAAATGTTTCCTTGGGGGAAGTAATGGAGGAGTAAGACTATTATGAGGTACAGCGACCGGATTTGTATGACTTTGTTTATTTAGAAAATTTGTGGCTCTGTAGTTCATATTTTGCAATTCCAAACATGAGGAATATGCTTCGGGTAAAGATCTAGGCGATTTTATGGCGATTAATCTTGATAATTCACCATTCAATCCTCTTATGAAGGTGTCCAATGCCCTATTTCTATGTCCTTCTATTATGTTTGATTGGGTTTCTCGGCTCAGACACTCCGATTGTACTTTGTTAATGATAAGAGTTAGATGATGATTGATTTCCCCGAAGAACTCATCGATCGTACTCTTGCCCTGGTGCAACGAGTATAATTGGTATTCGAGAGTTCTAATGTCGCGTTTGTCAGCGTAATGTAATGACAAACACTTTTTTATTGCCATCCAGTCTTCGTCTGGGGTATTATATGCGATCAAAGCTGTATCAGCTTCGTCAATGATTTTTTGGCGTATTGAACGGATTATTGTTCGATAAATGGGTTTCGATTTGACTATTTTATAGTCTTCCAGAACACTTTCTACGGACTTGACCCAGGACGAGTATGTCGTGGGGTTTCCATTGAAATGTCTGATTTCTTTAACAGTATCGGGAATTTTTGTTAATTGGGACAATTGCTCTTCCGTTGAGGGTCTAACTAAAGGCGGTTCCACCAAAGTTTCTGTTGATGGTGGTAGCCTTTGCAATGTTTCCTGTTGGAAACTTGAGAATTGTTTCTGAAGGGAGTTAATAATATTAATTTGTGCATTCAAAGAGCCTGTGAGGTTTGTAATTTCTGCTCGGAGAATTTCAACCACCTCTTGAACGGTTGTCATTTTGGTTCCTTGTAATCAACAAAACAAATTCGTGTGGCACTCAAAACAATGTTTCACAAAGGAAAATACTTTGCAAGATATAATAACCCTCGACTTATACTTCACGTGTTTAGTTTTAATCTTAGATTTGTAAACTTGTAGCTTATATAGAATCTCTTAATTTCTAATAATTTTTTGTATGAATTGTAAATCACTTGGATTATTTTTGCTTAGAATTTGAATTTATTCGTTTTCTCATTGATTTTTTATTACTTTGACTTTAATTTTTTTAATTTCTTTCTTACTTTGTTTAATCTTTTTTCTTAAAATTTCACTTTAATTTTTTAATTATTCTCTTACTTTGTTTAATCTTTTTTCTTAAAATTTCACTTTATTTTCTTAAAATATAAAATGAGTCGTTCGACTTACATTAGGATAGGTATCTTCATCCTGTTTCCCTAGTTGACGCTTGAAGTGTGTAGTACTGGATCTGTTGAAGCTTCCTGTGTTGATGGTGATGACGTATGAGGATTTTTTCCTTTTTAGACTGCGACGTTAATTTGACCGCTTCCTACTGGGGATCACTCTATAGGCACAATCACTATCGATGCACTGCTGTATTGAGATTAATTTTCCGTAATCTCTGCCTTGCTGATGCACTTTTTGCTTTATTTACTAGTGGTACGTTTGTTCACTGACAATTTTACGTGCTTTTACTTTCACACAAGTACCTTTTAGATCGTTTTACGTGCTTTTTATCACACAAGTACTATCTAGAATGCACTATTGACTTTTTGTGATCTTTTTTCGCTATCTTTGTAAAATCACTTGATTTTTGAAACCACTTTAACTTGTGATCGTTTTTTTTCGTTGTGATCTTTTTTATAGCACTTTTTGAAACCACGTTATGTTAATTGCAGGCTCTTAAAGAGACGCCGGTCCCTGCTCGGGCGCCAGTTAATCTATTTTTACGCTCGTCAATCAAAAAAATATAAACTGCAATTGGACTATGTCCAATTAACGGCAGTACTTGAAATAAAACTCTGAAGTTTAGTTATTATTCGTTTATTGACCGTACAATAGGATTTCTAGTTACACAATGCGTGATGATACATGGTTTTAGTGTCTTTTATACCCTCTGGGATATTTACAATAAAATATTTGATATAGTTTGTGAATAATGTATTACTAATGATTAGTTGTTTATTCAGGTGTCCCTTTTAGGTGACTTGCCTGTGAGATTGATTATTTTATGTTTCTTGGATGAGTCAATTAGAAAGATCTCCAAGACAAAGGGAAATGAGTAATGTTGGAAGTTGAGTAATCTCAGTACTTTACTATATGTATGTATATAAAAATTATTATATATTTTTTTCTCTTTTTTTTTATTATCATGTGTGTCTTTATCTATTAACATTTCTGATGGGCACTAGTATATATTATTTTATTTCTTATGTGTATTTTATATAATATAAAAAAAATAGTTGTTTTTGTTTGTTTTCTCGCTTATTTGGCTACCTTGCAGAGGGGTACCGGTTCTAGTTTAAACGCATTTGAGGAATTAGTGACTTCACTATAAATATCCTCTTCTTTAACCGTATTTTCCGCCTTTTTGCGTTTTCCGACTTCCAAGGTTACCTCATTACGAATCGGGGGCCATCTCACAATTTTCTCCAGTTTATTTACATCAGCTTGGCTTGTATTTATTTGTAGGTTCGCAAAGCAGTTATTTTCGGTGGTCATTTTTTCTATCATGAGTATATAGTGTCACACTCGAAAATGTGCAGCTGTTCATGGGTATCATAAGGAACATCACTCTGTGAGGGACCCACTTCCAACAGTCCATACACTGTCCACCCAAACCGGGTCTTGGTGCTTTACCCTTGAGAGCACGTTGGAGTCGAATCAAGTTCTCATCTTTGCTGAGACCGCTAAGTTTCGACGAATTCTCGAATCGCCTTAAAAATAGCAGCCATTCTTCTGGTCTTCCACTGAAATTTGGAAGATCCCTTGGCACGACTTGACGAGCGTGTACCTCAGTCAGGGAGGAAGACGTGACATTTCTTCTCATTTGTGGATTAGGGAACGAATTATTTTGCCTCATTTGTCAATTTGACAACTCATTCGCAGTTGGCTGATGACCCAACACGCGGTTGTGGTCCTTGTTGCCTTGACCGGCCCTACTTCTGCTTTGTTTGATAGTACTTGTGCCGAATGCTTAATTTTCTCGTTCACTCTCGTCGTGGTTCGCAGCGCCAGATATTTTCATCCTCATCCAAACGCAACAACTCCAGTTTCAGGGTTCGCCGTGACTTCGCAGAGCCCGAACCGCTTTTATTTGATTTATGTGAAATGCTTCCATCCACCTTGCCTGTACGATTTCCTATTTGCATATCAGGAGTTAATGTTTCTCGAGTATGTCGCTCTATTTGACTTGGGGCGTCGTCTTTAGTAGACATTTGTTGCTCCGCATGTCCCTCACCTAATATAGCTGCCATTACTCATTCGTTGCAGCACCAATCTCGTTCAGAGACGTCGTTCGAGACATCAACACACCGGTAGTGAACCCTTGGCTACATGTATCGCATTGCACCATACGGGAGTCGTCCTGTTGATCGCAGACGGCACAGGAACAGCTTTGAGCCTTTGCCCCAACTTGTATCCTAATCATATCGTGTAGCAAGGCGCGAGTTATATTGTTGACCGAAAATAACTATAAAAAAATAAATCAAGCAAATCTTCAACTGTGCTTTTGAATTAAAACAAATTGCAGTTTAATTAGATGTTTATTCGTTGGCTTTTAACTTACAACTGATCTACAATTAGTTTTTAAATTCTATTGTATAATTTATTGACATGAGAAAATAATTGAAATGTGATTATGAATTTCTAGTGAATTTTAGGATGAGAAAGCGATTAGGTCTTCAGGTGTCTCTGTTGAACTGCAACTGTGGGAACCATTCGTAGAATTTGGATGTTGCATCTAAGTTCATAACTGTGAATCAGCAGACTGGGATGTGGGAATCGTAACTCGCGCGGGTTTTGTTTTTAATTTCTTCAGAAACCAAAAAAATTGATTTAATAGAATTCAAACACTAAATTAAACTCACGAGTTTTTTTTATAAAATTCACTCTCTTTGTTATTCTTCTTTTACAGAGTTAAATATATTAAGTTTTATTACAAATCACTTGATCTTTATTACTTTTACAATTTTTATAACTTGATGTTATTCAGTTGAAAGCGGTAATAATTCACTCAGGCTTGATGGAGCTATGTTGCCTTAACCGATCTTTCTCTATTTGAACTTCCAATGCCTGGTTTTGCAATATTAAATTTTTCTTCTTGAGCTCCATCATCTCTTCTTTGTAGTCCTGGTCTCGTTTCTGGGTAGCTGTAGTTTTGGAAGTAGCTTTGATTCGCGACATAATTTCGTTTTCGTTTCTCGGTGTAGTGAAGATTGCTGTTACTGGCTGTTCCTGGATGACTAGAACTTCCTGTTGACTATCATTGACTAAATCCTTACCGTCGTTGTCAAAGGAATTCGCAAGACCAACGATCTGTTCCGTACAGAAGCCGAAAGTATTTCGCTCCACTAGAACTGCAGGGCCACCGCCAGTCTTCCTCATCTCGGTTTTGTTGAGAGCCATTGATTTTTTGCATGCCGCTTTCATGTTTTTAAACTTTGTCATCAATGTGTCTGTTGTTTTATCTCCATTTTGAGATGCAGCATTGAACTTGCCTGTTATTTGGTTCCAAGTCTATAATGGGAATAACAAAATCATCAAGTTGAGTTTAAATCAGCTGTTCAAGCTCACCTCTCGTTTAATCTGCGGTTGTGATGCATTTGTTTTTCGGCTATTTAAGACAGCCGAATACTCCTCTACCAGTTGCCGCAAAATATCTTCATCCTCATCAGTGAACGTGACTCTTGCCCTTTTGCCTTGAATGGCCATTTTCCAGTAAAATTATTGCACTTTTGAACACAAGAAATGTTTTTTTTTGGTAAATGTCAAATGTCAGAATCATCGTGAAATTTAGTAACTACCTCGATCCCTGTTTTCCGAATTCCAGAGGCAAGCCAAATTGCTCTGTGCATGAAAGCAAATACGGTTGATTTTAGCTTATTTCACTTAGCCAAAAACCAGTTAAAGTCAAGCAAGGCAAAATCAACCATATTTACTTCATAGACAAAGCGATTTGGCTTGCCCCTGGGACCCGAAAACCAGCACTATCTGGTTTTTCAACTATTGTAGGTAAAGAGGTCTTCGACTTTTTTTTGTTTATGGTGCATCTCTGGGGTCTAACGCGATAAAGAGTTGGCCAATTGTCTTCGCCTTCTAGTAAAAAATCTAGGTCAGAGAACCATTTAGAATTTAGCAGCTCCTCTATCGTTGCACCGCGCGAAATCAAGCCTGCAGGATTTGACTTTGTGTTGACGTGCCTCCATTTTGCATCCGAAGTAAGTCCTGGATTTTCGATACGCGGTTTCTTACAAAGATTTCCCAATTTGAAGGTGGCATCGCCAACCAATCAAGAACTATAGACGAATCCCTCGGTTTGTGAATTAAGAAACTCTTTATCCTATCATACAGTTCGGCTAACACCAGCGAGCCGGAAAGCTCGAAATCTGGTAACGTTCGTGTTTTCAATGGTGCTACTCGCGATTTTCCTGCCAACGATTCAATCCATACATTTCCTAAGTTATCGATCGATACAACATCCATAAGCTTTCTTTGAGGCGTTGCAGAATCCGTGCAATTCCATATATTTCAGCTTCATTTAATACATACCGTGAAATGCGAATCACCTTTAAGTTCTCATACTACTCCACAAAGCTTATCCATTCTGTCTACAAGGCCATTGGCAACGATTCGTCCCAATGTATTTTGGACTTCCATAGGGTCGAACAGACCGGCAAGTGCAGATAGCACTGATCTTTTTGTTATCCTTTTTAACGAAGGTGGTAACGAAGGTTTTGCTGGAAGCAAAAATTGATCAGAAAGTAGGATTCCAGATGATTTCCAATGTTCTAATTACATCGGAGTCATTTATGCGAATTGTTTTTTTTTTCGATCTTCAATTGGGATCTGGCAGAAAACAGGTTCATGATTCGAGCACCATTTTCGCAATTTAAATTTTCCATCAGCCAAAATTAACTCTACTTCTCGACGAATCTTCTGTAATTCCTTTACAGTGTTATGCCGAAAGTAAACGAGTGTCCTTTTGTTATTAATATTTTTTATTGTATTTCTTTTCTTTACATTACTTTTATTTACTTATGTTACTTCACTAAATTCTTTACATTTCTTTTATTTAACTTATGTTCTTGACTGAACTTAATTTCTATTTTAACTTAATTTCTCTTCGCTCAAAACTTCACTGACTGTCGAACTTACTGACCTTTTTCTTTTATTACCTTTCGAACATAGCCCTTCCTCGAGTATTCAGCTATGTTCGTCCGGCAGTCAGCAGTCCGTTGGCCAATCTGCTCGCGCATACGCTTCCATCCATTTCCCATTGGTTGACCTTCTCGTTTTTATGTAATAAACACACATGGCTCGCTTTGTGCTATATGTCTCGATTCATATATCACATCGAGGCGCACATGTGGCTCAACCAATGGTTTGTTTACATTGGGCCGAACTTGAAAAATGACACGATGCACATTTGGCCATACATTGCACAGAAACAATTAAGTGGCTTGGTCATCGTTATGCAACACGACACCTTGACTTGAATTCAAGAAATTGTCGTGTTCATCGTTTCCCTATTTATCGTTTCCACATGTGAGTAAGTAAACACCGTACTTCACATGATAAATGGGAAACGACAATTTTAGAGGTTTTGCGTTTTACGTAATGTCCGCGTTAAGCGATATACATAATGCTCGCGTTAAGCGATTTACGCGCAAGAATGTTTAGTGGTGGTCCACTTTAAATTCTGGGAAAAGACTCTCCCTTCATTTAATTGGAACCACATGCCCTAGATTTGGGTTGGACGGCCAGTTATGACAACAGTTTCAGCCCCTGTGATGCGGCCGTTCATGTAGAAGTCATTCTTAATAATCTGCGATCCGACAGGATATATAGATGAAAACTAATCCGCTAGATGATTTAAGCATCGAGTGGCTAAATACGATCCGGAGGTCGTCCCATATGTTACGGTCATCAATCGAAAAGCACGAATTTCGGAATTAGGGTAGTCTCTCCACAGAATGCACTGGATATTGGCACCGTGTTCGTCGACTAGCACCTGGCGATACATCTTTGTTATGTCAGTCGTTACTACATATCGATGAAAACGAAAACGAAATATAATTGAAAAGAGATCGCTTTGCATTACCGGACCAAGCATGAGCACATTTTAATTGGATGTGATTGGATGTAGTTTTGCATTAAAAACCACGCGCAGCTTTGTTGTGGAACTTTCAGGACTCAAAACGCAATGGTGAGGACAGAAGTATCGCAAACTTCCATATTCCTCTTTCGGAACTAATTTAATATGACCAGATTCCTGAAATTCGTTCAAAAACTTTGAATAATCAGACTTTATTTTGGGATCTTTCGCTATTCGCTTTTCCAAACCAAGAAAACATCTTTTCACAATTTCGTACGAGTTTTGCATCCTCCTTAAAGTGTAATCGTACTACAAAATGACCGTCTGGAGCCCGTTTAAAGGTTTTGACGAAAAAGGCTTCACATTTTGCTTGTCCTTTACTCTAAAGAGATAGCGGGGGGTTGACATCTTCAATCTGCCAAAACCTTTCAATTAAGTTCTCCAATTTTTCGACGTCATAATCCATATGCTTAACTTCGCGCCTAACTTCCATCGCCATGTTGCAAAGCTTTGAATTGGTTTCTCGGGTTTCCAAACATCCAGCGACCACCCAAGCAAAACGCGTTTTTTGCAATTTGGGTAAGCTCATGCCCAAACGAATTTGACCCACGGATAATAGGTCTAGGTACAAATCTGCCCCAAGAAGTATATCTACCCGCTGTGCCTTGTAAAATGAAGGATCAGCAAGTTGTATGTTGCTTGGTATATTCCATGAAGTAACATCGATGTGAATCTGCGGCTGAATGTTAGTGATGCGAGGTAAAACCCAGGCCTTTAAATCAAATTCGAAAGCATCAACTCGTGAACGCACAATGGAATTCGTTCTGTAGTTAGCTTTAGTCCCAAAGCTTAGACACCATGTCTTCAGTGATAAACCTTAGTTGCGATGCTGAGTCCAATAATGCCTTAATTGGTTGCCATTCGCCTTTTTGATCCCTTATCAACACGACAGCAGTTGCCAAAAAACGTGCTTAGAATTTACATATTATTTGGTGGACGACACATGAAGCGTTGATGAATTATTGCCTTGTTAAGAGGTACTAGGTTGTTGCTCGTCTACTTGCCGAACGACACTTAAATTTTTTGAGCTGCTGCTACTAGGCGGGGAAGGAATATATGCGTATCGATGAAGCAGAAAATGATGTGGCATGCGACATACTTTGCATTTTGGTGCTGAGCATTTACGTACGGAATGCCCAGGCGCGAGACATTTGATGCAAAGACTTAAAGACTTAGCTAGGTTAAAGCGCTCTATTACTGATAACTTGATGAATTCCGAACAACTTTCGACGATATGACCCGTAGTTCGACAATATGAGCAGTCAACTTGAATCGCTGCACAAGATGTTTGATTGCTTTACGATCCTTGTGTGAAAATTTTTGAAAATTAGACCGAGTTGATTTCTCTTGATTTGAACAAGTCCGGTTAACAAGTCCTCCCAGGTTGGCAATTTGTCCAAATCGCGCCATTTAGAGATGGCTTCTGAATCTAATCTGGATGTCACGAGATGTACAAGGAGAGCTTGTAAAATGTCTTCGTCTTTTCCGATCGATTTTAATGCATTCATATTGGAATTAACTTCGTCAATCAAAGAACGCAATTCCGTCGAGGAACCTTTGTTGACCCTTGGCATATTAAATAATTTGGCAATATGGGATTCGAAAATAATGCTTTTCACATTGAAACACTCTTCTAAAATTTTTAACGCTTTCGTATAATTAAGAGACGTAATTTCTAGATTTTCGATTGCAGATTTCGCGCAACCTGATAAACACGATTGAAGGTGCCCAAAATTTTCAACTTGTATAAACAACTGGAATTTAAAAGGAAAATCCCTACTTCCCTGCCGATTGTTGGTGAACCGCTGCTGAGCCCCCTTCGTCAACTGGCCGTCGAAACTTAAGGCCAGTCGTATCAAGTTCTTGTCTGACACACTAATACTCCACTACTGACGTTTCGATTGCCTGGTTAACCTCAGCAGCGGCTACCTTTACCCAGCAACCAAGGGTTGCCAGGCTGGCAGTCTTTGTTAGTACCTTAGGGGGTATTTTTTGAAATAATACGTTACATCTCGGCCATCCTGCGAGTCACTGTCCTCAGTGACGGCCATAGTACGCCTCATATCCTTCTGGAGTCTGATCTGCCCCGCCCGAGCGACCAGGTCATCTGAATCGGAATCAGAAGCCCGATTCGCGCGGTTACGTGACAAGACAAAAGTATGCCACGTCCACGGCAGCAGCATAGATTCCTCTTCCTCGTAGCAAGACAAAAGTTTGCTACCCCTTCTCTTCGTCTTAGCCATCTGAACCAAAATCAAAAGACTAAGCGTCCCTTCATAGCAAGACAAAAGTTTGCTACGGAATAACCCCTGGCTGGGCGCTCGTTCACTCAACTTCGACACAACTACCGGTGTCAATCTTCAAGGTTGATCAGACCTTATCGTTTTACCATACCTATTAGTACCTCTTATAGACGCGGTTGCAACCACACTTCTTCCATCAGCGGTGTACACCTAGAAATCATTATTACTTTCTTATGCACCTTACCTCTCTTCTGGCCTCGAGTAACTCTCGGGCTCAGTAACGATGGATGTGGCGCTAGACACCAGTCACCTAGTCCTGAACTGCCAATCTTAATACTGTCTAATACAGGTTTAAAGTTTTTATTTAAAACATAAAACTAACTTTACATCGATATGACACTAATTCAAATAATTCATTTAATTCGTAATTAAATTGTATTTAATTGTCGGGTCCATTTTCCTTGTCGTCTTCTGAGTCCAAGTCCAGCTCCAGCTCGTTGAAGTTGCACCAGGGCTTTATGCGATCGGCTGCCCAAACCGAGTTAAAAGCCCTACCAGAAATATTCACACCCGGCGGATCGGTGCCTGCTTGTTTCGTGCCGTAGCACTTGCTTCTGGTCGCAACATACGTAGACTTCGAGCATTCGCCTCATTGTGATCGCGACGCGGCGGTTCCTGGGTCATGGACTCGTATATTTTAATTCTACCCAACAGCTCCACTGGGTCGGTGTAGGTAACTGCCATCACAATATTTTGTAAATCCTTATTGCCCAGACCCGAAATAATGTATTTTATGGTACACTCGTTCGTTAATTTTATTGTCTTCGCCAGGGAGGACATCGCGTAGAAATAGCTTTCTATCGGCTCGTTCCATTGACGCCGGCGAGACGCAAGCTTCGCATGAATCTTTGCTTCGTCTACCACTTCAGGAAAACTGTGTATTAAATCGTTTTTAAATGTCGCCCAGTCCGCAAAAACACCGTCACGTGTCTGTAACCAAAACTGCGCAGCGTCACGTAGGCGTATAGTTGCGTACATCAGTGTGGCTCGCTCGTCCCACAGATATGCCAGACGCATTCGGTCGACGTGTTCGACCCACTGTTTAGCGTTTAGCCCCTGATCCATGTCCGGCCTAAACTCCGGAATGAGTCCCCGAATTTCCTCCATTCCCAATTTAAACGAACTCGAAGGCGCTACTGGAACCTGAGGTATGGAGGAAGATGGCGATGCGATGGACTCACCCCTCCCAGTACTGGACGATGTTACTGACGCCACTACACGAGACCGTTTCCGTCCCCCTCGACCACCGGTATTCAAATTGGATGACATCACTCTCCTGGACCCACAGTCGCCCAACCAAAATCAAATTCTCGCTTTGAGAGACAAAATTAACACAAATTCTTATCTTATGGACAGGGAATTCGACTATCCGTCCCTCGGTGGACATCCCTTTCCTCCGATGCTCCGCTGTTCTTTTGTTTTTTTTTCAAGGTTTTACTCCGCTCTCAATAACTTCGTCTCGTACGAAATCACTAACGAATAAACTGATTATTCTTTTCTTTTTTCAGACACGACTTTTTACTATGCGTAATGGCTTTCTATTGACTGAATTATTAACACGACTTTTCACGATGCGTAATGGCTTTCTATTGACTGAATTATTAACACGACTTTTTACAATGCGTAATGGCTTTTCGAATGACAAAAAAAAACTCGATCGATCCTCACAAGCAAATTTCGTCTTCTTCTTCTTGCCTGCTGAATATTCTACTTTCAACTCTCCACAATCAGCGAACAACCAAGTCACACGCACGCAATACAAACACACAAACAACCAGCGAAAACACAAAACCAACAGAAGCAAGCAAAGACCTACGTCTTCGCTTAATTCCTCGCACACAAACACACATGCAAAAACAAAACGAGTTGCCATGGAATAGTCAGGAACCGCTGCCGATTGTTGGTGAACCGCTGCTGAGCCCCCTTCGTCAACTGGCCGTCGAAACTTAGGGCCAGTCGTATCAAGTTCTTGTCTGACACACTAATACTCCACTACTGACGTTTCGATTGCCTGGTTGACCTCAGCAGCGGCTACCTTTACCCAGCAACCAAGGGTTGCCAGGCTGGCAGTCTTTGTTAGTACCTTAGGGGGTATTTTTTGAAATAATACGTTACACTTAGGACAAGGTGTTGTCACCGTCGACCAACGCCTTAAATGTTGAAAGAAAATTAGTATACTTGGTACATTCTCCTGAAAAACTAGGCAGTTTGAGTTTAATTAAACTTGACATTAAAGCCATTGATGAAGTGTTTAACGTAGAGGTTCCAGCGTTTTCAATTTCCGTAACACTCATTCTTCTTTTGGACTCGAAAATTAGCATTTTTTTTACTTGTTATTGAACAATAAGAATCCTCTAACTCACCTCGAACCTTATTGTTATCCGCTTCATCAGATGTCAACTTTTCGATTTGAGATTGATACGATAAAGCCTTTTTGAAGTATGATTCCAAAATCTCCAACCTGCACTCGAGTTCCGTTGTGGTTAACGAAGCCTGCTTCTGTTCGATAAAACTTTTTATGCGCGTAATGCACCCTTTCGAACTGGCCTTCTGCCTTTTTAGTTCTTCGATTTTTGCCACTCAAATGGCGGGTACGAACAGCCTTACGAAACAAATTTCCAAATGAACGAGCAGTAAAATCCAAAACTGGACGGCAGCGAAATTTTTCGTTCAATGGCGGCTACGAACAGCCTTACGAAACAAATTTCCAAATGAACGAGCAGCAAAATCTAAAACAGGACGGCAGCGAAACTCTTCGTCTAAATGACGACGAGGGCCGAAGTCCCGATTTTCCCAGGAATGATGTTTTTAGTTTTTCCGCTTCCAGCTTTTACGAAGTTAAGAGTTTTCCCTTCCGTGCCAATTGCAGCCATAATAAGAGCATCATTATTGGGTTAATTTTATTATAAATGCGGTTTCACATTGGCCGCAACAATCTGAAAGAGGTTGAACTTTTGTCCCCCTCATCCTGATTGGCACTATTTTCAGTACAAATGTTTAGGTTGCCGTGCTTAATGGAAGCCACTACTTGGCTTTTTTCCTTGTGTAGCAAACTATGGTGGAAGCGTTCACATTTGTTACGGGAAGTTTGTTGATTAAGGTTGGCACCAGATTTGGCATATCCAGCAGACTAGTCCCTCCTATTTGGTCGACAGCCGCTGAAACATTTTGGACAGCGCAATTAAAGTCCAGAAAACTTTTCCAATTGCTTACCTGTGTTACTGCTCTAGCTTTGCAGAGTAGTTCGTCCAACAGCAACTCTGGTCGGCCATACTTATTCGAAAGTGTTGTAATGATCGCATCTGGTTCCCTTGCAGCCATCAAAAGCCAGTCGACATCTTTGTACGCCTGTCCCTTCAAGTGTTTCTCCAGTCTGAGAACGTTTTTTTTCGGCTTAAATCCACAATTTCGTTGGACATGTTGTATTCTGCCTGAAAACTCTGCCATTTAAGACACAATGTACCATCAAAGTCTGGAAGCTTCCCTCCAATTGTTTGTCTGGCTAGTAGGCGTTGTACAGTGATGGTTAGATTATCGCCATCATTTTGCTGATTCTTCTCCAGTTTGTCGGATTCGACATTATCCAGCCAACTTTCGACCATCGAATTTCCCGACTGCTGCTTGTCTTGGTCTGATTCCCCTTTTTCCGTTATTGGTTGATCTTCGGCGACATACTCTGCCCTTTTACAGTCCAATTCCAACATCAGCACCTCTTTATTGTCGCGTAGAGCATATAAATCAACTTTTTTTAGGTTTTGCCCTATTTCCGCTTGTTCAAGCTGGTCTTTCACTTCCTGAATTTTGTCAGAATCCACTTCCGTATCTTGGATCGACTTTTTCAATTTACGTAAGTCAGCTTTTAGATTTAACACTCGTTTTGCTCCCTCAAAATATTCACGATTCATTTCCGCCAGCTTTGTGGAGACAACTTGGATGTCTTTTTTTGCTTCGAGTTCCAATCTTAACAAACTCGCAGCACCCTTTTGCTTTTCGGCAACTTTCACTGATCCTTGGGATTTTTTTTCCAGTTGTGGAAAATCATTCAAACATTTAACGATCTTTGCAAACAAATCCTTTGTCGTATCATTCAGCTCAGTTTTCAAGCACAGAATCTCACATGTTTTTAGTAGCTGCATCTCACTAAACATTTTTAAGGTTAAGTTCACCTTTTTTTTTTAAATCATCGTCGCCCGAAAACTGATATC
The DNA here is from genome assembly GCA_964034945.1 of Chrysopilus asiliformis. Lineage (NCBI taxonomy): Eukaryota > Metazoa > Arthropoda > Insecta > Diptera > Rhagionidae > Chrysopilus > Chrysopilus asiliformis. The sequence goes on from OZ035963.1 coordinate 37,014,822, forward strand.
CCTGGAATTCGAGTATTCTTTTCCTGATAAAATCGGGTCTTCCTTTGTTTCCAAATAAGATTTCGTGCAAAAATTCCAAATCAGAAATTGTTGCTTCTTGAATTTTGTGAAATCTCGTTTCACAATTGCCGAGATATCATCGTGTTTCGCTCGTCATTATTAGCAGATTAGACTTATTTTCCAACGCGCGACCGAGATCCGGCTCGAAGGACCATTAAATGTAAGAAAACTCGACTTCGGATAACAAAAAACCTCAATTTATTTCCTTTCATAAAATTACAAAAGTCCGACCGGTTTGATCATGAATACAATACCGAATGAATATACAAGGAACAGCTCTAGTCTTGCCAGATGGGCATTTTTAAACAAAACAAAACGATTAAATTTTCAAACTGCATTCGACAAAGGGTATTTGATGGAATCCGCTCTTTAAGTCTAAAATTGAAAAATATGTATTTTCTCCCAAATTTGACAGAACTTCATTTATTTCTGGTATCGGATATTTATCGGGAATTGTGATAGCGTTAAGCTTACGGTAGTCGATGACCATTCTGTACTTTTTTTTTCAGATGAACCTTGTTTTGAAACAATCCAAGTTATGGATTTGCTAACTTTGGAAAAAAAAAACAATTTTTTTCGATGTACGTTTATTTATTATACTCAACCACTAGCTTACAATTAACAACTGACGACTTAATTAAGCTTATCTTAGTCTTTTATAACCTAAATTAGTTTATTAGACAAAACATGCACAAGTGTAACGTGAACAAGCGTGACACGTGCATTTGAAATTTAATGAAATCTGATGCCGATATTCGTTGCATTTTGTTGAACGCGCGAAAACCATATTGGACCAATCGTGGAAATGGGAACGTTTGCTTTTTTTTGGGAGCGTGTTCCTTTAATATTTTTATTAAATTTTGCATGTTAATTTCGTGTAATCGTATGTGATATCTGCAATAGCCTGGGTGAGGCTCTTCGCGAGCAAATATTTCTTTGCCTTCGGATATTAGAATTTGTCTTCTGAAAACGTTTATTGGTGCCTCGCAGCTATGTATAAGATCGCTGTTATCTTCGTCTGCACTGTGGGGTGTTGCAGAGCTGCTTGTTAATACATTTGCCTCGATTGGTAACCTGGAAAGAGCATCTGCAACAACATTGGTTTTCCCTGGTTTATACACGAGCTCGTAATTAAATTCTTACATGCGAGCCTTCCATCTTTTTAATTTGGCATTATAATTCCTGTTACTAAGGGCGAATGTTAGTGGCTGGTGGTTGGTAAGGATTTTTACTTTTTTGCCCCGTAGAGATATTTTTGCAATTTCTCTAAGGCCCATACTATGGCCAGGTGGAATAATTTTCTTCAGTCCTGTTTAGTGATCTTGATGTTTACACGATTGGTCTATCTTTGCCAGTTTCTCCCTGCGAGAAGACTGCTTCGACAGCGTAATTTGACGCGTCTGTTGTGAGAAGTTCAATTGAAGGCTTCCCAATTGGTGGCTCCCAATTGAATTTCTTTGCTCTTGGATTGGTTAGCCTTGATTTGGGCATTTTCGCCTCTTGTTTTTTTTGCGTTAATGGCTTTCCGACTGTCGCAAAATCTTTTACAAACTTTCGATAGTATGAAGCCAAGCCCAGAAAGGCTTTTAAGTCTTTCAGGTTCTGAGAAGGTTTAATGTTTCTAATAGCCGCGATTTTTTTGGGGTTTGGTAGAATTCCTTCTTCCGAGACAATATATCCTAAAAATTCGACTTGGGTTTTCAAAAATTTTGATTTGTCAAGGTTTACTTGTAAATTTACCCTCTCTAGTTGAGTAAGAATGGTCTCCAGGTTAAGTAAATGTTCTTCAGTCTCGCCAAGAATAATTATATCATCGATATAAACATATCATATTTTACCGATGAGGGGTTTAAGCACCTAGTCGATCATCTTTTGGAAGATCGCTGGAGCATTCTTCAAGCCGAAAGGAAGCCTTGTGAATTCGGTTTTTACACTTTTAATGATTTCTGTAATTTAAAAGTTTTATAATCTTACTTGTTGGTTTTGTTACTTTAAGTATATAAAAAATTTTTTTTTTTTGCAAATACTTCAAAAACTAGTTAAAAATCATATTACAGTAGATCAATTATTATGATAAACATGATTACTCGTACGTCGATTTTAGTTGTGGGAACCCAGCGTGGTATTTTCTCGCAGCAGATCAGGCGGCTGTTGCTGAATATTATGGATAATATGTCCTATTCAGGAACTCCGTTTTGTCCTTCGTTGAAGGTGATTCCGGGACCTCTTTTCCTTAGCGCTGTTTGAACTTCGAAGGGATGAACTCTTCTACTTGCCACTAGAGAATTATGTACGCCACTCAAAGTATTGGTAGTGATAACGATTAAGTTTTTCACTGAAACTACTTGCAATTTTCTACCGGCTTTTGAATTTATGATCGCTAAAGCTTAATCAATGTATGATTATAAAAGTGTAATCATCAAATGATTCTTTGAAATTTTCCGCAGTCCATGGAACGTTTTCTCTTGTTAATCACTGGAATCACCCGAACAAAAGTTTTATGAACACTATTTATTCAAACCGGTTTAAAACAATTACACTTTTAGTTTCAAACAGCGAAAAAACTTTCAATGGTTTACACAAATAATCACCGTTTACTACTTTGGTGAGAGTTATCGTATTGATAAATAAATCAATTAAAATTTATTAACTGGCTCAGGCGCCAGTTAGTAAATTTTGTCCAGGCAGAGCCTGTGTCTTTATTGGAATCAAAACTAAGAGTGACAAAATGATGAACATTTTCTTAAAATTTAACCTAGGATTCTATTATGAATTCTATCTGTCCCAGACGCCTTATCAGCAGTTTTGATGGGAACCAGAAAATAGCTTTATTTCCACGATGGGTAGTAGTAGGCGGGTCATATTTTTCTAGACGTTCTCATCGGATTGTCTTCGTAATGGTTTGTAAGGCATTTGGAGATTTTTCCCAATTTAAAGTAGTGTTATAGGATTCTAGAGCAGTGTCAGTAGAGCAAGTAATTTTATTACGTATAGTATTTAAAATTCCGTAGTATTTTGGGGTACCTTTTAGATTCTCATAGATTCGTAAAATTTGCTCGGCGTTTTTTCTCCAGGAGCTGAATTCTCCAGGTTGACCTGAGAATTCCCTTAATCCTTTTACAACGTCAGGGATTCTGTCCATGTTTGACAAATTGTGTTCTAGACCAGGATTTATTGCTTGATCGACATCATTATTGTCTGATCCTGCACTTGAATTTGACTGAAAGATGCGTCTACTTTCTGTTTGCATTATTTCGGAAATTATATCTTTTAACTGATCAAATTCAAAACTACTCGTATTTTGGGTCGTGCCTTCTCCGTTTGGAGATAATCACGGTGGTTTAATAATGCCATTCGTCATTTTGAAAATATTTTTTTTAAATTATCTTTATTCTATCTCAAACAAAGTGTTTATTTTCTTTTAAGAACTCTAAAATTTATAATTTATTTTTCTTATTTTTTATACTTTTAATGATTTCTGTAATTTACTTTCACTTTTCTGATTTTATAATCTTACTTGTTGGTTTTGTTACTTTAATTATATTAAAAAGAATTTTTTTTTCTGCAAATACTTCAAAAACTAGTTAAAAATCATCTTACAGTAGAACAATTATTATGATAAACATAATTACTCGTACGTCGATTTTAGTTGTGGGAACCGAGCGTGGTATTTTCTCGCAGCAGATCAGGGAGGCTATTCTCGGAACGTTTCGGATTTTTCGTTACGTTATGGATTACGAATCTCGTCGAAATGTTTTTTCCGTAATCTAAATCCGAAACGTTTGAAAGATCGTATTCTGGTAACGAAATGTTTATGTTTCGGAATTATATTCACCATATTAACCTCATTTCGAAATGTACGTAGAATAGAGCTGTCAAAACGGAAATATTTGAAAAGTTTCTCAACATATTCTCCACTTTTGCATGCGTTTGAACGAATCCAAAAAGCATTTTTGCTCTGTGGCACGAGTCTTTTTTTGAGCGATTGTCAAATTATGTGGGATCCAACGCGAACATAGTTTTTTCACGGCTCCACAGGCGACACAAACACTTAATAATTTACAGTAGCTTCTTGAGTGGCCGTATTCTTGGCAGTTTTGGCATTGAATTGGTGCGTTTTTCTTGTGTGGTTCTTCAACTGTTATTTTTCTGTACAACACATAGTGGATATTGTAAATTGGATGAGGTTTTGATTTTGTGGTTTTGCTGGCGTCAGGTGTAAGTTCAATTCTGAACATCGGCTGTGGAATTTTATTTAAATTATAGATATTGCTAACGTTTTTAATTGCGAAACCTTGGCTTTCCAGGTCGTTTTTAATTTCCGCTGGGTCGACATTATGATGGATGCCCTTAAGTATTACTGTTAGACCTTTAGCACTTTTTAGCTGATATGTATAGTATTGTTTTTTATTTTTGTCTAGGAGATCGATGACTTGGCAGTAATGGACTTCTTCGAAAGTCTGAATTTTTGTTTCATGCAATTGGCCTCATGCAATTGAGGTCAACAAGGTAGAAGCTTTTTTCACCAATGGAGTTCTTGATGATGTTGATTAATTTTGACGAGCTGGGTTCCCTAAGGTAAATTGGTGGTGGTTTTGGCCTCGACTTGGTTACTAAGTTATTTATGTCTTCTTTGGGGTTTTCGTCTTCGTCAGGGTTGTTGTCTAATAGGGCGAAGCGATTTTGAGGGATGACTTCATCTGGTTTAGTTAATTTAGTTTTTGGATTCGTAATTTGTTGTAGCGCGGTTGGACTAAGTTTTCTTTTAGTTATCGTTATATAGCGTTTAATGCCAGGTGGTTGTGTATTACTCACATTTTTTGGTGAGGGTGCCTTAGCTGCAATATCCTCAGCTTCGTTCGTTTCCGACTCCATTTCTGTATCCGAGTCCATTTTTAGACTGTTGGGTGGATTTTTACTGGCTGGAGTTATTTTTTTCAGTTTTTTGGGGCTGTCTGATAAAATCATAGGCCTCCAGTGAGAGAGCACTAATAGATTGGTAGTACAGTTGGCACTAAATTAGTTTATTTTACAGTTTGAAACACTTTATTAGGTTATTTTACAGTTTGGAACACTTTTGGGATCATGAGTCACTATTAGTTTATAGTCACTAGTTATTTATTATCACACTTCAGTAGATTCACTTTGGTTAATAATGCGATAGATTGTAATGCACTTATCGAGGGCAACCTTTGAGGTGATTTACCTTAGTGGAGCTTACGCGGCTTTACGTTGACTTTAGCGAACATCGCACTCGCGTTGCTTGGCAATTTGATGATGTTGCGCTATTTGATTTTAATTATTTAACTAGGGGCTGCGCCCCGAACCGCTTCGCGGTTCATCCCCCTTCCTCAGGTCGGCCTTCGGCCTCCCTGCCCCCGTCGGCCTGCGGCCTCCACAACTACTCGGCCTCGCCCCTCGCGCTTGAATTGTTGGATTTTGATGTATGGAGATGTTACGTAAAATTGTTTAAATATATTTCAGCTCTCGCCTTCCTCTTTACTCGGCCTTCGGCCTCGACTCAAATGCATATAGTTAACCCAAAAAAGGGAAATTTTTTTTTAGAGACATTTTTCTTTGTGACCCAACGGTGTATTACAAAATCGTACTGTTTACTTACAATATATTCAATAACGGTAAAAGGTGGTTATCCACACGGGGAAAGACAATATTGTGGGAAATGTCATTCTTTTTAATTCATGTCATACATTGAAGCACCAAATCCCTTTAGAATTGCAGAAGATAGCAGGTGAGGGCTATACATAACGATGGTATCTATACTGTTTTTCGCAGTATTATATTGTTTTTCAGACTCCAATACTGCATAATTGCTTTTTTCCCCAAAATACTGTATTTAAATACTCAGAAAACTTTAATTCTTTAACGTTTCGAAATTCAAATTTATTAATAGCAATGCAAAACGTCAGTGGCAACACAAAACAGTGGCATCACTTGGCAAGTGTAAATACATTCAAACGACGAACAGCGAAGTATTGATGGCAACATGTCATATAGATTCGCTTCTTCCTTTCCCCATCGATTACTGTCTTGTCATTATTCATCCTTCTTCAGAACGCGTTATTTTGATTTTGCTTTCCATTGTTAATTTAAAAGAATAAAAATGTCGAAATTAAAAGCAAAGACACAAATTTTCATTGAATAAAGTTTATACTGCGAAAAATACTTTTTTTTTCAAATCGATTTACTGCTTTTTTAAATTTTTAGGTGAAGTATACTGTTTTTTGTCCGAAAAAAGATACCATCGTTAGCTATACATAAAAAGGAGGGGTAGATATTAGTGAGCAAAAATTTTCCCTGCGGGCTGACCTCTCTCGTGGTGAAAATCGGATCCGAAACCCTTAAGCGCATAAAGAGGTTTCAAGAGAGGGAAAGGGGTTGCTATTAAACTGGATCCGACACCCTTGAGTAAGAGATATCAGAAGAAACGGGGATTGACATCAAAAAGAATCAGATCCCTTATTCTGTCAATAACTGTCCCTGTGTGCAAAGTTTGATCAAAATCGGCCGCGCCGTTATTGCGTGATGCCGGAACAAACATTCACTCAAACAGACAGAAATACCGACCGACATACAGACAGACGGACAAACATAAATTTTAAGCATAACAAAACCTATAATTGCCAGTCTGGCAATTATTAGAAACTCGTATAGTGATATTCCTATCAAAATTGGAACAGTTGTATCAAAATTCCAGTTTGAGTCAAACTTTCCAATAAGATTTTTTAAAATTTGTTCCAATAGGATTTTCATGTATTGGAGTTTTATTTAGAATCATATCCTAAATAACTTTTGTTCTTGCACTTATTTGATAATATGAACAGTTTTTGAGATATTCGCAAAAAACATTTTCGTTCGTATGGGGGGTACCCCCCTAATGGTCCATTTTTGCTCTTTAACGAACTAAACCTTGCATTTTACGAAAAACGGATCTGCTCAAAATTTCAAGTCTCTAGCTCAATCCGTGCGCCCGCAATCCGCGCCACAGACGGACATGCAAAAATCAATTTTGTTTATCATTCTAAACCAGTGGTTCCCAAAATGGTCCCTACGGACCCCCAGGGGTCCCCGGGATCATCCAGGGGGTCCGTGGAAAATTAAAATTGATTTGGGGGTCCCTGAACAACGTCAGGGGGTCCGCGCAAGGTTTAATATAAAATTAAAAAAATTGTGACACATTTATATTAATATGGAAGTTAAAATAAATAACAGAAGCTGTTGATTGCTTTTCCGTCTTCCTATTTGGTAGAACGTAGATTCAGTGCCGTTATGAGCCTCATCACAAAAAAAAAAGAAATGTTTGATTTATATTTTATTTTTACGTTACCATTTACCATTCAAGACATCAAAGTTAAATTTGTAATTTTTCTATTAAACATTTACATATGTAGTTTTTCACCCAGAGTCCGTGGGCAAGTTTTGACTATGAACATAACAAAAGCTATAATTGCCAATCTGGCAATCATTGGAGACCCGTATGGTGATATTCGTATTAAAATTCGAACAATTGTATGGAAATTCCTCTTTGAAGTAAAACTTTTCAATAAGATTTTTTCAAATTTATTCCAATTGGATTTTGATGTATGGGAGTTTTAATATGCATATTGACTTTTATTTGAAATTTACTGTTTATTAGCATATATTTTCGAAATTTCAGGTTGAAAAATATATAGGTATAAATACACGACAATATAATTATTACCTTACATATATTATTGTTTTCATTTCTGTTGGCAGTCCCCAATGACTGCAGTTTTTTATTACTTAATTTATCTTTAAAATTTATATTCTTACTACTGAATAAGTGTAAACTACATCGCGCCAGGTACGGGTTCCATTCTAAGCGGTGGCAAAATATTTTTTTTTTTTTTTTTTTTTGTTGAAATTGAGTTTTTTAAACGTAAAATTAAACATAACAAAAGCTATAATTGCCAATCTGACAATCATTGGAGACCCGTATGGTGATATTCGTATCAAAATTCGAACAGTTGTACCAAAATTTGAGTAAAACTTTCCAATAAGATTTTTATACCAGTTTTATCAAAATTCCACTATGAAGTCAAACTTTCCAATAAGATTTTTTAAAATTTGTTCCAATCGGATTTTGATGTATGGGAGTTTTATGTAGAATCATATCCTAAAAAACTTTTGTTCTTGGACTTTTGTGATAAGATGCACCGTTTTTGAGATATTCGCAAAAATCGGTTTCGTTCGTATGAGTGGTACCCCCCCCCCCCTCCTAATGGTCCATTTTTGCCCATTAACGAACTTAGCCTCGCATTTTACGAAAAACGAATCTGCGCAAAATTTCAAGTCTGTAGCTCAATCAGTGCATCCCGCAATCCGCGCCACAGACGGACGGACGGACGGACGGACATGCAAAAATTAAATTTTTTTGTCCTTCTAAACACACTGGTGTAATACATTTTTATGTGTGATGACGGGGTCGTGGCGTTACAAACGGTAAGGCAAAGTTAATATACCCTTTGGTTTCACCATACGGGTATAAAAATGTCATTTTTGGCATCAGTATTATACGACCAAATACATCAATGTATGTCAATATTTTTGAGAAAATCCAAAATTACAAAAATTGTCCCCTTTACAGTTTTTATTATATAGATGGGTAAAAAGTAAAATGGACACATCTAAAGATAATTTTCTAAAAGTTATTTCTTGCATTTGCATTATCCTTACAGGACGTTCCGTTTTGAATTTTGAAAATCTGAAAAAACCGGATTCGGGATCAGCGACCCCAAAAACCCCCGAGTGATACTTTTCAGCCTCCTATTGAGCAGGATTCATGGCGAAAATCACGGTTTAAAAATACCCAAACCCCCTTTACCCCCCGTTCACCCCCTTAGCGCTAAAATTTCGAAAAATCTCGATGGTGGGACATATTCTGAAAGTTTCAAGTCTCTATCTTCAGGGGTTTGGGCTGGGCGTCAGGTTAAACGATTTTATATATAGAGCAGATGGTTTTCACTTGTTCCAATAAAGACTCAATTTCAACAAAAAAAAAAAATATTTTGCCACCGCTCAGAATTGAACCCGTACCTGGCGCGATGTAGTTTACACTTATTCAGTAGTAAGAATATAAATTTTAAAGATAAATTAAGTAATAAAAAACTGCAGTCATTGGGGACTGCCAACAGAAATGAAAACAATAATATACGTAAGGTAATAATTATATTGTCGTGTATTTATACCTATATATTTTTCAACCTGAAATTTCGAAAATATATGCTAATAAACAGTAAATTTCAAATAAAAGTCAATATGCATATTAAGGTTTGAATTCCTGAGCAGCACATGATTTTCTTATACTAAAAATGGCTAGAGATATTTATTTTTTTCTGTATAAGAATGCCACGTGTTGTTTAGAAATTTTCTGTGTAATTTTATTTTGCTGTATATTTTCTAAAAAAAAATCGATTTTTTGTTGTATAACAAAGTCACGTGCTGTTCAGAAATTTTCTGTCTCATTTTATTTTACCGTATATTTTCCAAAAAAAAATCGATTTTTTGTTGTATAACAAAGTCACGTGCTGTTCAGAAATTTTCTGTCTCATTTTATTTTACCGTATGTAATTTCCAAAAAAAAAATCGATTTTTTGTTGTATAACAAAGTCACGTGCTGTTCAGAAATTTTCTGTCTCATTTTATTTTACCGTATGTAATTTCCAAAAAAAAAATCGATTTTTTGTTGTATAACAAAGTCACGTGCTGTTCAGAAATTTCCTCGTTAATTTTATTTTACCGTATGTAATTTCCAAAAAAAAAATCGATTTTTTGTTGTATAACAAAGTCACGTGCTGTTCAGAAATTTCCTCGTTAATTTTATTTTGCTCTGTACTGTCTTCCAAAAAAAATCGATTTTTTCTTTATAAAAAAAATCAAATGAAAGCAAATCAGCATTCTTAAGCTGTTAAATTAGCATGTCGGTGACGCGAACTCATAAGATTTTACCCATCCAAAAATCGCCCAACGCGCCTAAAGAAGTATAATATAAATAAAATAAGTAATTTAAGGTCAAAAAAAAATTAAAAAAAAAACATTTTGTCAACACTCGGAATCGAACCCGCGGAGTAAAAATGTAAACTTAAAGATAAATTAAGTAATAACATATTAATAAAAGTAAATAAATCGACAAAAAAAAATTTGAAAAGAAAAAAAAGAATTTTGTCACCGATAGGAATCGAACCCGGTGCCTGGCGCATGGTAGTCCAACTTCTAACTCACTGCACTAATCGAACAGTACGAAATGTCGTTTTAACATTGAAGACTTAGTTAGCGGCATATTTATAATTTTGAAAGGCAAATTACTAATAAAGTATTATTAAAAATGGGGAAAAAAGTAAAACGGACATATCTACAGCTATAGAGCTTTCATCTAAAAAAAAAATCATCAAAATCGGTTCAATACGGAAAAAAGTAAAACGGACATATCTACAGCTATAGAGCTTTCATCTAAAAAAAAAATCATCAAAATCGGTTCAATAGGAACTCCAGGAGCTCTGTCGAAAGAAATCCATACAAAATCGCTTTGCCTTTTAAATATATAGATTGGAGTAATCAATTTTTACGACTTTACTGTTCGGCGGTCTGAATGAGACTAAATGTTAACTAATGCTTGATTGTTCGTTGATCCTCAACAAAGGCCAACTACCGTCGTCACAACCTTTTGATCCAAAAACTTTCTTTTGAATGAAATGATAACTGATTTAAAAAAAATTGTTGGAGTGGAGCTTCTTCCCTTCCATGTCTTGTAGACTTTATATTTATTGGCAAGTGCGGCTACCTCTGGTGGGGCCTCTTCACTTGTTTGAATTGAGATGAAATTAACTTCTTTTAATTTACGTCAAATGCGGCTACCTCGGGTTGGGCCTCTTCAATTGGTCATCACTCAAAGAAAGATTAACTGTTTCTAAAGTTTATTCTGACAAAACACTATTTATATACAAAAATTACTTAACGTTATTTACATAGGAAATTCTAAATTCTAAATAGTTCCCGTGAGAAGATTTTCCAGACGCTTAGTCAGCAGCAAAAAGCGAAAACAGATCTTATTTCGTTTTATCTTATGTTGTGGTGAGAAACGTTGTCTGCCTCACGTGGTGATACAGGTGCATCGGGTGACAATTGCTGACGGTTAGTACCGAACATACTCCCCCGGCTTGAAGGTCTTGAAGGATGTCTTCAAAGTAAAATCCTCTGCGTGAACTCCCATTATCTTCCTGAAATAATATAAATTTATTATAATTTAACTTATATTTACTTTGGTTCCTCCATTGTGAAATGACAGACGGAATGACCCTGAGTGACACCTCGAACTGTGTCGCCGAACGAAAAGACGCGTCGCTAGTATGCAACGACGCGTCGCCATACACGATTGCTTTTCATAATGAAAGACGCAAATTCGTGTCTGCGTCTCGTTACACAATTGATGCCCAGATCTTTTCCAACCCCTTGCTGGTACCCTCCATCTGCGAAAAATCTGAGGCAGGCGCTAATTTTATTTGGGGGCTTATGCTCAAACTTCCTACTCGCCGGCGAAGACCTTCATTTAAAACAAAGTCGAACGACTTCTTGTTTAAACGAAAATTCTTTCTAAAACTGTATTTAAATACATGGTTAAATAAAATATATCAATTTGAACAAGTATCTACTTACGCTTCTTCAGTTAATCCCATAATATCTCAGTAGTTTCTCAGAAAATACCTTTGCCGTCGCAGAGAATTGATCTCCTCCTCCCTCATCATCAAAATAAGCGTTAACGAATTATCCATCTGTGTTATGTAGTACACTGCAACTCTTAAAATTTACCTTTACATTTTCAATATATATTTAAAATACCTTAAAACGAATCTAAAATAAAAATTTCGAATCTAACAAACAAAAACTCAAGGTAAACAAATTATTTTTGACAACCCGTTGTCATGCGATTCTATAAGTTGTTTCATGTATGAAACGCAGTGCGTCCGCCGTTTTGCAGAATACGAATCGAGGAGAAAATCGAATCGAACGCGTTGCGTTCTGCCTTCTAACTTCGTATCTCAGAAGCGGGGTGATTGACCTTCTATAAGAGATTTACACCAAGGAAATGCATATTTTTCAATATAGAAGTGTTCACGATATTGATTTATTGCAACGTACTCCATGCTGGGTTCTATGAATCTTGCTTCATTGCCATGTGGAGTTGGCATGGGTATTACCTTGAATAGGTTGAAGACTTCGTTATTCACCAGAGGGATTTCGATGTCAAATATTAGGAATTGTTCCGAAAAGTGTGATCGTGCGTTCATAAGCTGGTACAATTGCGTAATTTCTAAATTTTTCGGCAACATCAGATTTTGTGGCAGTTTTTTCCTGATGATGCTCAACTCCCTTATAAGTTGTTCGGAAGTTATGATTAACTGACTCATTCGACTGTGATGAAGGTCTGTAACTAAGTCAATCAATGCACGCTGTTGCTGATATTGAGCAACAATTATAGATGATCTCAGAGACCAGTAGGAAAGGATTTGTGTGACCCTTTGTTTCTGTATTTCATCCGATAAGGCGTTGAATTCCGTCATTACCAATGCAATTTGTCCACTTAAAGTTTCAAATTGTTTTTGCATTTGCTTGTGTTCTTTGTCTATCATATTAGCCGTGGTTTCAAGTATAGATATTTGGTTCTCCATTAGTGCTAGTAGATGTTCTTCATTTTTATCCACTTGGTTTATGGTTTCGGCCATTTGTTTTGCGTAGTCTTCATCGAGTACGACAAATAAGTAGTTGGCTGCAGACCCAACAATGTTCATTAATCCACGCTTATGCCGACCTTTATGCATGTGTAACAACGCTTCATTGTTAGTCCGGATAGCCCTAACTTGAATGTCGAATTGGTTTAGGATGCCTTCGCAATACACTTGATATGCTTGTGTCTGATTACACTTTTGATGCAGTCTGTCTAGTTTTGTAACAAATCTTTCGAGTTCTCCGTAGAAGGAACTTGTATCATAGTATACCACCAAGTTCCATTTGTCTGTGACCACGTGTACTTCTCCTAACTGCTCGAAGAATATGCCTGGACGGTGGGTGAACCTTTGGATGTCAATGGGACTGGACCCTACATTACTGCAAGGTGTTAACGCTAGCAGTACTATCAATGCTATGCTAAACAGATTTGCCTTACGTTTTGGGGCGTTGATCAAGGGTGAGGTATCCCGTTTCTGCTGTGCACGTTCTAACCACTTAGGATTGATGGCATCTTCAAGCCGTTTCTTAGTTTTTTAGTCGGCGATGATCCTTGTTGCGGTTCGTCAAACTTGTCTGTCGTCAATACGGGGAGGGGACATACTCGGGGAATGGCACGTTTTGTGATTCCCTTGGCAGTTTTTAATTCTACTACTCTGATTAAATTGTCCTTTTCGGGGTGCACATTTAAGACCCGTGCCATGGGCCATTTTAACGACGGTATATTGTCTTCCTTCAAAATGAGATTTCCAGGAGAGATTTCTCTAATACAATAGATCGAAAGATTTAATACATTAGATCGAAATTGAATACAAATTCAAGATCAAATACAATAGTCAAAATTAATAGAATAATCCAAAATTGAAGGTCAAAATAAATTTAGTTCTAACAAATTCAATAATTTAAATAAAAGCGTTGATCAAGGGTGAGGTATCCCGTTTCTGCTGTGCACGTTCTAACCACTTAGGATTGATGGCATCTTCAAGCCGTTTCTTAGTTTTTTAGTCGGCGATGATCCTTGTTGCGGTTCGTCAAACTTGTCTGTCGTCAATACGGGGAGGGGACATACTCGGGGAATGGCACGTTTTGTGATTCCCTTGGCAGTTTTTAATTCTACTACTCTGATTAAATTGTCCTTTTCGGGGTGCACATTTAAGACCCGTGCCATGGGTCATTTTAACGACGGTATATTGTCTTCCTTCAAAATGAGATTTCCAGGAGAGATTTCTCTAATACAATAGATCGAAAGATTTAATACATTAGATCGAAATTGAATACAAATTCAAGATCAAATACAATAGTCAAAATTAATAGAATAATCCAAAATTGAAGGTCAAAATAAATTTAGTTCTAACAAATTCAATAATTTAAATAAAACAAACTCTAAATTCAACTGTTCTTTTCCTGCTAATATGGAATATCGAGTTTCCTGATTGTAATTGTTAACAAATAAGTCATTTGTTTGATTGAAACAATTTAATTTAACAGTGGCTGGATTAATCCTACAACACCTTGACTGAAGGGCACTAGATTTACAAATCATATATAATTCAATTTGAAGTTTCTTCGATGTATCACGTCCAAGTAAGGCTGCAGAAGACAACAATCATGGAAATTAACTTAACTTTATCATAAATTTTCCGGTAGCAATAAATCTTACCATAGGAGTAAATTAGTATCTTTCCAATTCCGTAATATCCGCTGTCAGTCAAAATGCCGCAGGAAAAATCAATCGGTATTACAGATTTACTGATAAAGCTAGTCGGATTGCCGGTAAATTGGTTTAATAAAAGTGCATCGATCAGGATTTAACAAGAAAGTAAAACTCACCATGTACATAGCATTTAATGTCTGTGCTACTTCTTCGTGGTCATCATCATATGGGTTGTTTGAGGTGGTAATTGTACCGGAAACTGAAGTTGCTGATGTCTGCTGGTTTTTCCTGGGGCACGTCTGAAGTTGGTGGTGTATGTCTTCGTAACGGAAACAAGATCCCGGAGCTCGCTTGGGGGCCTGACAATCCTTAGCTAGATGGCCGAATCGGGAACAGTTGAAACATCTAGTGGCTTCCTTTAAGCTTCGCGGGCCGCCCATTTGGTGTTGCCAGGACCACGAGTAACAGTACGAATCGCGGGGCCCGCTCCAACTGAAGGGCCCGGCGAAGCGACAGACTGGCTTCCGGTAGTAGTTCGCCTTGCTGTGGAAGATAATCTCGTAAATCCTCACTCTGTCCCGCAATCCGTCCATAGTGGTCGCCCTGCTAGAATGGTGATATGGGCGGAAGTGTCCCTGAGTCCGGCAATGATCAGATGAACCAAGTCGATCTCCTTTACATCAACATACTGGGCCAACTCGGACATATCAATGATGCACCTATCAATTGGCTCGTCTCGTCTCGTCTCCTAAAGAGCTGTGATCTTCGCTGTGATTCCGATAAGACGTCTCGCGCATCTGTATTTGTCGCAGTCATCCGTCCGTAACCACTCCACCACATCCTCAAAGTTTGTTATCCACTTAGCAATCACGTAGTCATCGGAACGCAGTGTCGCCGGTAAAGGGCAGCACTCCGTTTTCGACATCGGAGAAATCAATCCGCCGGCGCCGTCCCAGGTGCTGCGCTTTCTCCAGTTGGGCCACAGTGTGGCGTAGTCTTAATAATTTCTCTCTGATATTGAGTTCATCAATTTCCCTCTGCATTTTCTCCATGTCTCTGGCAGAACTCGTGAACCCGTCTGATTTTGTTATATTATTTTTTCTCTTCTTCACTGTGTTACAGCTTTCAATCAACTCCGACAATCACCGTCGCCGTTCATTAGTTAAATTGGTAAAATCTCACTTGAGACCGATTTCACTGTTAGTCACAAATAAAGAATATTCGGTTTGCAAAATATTTAACGATATGATTATATTTATTTCTGTTTTAAATCAATTACAAGTTGAACTTATTTCTTAAATCAATTACACTTCGATTTTATTTCTCAATACTTATTTTTTAAATCAATTTACACTTTGATTTTAATTTTCAACGGTTAATAGAGTTTTCTTTTGATTAATTAGAAACTGTTATTTCTGCCGAGAGTCTTGGGTCGAGTTTTCAAGGTCTCCTTTAAAACCACAACACTTTTAGCACTGATTGTACTGTTAGTAGCGAGAGGAATCCTTCGATTTGTAACTTGGTAACAGAAACATTAATGATATGAAGTTAATGATATGATATATTTGTTGTACGTTAGGTCACAAATTGATTATAAATTGAATACGGAATACTTTACGTTTACACCTTATATATTTACTAGCAGACCCTTCGTTGGCAGCTAAAAGTTTTTTGTATAAATTTTAGAATGCCAAAAAACCATAAATAACTTAAAAAGTTTTGGGAAAAAATGTTGTCCTTACAGGACCTTCCGTTTCGAATTTTGAAATTCCAACTCGAGATTCGTGATAAGCAACTCTAAAAACCTCCCAGACTGTTTTTGCGAGAAAAATTGGAAAAAGGACATTTCCGTTATCCTTACAGGACCTTCCGTTTAGCAGCGACCTCGAAAACCCCTTAGTGGCAATCGTTTCAAGAAAAATTGGAAAAAGGACATTTGCGTTAAGCTTGCAGGACTTTTCGGTTAGAATTTTGAAATTCCAACACCGGATTCGTGATCAGCGACCCCAAAAACCCCCTAATGACGATTTTTCCCAGTAAAAACGGGAAAAAGGATATTTATCCTTACAGGACTTTTCGTTTCGAATTTTGAAAATCTAATACCGGATTCGTGATCAGCGACCCAAAAAACCCCATAGTGCCAATTTTTCCGTGGAAAAATGGGAAAAAGGATGTTTTCATTATCCTTACAGGACCTTCCGTTTCGAATTTTGAAAATCTAATACCGGATTCGTGATCAGCGCCCCAAAAACCCCCTTATACCGATTTTTCCGAGGAAAAACGGGAAAAAGGATATTTATCCTTACAGGACTTTTCGTTTCGAATTTTGAAAATCTAATATCGGATTCGTGATCAGCGATCCAAACATAATGCCAATTTTTCCGGGGAATAATGGGAAAAAGGATATTTGCGTTATCCTTTCAGGAACTTCCGCGACAGTTTCGCAAATCTAATACCGGATTCGTGATCAGTGCCCCAAAAACCCTATAATGCCAATTTTTCCGGGGAAAAATGGGAAAAAGGATATTTGCGTTATCCTTTCAGGACCTTCCGTTTCGAATTTTGAAAATATAATACCGGATTCGTGATCAGCGACCCCAAAAACCCCATAATGCCAATTTTTCCGGGGAAAAATGGGAAAAAGGATATTTTCATTATCCTTACGGGACCTTCCGTTTCGAATTTTGAAAATCTAATACCGGATTCGTGATCAGCGACCCCAAAAACCCCATAATGGCAATTTTTCCGGGGAAAAATGAGAAAAAGGATATTTGCGTTATCCTTAAAGGACCTTCGGTTTCGATTTTTAAAATCTAACATAGCTAAAAACCTGCTCCTGGCAACGCAGATCATTTTGCAAAAAACCGCGTCAAAATCGGTCCAGTAGTTTTTAAGTTTTGTAATCTCAAACGGACAGACAAACCAACAAACAGACAAACCAACAAACATCCATTTTTATATATATAGATTTTATATATATTTATTCACCATTATCATTGGCTACAAATACTTTTAATTCACTTTTAACTTGTAATCATACTTCGTTTAATAAGCCGATCTGTTACCGTTTTTCATTGACTTTTATATCTTTTTAGTTTCACCGTTTTAACTCGACCCTTTCTCGATCACCAACTCTACTCAACTGGAACTGACTGACTCCTACTGACTACTACTGACTCCACGCATGCTTTTGTGGCTCCCGATATTCAAACCGCCCACGCGCTGATCGATATTTTCTTATTAATCATTCGCGGTGGTCTTTTGTTTGCCGAATTGGCGAAATTAAAGGGCTTTCTGTGATTTCGCGTGTCATTTGATACCGAGAACACTTGCGCGGAAATCATTGTTGATTTTATTTTAAGTGTGGAATTTTTATTCCACAGCGTTCAGATTTTCTTGGATTGCCGAATTGGCAAAATTGCTTTCAAAACTTTCTTTGATTCACAGTGTCATTTGACACCGTGAACACTTGCCCGGAAATCGTTGTTGATTTCATTTGAACTGTGGAATTTTTATTCCACAACAATTTGGTCGGGCCAAGGGCAAAGTACCCCTCCCATCAAACTCGTCATTCGGCGGTAGTTCTTGTGAATGGGCCTCCTCTACGTTTTGAATCTATGATTCATTTGACTATTTTTCCGATTATGATTTCATCTAATTATTTTATTTTAATACAATATTTTTAATTTTGATTTTTATGGAAAATATATGTACATAACATGTGGGATGATAAGGAAACAAAGTAAAATAGTAGTAAGATTTAATTCAACAATAGAGTGTTTCTATAAAATTTAACTTTACAACTTATCGTTCGTAACTTAACGTTTCTTTTTCTTGACAACTTCTCTTGATATTCTTTACTTAGCGACTAAAATTGACTTGGCGTAACTAGCTGATATCTTGGCGAACTTGACTGAAGTACTTCCAGCTGAAGTACTGCTTCCTACATTCGGCTATCCTGATCGTCTTCATCTGACCCAGATGACTGACCAGAATCTGCGTAGCTCCATGGCTTCATTAGGTCCGCTGCTGTAGACGTGACGTTTGGGCCTTCATGACTACCAATTTTCTTAACCTCGTACCGGTTGCATCTCTTGACTTTGCGTACTTCATAGGGACCAAAAAATTTTGCTTGCAACTTAAATCCACCTCCAAACTGAGTCCGTTTGATGGCAACTAGGTCTCCCTCGTTGTATTGCTTGCTGGCTTTGCGTTTTTTGTTGAAAGTTCTGCAATTTTCTTCTTGAATACGTGTGATTTCGTTTCTCGCTTCCAATCTCATCTGCTGTCGTTCTTCCTCAAAACTTTCGATTAGTGCCTCCTCTAGCAGCATGTTTAATTTGATGTCTTCTGGTTTAAACATTTGTGCTCCAAATAAAAGTTCAAATGGGGTTTTATTCGTACTTCGAGAGACTGTTGAGTTTAAATGCTTCATCAGCTTCGGGACGTGTCGGAACCATTTTGAGGGTTCTTCTACTGTGAGTTTTGCTAATACCGATATTATTGTTCGAATTATGCGTTCAACTTGTCCATTACCGCGCGGGACACCAGTGGTTATCTTAATATATACGATTTTATTCACTTTACAATAATCTTCAAAGTCATTCGCTGTAAAAGCTGTACCCCGATCGGAAATTATTCTGTGCGGACACCCGAAAATTTCACTTTGTTTTTCTAGTTTGTCCAAGACTTCTTTCGTAGTTGTCGATTTTACCGGATATAACCAAACAAATTTCGAAAATGCGTCCACGACCACAAAAATGTGTTTATAGTTTTTCGAAGTAGACGTTAACGGGCCGACATGATCTATGTGGAAAGTATGTAACGGTACATCCAACTTATCTATCGGATTTAAGAGTCCTTCTTGTTTTCCACTTTTTCTTGACACTAAGATACACGTAACGCAATTTCTGATACCATTGGCTACTTTTTTCCGCAAGTTTGGAATAAAATAGTCCTGACGTAATTTTCCTTCCATTTTCGTAGCACCGGCATGACAATCTCCGTGCGCGTTCTCGATTATTTCACTTTGCATTTTCTTTGGAATAACAATTAAATAGTCGTCATTCAATAGTTTATATAATACACCGTTTCGAGCCACGTAATTTTCGTACTCGCTTTGCCTAATTAGTCGGATTCTAGTATATACGAAAATGCGTCCACGACCACAAAAATGTGTTTATAGTTTTTCGAAGTATACGTTAACGGGCCGACATGATCTATGTGGAAAGTATGTAACGGTACATCCAACTTATCTATCGGATTTAAGAGTCCTTCTTGTTTTCCACTTTTTCTTGACACTAAGATACACGTAACGCAATTTCTGATAGCATTGGCTACTTTTTTCCGCAAGTTTGGAATAAAATGGTCCTGACGTAATTTTCCTTCCATTTTCGTAGCACCGGCATGACAATCTCCGTGCGCGTTCTCGATTATTTCACTTTGCATTTTCTTTGGAATAACAATTAAATAGTCATCATTCAATAGTTTATATAATACACCGTTTCGAGCCACGTAATTTTCGTACTCGCTTTGCTCTAACACGTTTAAAATTGCTTTACACGTATCGTCTTCCCGTTGCGCGTTTCGTATCTTCTCTAACAAGCCGTCTTTCACGAGCGATATAGATGGATATCTCGATAAAGCATCTACATGTTTCATCAGCTCTCCGCTTCTGTGATGAATGTTGTAATCGAATTCCTCGAGTAACAACGCCCACCTTGCCACTCTCGTACATAAATCACGTTTCTCCAAAGTTTGTTTAAATGCTTTACAGTCCGTATAAATGTCGAAATGTATCCCTAGCAAGTATCCTCGTAACTTCTTTACACACTTAATTACTGCGAGCATTTCTAATTCGTAGCTAATATAGTTTCTTTCCGCGGCAGTTGTTTTGAAGCTAACGTAGTAAACCGGATGTAAGCTTTGGTTGCACTCTTGGCGCTGGACTAGTATTCCTCCAAATCCTTCAATACTCGCATCTGTATGCAATTCTGTTGGTAGAACTGGGGTGGCTTCATGTAACTTACTTCGACCACAATTTTTCGACTATTTCCGAAATTGGGTTCATGTATCAAAATTTCGACCTTTTTGGTCGAACGATAAAATCAAATTTAGTCGATGGTGAAATATCATTCGTCCAGCAGGTCGAAGAAAAGTTTTGGCTGAAGATATTTGTTAAAATGTGACTATAGTGGCATTTTTTGCGAAAAACTTTAACTATATCTATAATTTAATATGAAATTTATATATAATGCATTGATTTCAGGGCGAATTCCAATAAACTAAGCCAAGAGAAGCAACTTCCGTCCACGGGTATCAATCACGCCCAAAAATGTTTGTTAGCTGCCACTGGCCAATAATTTTAAAGTCGTTGCTAACTTTATTATCGTTGGTACACTAGTGTTTCTACTGGTTATTGGTGTCTCAATCGTGTTTAAAGTGTAGCTAAAAATGTCCTTGGAAACCCTAAACCTCATTTTAAAGCTGAAATATTTCAAAGAATCATAATTCATATCTAAAAAATATTCATATTTCACATAATCATAACACATGGATCAATAAGTCCCGAGACTAACCCAGAGATGACGCTCGTAGTAAACCAGTAACCACGTCTTTCTAGAGTACTAACCTTTGCTTGAAACGTGTCAAAATTTTAAGTCGATCGGACCAGAAACAGCTGAGTTATCGAGGTTGGAGTAAAGTCGTTTTGTAGTTTGTTTAAAAAATGGAAAAAACCGAGTTTCGTGTTCTGATAAAACATTGTTTTTTAATGGGTAAAAACACCGTGCAAGCGAAACAATGGATTGAAAAATGTTACCCGGACTCTTGTCCATCAAAAGCAACGATTTGTCGGTGGTTTGCCGAGTTTAAACGTGGTCGTACCGACACAAATGACGCGGAACGCTCGGGTAGACCTGTGGAAGCCGTTACACCGGAAAATGTGAGTGAAGTGACAAAAATTATAATGAAAGATCGTAAAGTGAAGCTCCGTGAGATTGCTGAGATAACACAGATATCATATGGAAGTGCATTTACTATCCTTCATGAAAAATTGAGCATGAAAAAGGTTTTTTCCAAGTGGGTGCCGCGATTGCTTTCGATGGAACAAAAACAGCAACGAGTCGATGATTCAGAAAGCTGTTTATCGCTATTTACTCGCAATAAAAAAGATTTCTTGCGTCGTTACGTGTCCATGGACGAAACATGGATACATCACTACACTCCAGAGTCGAAGCGGCAGTCATCTGAGTGGCGCACAGCTGGCGAAAGCCGTCCGAAGCGTCCGAAAACGCAGCAGTCAGCTGGCAAAGTCATGGCGTCAGTTTTTTGGGATACGCATGGCGTGATTTTCATTGACTACCTCGAAAAAGGTAAATCGATCAACAGTGATTATTATATTGACTTGCTGGTGCGTTTGAAGGAGGAAATCGCAAAAAAACGACCGCACATGCAGAGAAAAAAAATCCTTTTTCACCAAGGCAATGCACCCTGCCACAAGTCGATGAAAACAATGGCAAAATTGAACGAATTGGGCTTTCATCTGCTTCCCCACCCCCCATACTCGCCAGATTTAGCCCCCAGTGACTACTGGCTCTTTGCTGATCTTAAAAAAATGCTCCAGGGAAAAAGATTTGGCTCAAATGAGGAGGTCATCGCTGAAACTGAAGCTTATTTTGAAGCGAAAGATAATTTTTTTTATAAACATGGTATTGAAAAATTGGAAAAGCGTTGGAACGATTGTATCACCCTAAAAGGTGATTATATTGATGAATAAAAAAAAATTTGGCAAAAAAAATGTTGTTTTCATTGTTAGTCTCGGGATTTATTGATCCATGTGTTACTCTGTTTCTGCCAATGCTAAAGGGTTACTAATATGCCTAAGACGTCTTCCTTCAGCCGTTAAGTCCTTTAAAAACTCCTCATCACTGCTCTCAGTGTCAAAAAACATTTTTTAAATTTTTTCCGTGACCACAGAAAATTGGAAATACTTTCGCGCGACTCTTCGATTTTGACAGCTTAAATGGCCTAATTAGTCGGATTCTAGTATATACGACATTAGGCAATGCCTAATTCGTGGTCGAAGGAATTACATGAACCCAATATCAATTTTCTTCGACTAAAAAAATCGTTCGACTTTCTGGTCGAAGAAATTTTACATGAAGTGGCCCCTGGATCGAACAATTTTAAAACTGGACTGCTACATAATAACGATTTTAGTTTCTGGAATGCTTCTTTTTGCTGCGTGTTGAAACGGAATGGCATATCTTTTTTCGTCAAATCACTTAGCGGTCTCGCAATAACCGAGTAACCGTAGATAAATTTTCGAAAATAACCGGTTAGACCGAGAAAGCTTTGTACGTCCTTTAATTTTTTTGGTTCTGGAAAATGTGTAACTGCTTTAAGTTTCTCTTCAGAGGGTGTGACTTTATCGTTTTCGACTATATAGCCGAGAAATTCGACTCGCGTTTGAAGAAACTTACATTTTGGCCATTTTATTATGATACCATTTCGTTCTGCTACTTCTAGTACTTCTCGAAGACTTGCCAAGTTTTCTTCCACGGTAGAAGATGAAATAATTATATCGTCCACAAAAACTTTGATTACTTTTCGTAGCAACAGGTCTTGAAAAACCTTTCCCAGATATCGTTGAAAAACTGCTGGCGATTTGCAAAATCCAAACGGTACTTTCAGGAATTCATATAATCCGTCGGGCGTTATAAAAGCTGTGTACTTTCTGCTACTTGGTTCTACATCTACATGGAAAAAACCGTCCTTCAAGTCCAGAGTTGAAAAAATTTTGGCATTATGTAGCTCATCAATCACATCTTCAACTACTGGAGTTGGAAATCTGTCTTTAATTACTTTAGAATTTAACTTTCTAAAGTCGACACAAAGCCTGTACGTCGAATCTTTTTTCTTGACTAATACGATGGGACTGGCAAAGTCGGAATTACTTGGCTGTATAATTTTATCTTTCAACCAGTTTGCTATTTGTTTTTTCACACTATCCTTTTCGTACGCGGATAATCTTCGCGGGGTTTGATAAACAGGTCTTTCATCTTCTAGTTCAATTCTCATCTCATAACAGGACTTTTCAGGTCTTACCGGATTGTACTTTGCTACTAACATTTCGATTTCTTTTCTAAATTTTTCGTTTCCAATACATAACGATTCGTCTTGTTCTGCCTGTATTAACGCAATAACGTCCATACCTTGAAAACTTTCGCAACAATCTGCTTCACGTTCTTTGCGCTGACTGCTAATTTCTACTTTGCCTTCCTTGACGGTCAAATTCGCTTCTCGTAGTAGATTTTTACCCAAGAGAAAATCTTCTTGAATTGACTCATCCTTTATAACATAGCATTTAATTGAAAACATTTCTTCGCATATTTTTACTAACGGCATAAAATATCCCAGAGTGCTTGTCACATTATAACCGAAACCTGACAGTGGCATTTTTTCAGAATACCAACTCGTCTCGCCCTTAGCTGAAATTGAGTCGAAGATATTCTTTTTAATTACTGTGACGTCACTCCCTGTGTCTACTAACGCCTTTATTTTAATACCATCTATTTCCACTTCCAAATGCATATCTGGTACAGAAATTACGTTTACCGAATCATTCTTTTGACTAGTTGATGCTGCCGTTGTTTTTGTTTGATTGTTTTTGGATGGACCTCCTTTGCATTGTGATGCCATGTGACCGAATTCATTGCAACTAAAGCAACGAGTTCCTTTTGTTGCGTGCGGGCAATTTTTTGTGCCATGTCCTAGAGCACCACAATTTTTGCATCGAACACGTTCGTTTTGATTGTCTCGCTGTCCTGACTTAGCAGTATTCGTATTACTGTTAGATGATTTATTGTTCTTTTCACTTTCCTTTAGTGATTCATAAATTTTTAGATTTTGTTTCAGATCTTTGTACGTCTTGGCTTGAAACAAAATGACTTTGTTTGTCGTACTGTCCGGAATACCGTTGACAATATGCGTGATTACTTAAGCTTCGTCTACCTTGCCCCTCATCCCTAATTTGATCATCTTATAAGTGTATTCTTTTAACGTTTCGTTTTGCATCTTTTTTCTGTTAGTCAACAAATTGTGCATTTCGATCGCGCTCATTTCATTTGAAAACTCAGTTATCAATTGCGACTTCAAATTATCCCAATTGTTAATTTCTGGCGAAGTCTCAACAAAAAGTTTAGCAGTTTTGCGTAGTAGTCGCCTAGCGTAGATGTATTTCTGTACGTCTGACCATTTGCATATGACGGCCACGTCCTCAAACTCCTTTACCCACTGTATTACACAGCTTGGGGCGCAACCGTCAAAGGTTTCCAATGACTTTCAAGTCTTTGAAAGTGAACGACGCATTTGTTTCCGACATCTTTTTCTTTGCACTTATACTAGAATTTTCAAAGTTTGACTTTACCTCTTTCTCCGGCGATTTGGATTGGCTTTCCTTCTCGTTACCTTCTGTTCTCGATGTTTCGCCTATCACTTTGTCCACGTGTTGCTTCAAACGCTTCACTAGGTCTTCTTTGGAATTATGCGATGTCAGAAGTCCCAGCTCTTGGAGGTTTTCTTTTAGTTCTGGCACTGTATATTCACCAAACGACATGAGCCACACAAAATGGACGTGTCTTCTCGTAAAGTTAGACGACAATTATGCGATCGAAGCACTTTTGCAATCACGTGGTAAAAACCACACTTTTCAACAAATTTCCGTATAACACAACAATAATCGCGTTTTTAAGTTGAGCCCCCAAAATTGTGGGATGATAAGGAAACAAAGTAAAATAGTAGTAAGATTTAATTCAACAATAGAGTGTTTCTATAAAATTTAACTTTACAACTTATCGTTCGTAACTTAACGTTTCTTTTTCTTGACAACTTCTCTTGATATTCTTTACTTAGCGACTAAAATTGACTTGGCGTAACTAGCTGTTATCTTGGATATATCATTATATTTTTATAATATATGGGTTATTTAATGTTATCATTTTGCAGATTTTTATCATTACAGAATCTTTACTATTTTTATAATTATCAACAAGTGCTACTTTATTTCTTGATTTTGAAATAATAAGAAACTTTCGTTAGGGATTTATAATAATCCTCTTTTTTAATAATCCTCTTTTTTGTGCTATTGGTATCATGTTATACAATTTATAAACTTCTTGATCTGTAATTGGTACTTTGATTATGAAAACTAATCTGTCATTTTGGATGTAGCATACAACTTCAGAAATCTTTAACAATAAATAAATATTTTCTTCTTTAAGTGATATTGGATAAAAGACTCTTACCGATAATCTTGTGATTCTAATAGTTTTGATAAATATTTTTTCATTGGTATAATTGCTGGATGTATTTCTCCGGTTTTGACAAACATTACAACGTGTGTAAGCACATTTAAATCTATTTCTGTTTCAATGGTAATTGTATTAAATTAATCAAGTATCGCCGCTCAAATTCTGAAATTACTTTGTCTCTGAATTTTCTAGCCGTTTCAGACTGACAAATTGCTTTTTTTAACTGTTCGCGTCCACAGTGCACCAGAGGAATTATTTGGCTCAAAGTTCCATATTTTTCACCACTTACTTGTGTGGTCATCGCTTCCAACGGCCTCAATACGGAAATGATCTCAACCAGGTTTTCTTTCTCCCTTGGAGATATCATAGAAGGCGCATCTACATGATTAAGCGTAATTTGGCTGATGTATGGTAGCAATTTCAAAAATCGTTCCAACATGAAATAGCAAGAATTCCACCTGGTCTTCACGTCCAAAATGAGCTTTAAAAATTTTCCTTCTGGTATTCCATCATTTGATTGAATTTTGCGAAGTTCGTCATTTGCATTTACGTGACGTTTCATCCAGGTCACAATATCTCTGCACTTTGAGATAAGGACTTTAATTTCTGGCACATCCAAGGAGTTTTGACACACAAGATTTAAGGTGTGTGCAAAGCATGGGACGTGTTTATGCTTTCCAAACTCGTCTACAACGGCTTTCACAATCTTGGCTCCATTGTCAGTAACAAAAGCTACTATTTTTTGCGGGCTTATTTCAAAATCTACCAGGATTTGTCTTAAAACAGTAGATATATAAGTAGCTGTATGCGATTCCGCCAATTTAAAAACTCCTATTGTTCCGGCAAACATTGAAGTGTTCCTTAGACCATGCACTGTTACACCTAACATGCTGTTCATTTGCGTATCGGTCCAGATGTCAGCAGTTAGACACAAATATGGAACCTCTTTAAAAAAAATCATGAAATTTTTCATTTCTTTTTCATATAAATTATCTATGTGGGCTTTAACAGTGTTTCTGGTGGGGACCTTGTATAGTGGAGAGGTTTGCTTCATGAGAGCTTTGAACCCTTCTCCTTCAACAAAATTAAAGGGCAAGTTATCTTTAATTAACATTTCCACGATTGCCTGTGTCAATTTTACATTTTTCACTCCGCCAGCTAAAAAATAAAATTTTTGTTGATACATCATACATCTCATACATATTCATATGGATAGGTACATAAATATTTGAATAAATTACAAAAGTATTGTTTACGTTATAATTTCGAAAAAATTGCAAAAAAATGTGGAAAAAATATACGCAAAAAATGTTCTGTACCTGTATACATTATATTTAGATTTTGATACCTACATGTGTAACTTTCAATGTTGGAAAATATGTTTGGGAGGCTTGCGACACTAGATGGTTTATGCTGGTCATTTTCTTTATCGTTTTCCCTTGTGCTGCTGCTACTTGGTACATTTTTATTAAAAATACTCCTATTGTCTGTACTTGAAGTACTTCTCATTGGCAAGCTTACAGTTGGGTCTAGGGTTGGGGCGCTCCTATTGTCGATTGCGGTGCTCTTCCTGGTGCTGCTAGTTGCCTGTGAAATACATTTTGAAATTGATGATGCTTAAAAAAATATTTAAAATATGTTTCTTTACCGAATTTAACCCTTCCTCATTAAGAAGGTAATCCTGGTGCTTCAGTTTTAAATGTTGCTGCATATTTGTTGTATTATTTGAAGCTTTAAATGTTTTGAAACACAAGTTACACTTCACTGTCTGATTGTCCAATCTTATAAAATAGTTCCAAACCTTGCTTTTTGGAGGAGCCATTATTTTAAATATGTTTGGTGTATTCACCGAAAAACAAATTCACAAAAAAACTTCTAAGCTATTAACTGTTTTTATTTTGAATTTATTTTTTTAACCTCTATCTCTAACCTTTAGTTCGATTTTTCGTCTCGTCGGTGTGATTTCTGATTTGATTTGATTTGACTTTTGATTGTTTCGTGTCGATGTTGCCATATCGATAATCCATATCTATACGACACTTTTTAGAAAATTAGACCTTGGGTGTAAGGTATAAGATTTAATTTGCCTGAACATGATTTTGTTTTACGCTGTGGGGAACTCTAAATAAATTTGTAATAGATCTAAAACGAATAACTGGGAGCGGAAATAATAGTAGATCTGCCAGTATAGTAGTAGTAGCAGGTTCAAAAAAAAAATAAAAAATCGATTATTTACCTATTAATCGATTACATATTTTTAAATTGAAAGGAAAAATGTGATATGATTAATCGACATATCAAAACAAAATAATCGATTAATGCAATCATTTGATTAATCGTTGCCATCACTAAGTATAGCACTGTCTTCTTTAAATGTATAATTTATAGGGTGAATTATTTCCGATCTTGGTGGAATTTGTATTGTTTCTATTTTGTATAATTTTGTGTTTATTGGTAAGGTTATTTCTTCGGCTCCTATAATGAGTGTTAAAGTAAAAGTTTCATAATCAATTTTGGATACATATTTTGTTAAAAAGTCTCTTCCTATTATGCCATCAGTTTGAATGGGGAATTTATCATCTACTACGTGGAATTCGTGATTTAGAATTTTCTGAAATGTTTTGAATGATAATTTTGAAGTTCCTAAAGATGTGATTTCTTCATTAGTAATGCCTGTAAATTTGCATTTTTGTTCTGGTGAAAATTCTTGATCAAGATTTATGTGATCAATCTTGCATAGTGAAATATCTGAACCAGTGTCTATTAGAAAAGTTAAATCTTTTTCTTTATTTGGATATGTTAGTGTTCTTAGCGTAATATAATTTGTGAGGTTTCTGGGAATATTGTAAATATTTTTATTTTTACCGGGGCAATGTAATTCCCTTTTTAACACTCCTCCGGTTCTTCCACGTTTCCCTGGTTCTGAATTGTGTTGACTCTTCTGTTATGATTTTGAAATTTATTTCCTTGATTATTCTGATGTCTGTTGTTGTGGAATCTTGTGTTCTGCGGTTTATAATTTTGGTTTCTATTCTGATATTGGTAGTTATATTTGTTCGTATTATGGTTATTATTTCTTTGTTGGAAATTTCTGTTATTATTAGGATTTCTGGCTTGATTGCTGTAGTTATTTCTATATCGATTATTATCATACTTTTTGTAACTATTTGTGTTCTGATTGTTGTTTGGAAAATTCCCGATCCCACGTTGTAAAGAGAAAACTTTTTGTGTTTTTTCACAGTTCTCTAATTCTAGAGCTAAGTTTCTTGCATCTGTTAACCTTTTTGGTTGTGCAGCGAAAACTGATGTCTTATATTCATCTTTTAATCCATTTTTAAAAATGTTCAACGCGTATGATGCGTTGGCATTCATTATAGCTTTCTTTTCTGGTTGAGTGGCTGATGGACCTAGCTCATTAATCTGTAAGCTATTTAAGTCTCCGATGAGTGATAATATTTTTTCTGAGAACGTGTTGACACTCTGATTTTTCTGCGTTATGGTGGATAGACTTGAGACGATAGAAGGTATTGTTCTATTGTTTTTATATCTTTCTTCTAGTGATTTTTTTAGTTCTATGAATGTCGTTGGTTCGTTTACTGAACCTATCGCAGTTCTAACGGCGTTGTTGAGCTTTAAATAGAATACCAATTCTATTAGGCTTTTCTTGCCTTCTTCGTTTAGCGTTTTGTATACTAATTCCGTAATTTTTAGGAATGGTTGCAGTTCTGAAAAGTGTCCATTGAAGTTAGGGATGGCTTTGATTGCCGTCTCCATGTTAAAATTCGCCATTTCCCTTTGTATATTACCATTTTCTTGAATATTATCTTCTTGATCTTGTTCTTCTTTTTCTTCTTTTTCTTCTATTTTAAGTTTTTCTTGGATGAGTTCCTCCAATTTTTTGTATAGTGTAATTAATTTTTGCTTCGCTATTAGTGTAAGTGAAGCTGATGTGTTGTTTTCTTCTGTAAACCTATCAAAGCTTTTTATAATCTCCTTTGCTAATAAGAGTTTTTCAGTTAGCGTCTCTGATTTAAATTTTCTGTTGGGGTTTTTCTTGATGCTTTGGTAGAGATTTTCTAATTATATTTGGAATTCATCCATCTGGTTTCAAAGTAGATTTATAAACACATATATATTTTTTCTCTTTTTATTTATGAATTTTCATTTGATTTTATTTTATTATACTATATTTAAAAATTCTTCTTAGTTTTATACATTAATACTATTACTAATTCTTTTTTTAACATAATTTTTGAAATAATTGTTTATTTTAATAATAACTATTGCTATTATAATTATTATTATTATTAATGCTATTATTTGCGATAATTGCTGATTTCCAAAGGATGTGGTGGACGCTTGTGTGACACCTATTTTGTTAGGGTGAATTTAAAAACGTTGTTGTTATTCTGCCAATTGATTTATTATAATTCTCCTCTATTAATTACACTGAATCTGCTTACACTATGTTTACAAATTTCTAACTTTTATCTTTTATTATTACACAAGTTATATTATTAGTTAAGTTCCTCTTTTACTATTATACGCACAACAATTTCTTAACTACTCAACTTCAAACAAACTTTTTCTAAACTTCAAACAAACTTTTCCCTTTTTTCTAAACCTTGATTCCTCTGCAGCTCCCGACTTCAACTCACTTCTCTAACTCAAAAAACCGTACTCCCTAACTGGCTCATTAACTAACTCCCGAGTCAGGCCTTAACACTTTCTTTTATAGGCTTCTTGACCTGCTCAATTTTTTGTCGTTCAGACAATTTCCTAATTAACCTACATTGTGTAATTGCAATATAGGTAAAAACTTCAATTCAGATGTGAATTATGAAATCATTTAATTCGTATTTGCTCTGGTCGTGAGCCCTCAGAATTATTTGGAAGAATCAGCATTTTTACCGGCTTGGTGAAGATCGACATACAATTGTTATGAAAACAATACAATTGTTGTGAAATAGGATCGCGTTTGTCGCGTGCCTTCACTAAACGTATTTTGTACGTTTGGGGTTTATTGAGTTGTACATCGACGAATTGTTATGAAATATGAGGTCGTGCCTTTGATAAACGTATTTTGTACGTTTTCGGGTTCATTGATTTGTATGGCGGAATTATTATTATGGTGAAATGTAAGGTTTATGATGGGTACAAAGTACATTGACCGGAGTGCACTTGTGCAATTTTTTGATTGTGGAATTTTATTGAATTTATTGAATGGTTCAATGTTCTGATTTGGAACTTTGTACCTTCTGCTTTAACTCAGGTGATGGATTGCATCCGGTTTGGAAAAGTTGAAATGCAATTCATCACATTCCTTACCCCCTGAAGAAAGAAAAATGTAATTTTTCGAAATATCACCAAAAAATGTTTTTGTGTTCTTGTGCATTTTGTCTTTTAGTTAGCTTTTTTTTTTTTTTTTTTTTTTTTAAACTTTCAATTTTAATTAAAATATTTTATATCAAGATGTTTTTGTTTTGTCTTCTCATGATATATATATATTTTTTTTTTTTTGACATTTAATAAAAACTTATTTTTTTCTAAATCTTAACCTAACACATGGATCAATAAGTCCCGAGACTAACAATGAAAACAACATTTTTTTTGCAAAATTTTTTTTTATTCATCAATATAATCACCTTTTAGGGTGATACAATCGTCACGCCATGCGTATCCCAAAAAACTGACGCCATGACTTTGCCAGCTGACTGCTGCGTTTTCGGACGCTTCGGACGGCTTTCGCCAGCTGTGCGCCACTCAGATGACTGCCGCTTCGACTCTGGAGTGTAGTGATGTATCCATGTTTCGTCCATGGTCACGTAACGACGCAAGAAATCTTTTTTATTGCGAGTAAATATATTATGCTCAGTTCAAACTTTTTTTTTTTTTTTTTTCTTTATCTTTATTTTAATTGTTTTGCTGTTGCGCTTATATAATTTTCTTTTTCTTTGACATTTAATGAAAATTTATTTTTTTCTGAACCTTTACATATTATTAACATATTATTTTTTCTAAACCTATATCTTATTAGGTTCCCTTTTTTTTAAATATTTTACCATATATTGATACAAAATTCCGTTTTTTTTTTCAAAATTCAATTATTTTTAAAGGGATCAGTATATTTTAGTATAAAATTTTCAAAAAATAAAAAGCGAATAAAAAATTTCCAGTTATTGTCATCGACGGTAATGGATTTCAAAATTTTTAGACCTAATTTTGGTGTTTATCTCGACTAATATATTCTTTCAGTCGATTATTATGGATGCGAACAAGTTTGTTGCGAATTTTTAGAACTGAGTTTACGGTACTAGGGGTTTCTTGGATTTCATATGGTCCTAACCAAATTGGACTTAACTTATTTTTACGACTTTCGTTTTTAAGCAGAATCCAATCTCCGACTTGGAAACTTTTGTTGACGGAATTTTTGTCATAATAGATTTTGCTTTTCATTTTGCTCGCCAATAGATTTTCTCTAGCCTTTTTGTATGCCTTTTGCAGTTTGTATTTTAAGAGGTGGTAATAATTTTCATCGTTATATAATGGTTCTGGATCTCTTTTCACGCTTGTAGGAAGTTCAGCGGAAAAACCGTATAATAAGTCCATGGGAGTGAATTTGGTTGAAGCATGTATAGTGTTGTTATGCACGTGTACTGCCTCCCTAATCCATTCATCCCAAGTAGTCGGATATTCATTTACGAAATTTCGTAAGTATTCCGCCAGGGGTCGATGGGACCGTTCAAGTGCTCCATTAGTTTGAGGATGGTAAGCTGTTGTTTGTAACTTTCGTATTTTCAACAGTTTACACAATTTTTTGAATACGTCGCTCAAAAAATTGGTTCCTTGATCAGTGACCAATTTCTTGGGTATTCTACAGGGTGCGCCATCTATTCCTCCGGTATGAGAATGTTGAATAACTTTTGAAAGAAACAATAGATTGCAAAAAATGGTGTTTTTTTATTTAGTTCAATCCTTTACAATTTATGTGGACTACCTTTTGAAAACAACATCGATCAAATGACCACCTTTATTGGCCACCGCAAACTGTGCTCTTTTTCGGGCATTTTCCATCACTTCTTCGAGCATCTCCGTCGGTATGGCAGCTATTTCGGCACGAATATTGGTCTTGAGCTCGTCAATGGTCTTCGGGTTGCTGGCGTAAACTTTACTCTTCAAATAACCCCACAAAAAGAAGTCTGGGGGGGTTAAATCAGGGGATCTTGGTGGCCAGTCAATATCGCCTCTTTTCGATATCACACGTCTAGGGAATTTTTGTTGCAAAAACCGTATTGTTTGGTCCGCTGTGTGGCATGGCGCCCCGTCTTGCTGAAACCAGAAGTCAGTCAGACCTTTTTCACGCATTTTCGGACACACAAAATGTGCCCACATCCACCGATATCGATTACCATTAACTGTTTCACCTTCATTGAAGAAAAATGGCCCAATGATGGTTTTTGCGCACACGCCGGCCCAAACAGTCACTTTTCGATCATGCAATGGTATTTCATGAATCTCGTGAGGATTTTCTGTCGCCCAAATGCGGCAATTTTGTTTATTAACACCGCCAGAGAGAGTGAAATGTGCCTCGTCGGTCATTAAAACTTGCATCCAAAAGTCCGGCATGGTTTCCAACATACATCGTCACTATTTCGGCGCGTTCTTTCGGTGTGAAGCGGTTCATGGTTAAAATTGTACTGGTTTGACGTTTCCAAAACGTGTCTAGGAAAGCAAATCGGTTGACAAATGGCGAAGTTATTGAATGTTTACATACCGGAGGAATAGATGGCGCACCCTGTATATCTTGTAATAATTTGTTCATAGAATGCTTTAGCCACTGTCTCAGCTTCACAATTTTCTATTGCAACGCAATCGAAAAATCGGGTTAGGTCATCCTGGAACGTGAGAAGATATTTATTTCCCCTATTGGTTACTGGAAGTGGACCGACTATATCTAGATATACTTTGTCAAAGGGGAGTAGTGCCGTGTCTGTAATGACCATTGGCATACGCGTGTAGCGTGAATATTTGTTTACTTGACAAAGTCGACAACTTTTGACAAAGTTTTCGATGTCTTTCACCATATTTTTCCACCGGTAATGGCGTCTTATTCGGTGGTAAGTTTTGAAAACTCCTTGGTGTCCACCTAGAGGACTATTGTGATAGGTCGTGAGTACAGATTCTATTTCTTTTCGGTCAGTTAATTGCTGAATATTTTTTGTGGAAATAACTGGGTCAATAGAATCATCTAAAGTTTCACAATTATTACCTTGTTTACTTTTTTCATGAAGTTGCATTTCATCGTTTTCAGGTGCATTGTCTTCCTGTAATTGCTGAATTGCAGTTTTATCATTCGAGTTAATTGTTGTTGTACTCTCACTTTGATTTGGGTTTTCTATCTGTTGTTTATTTTGTTTACTTTGGCTTCGAGTTACAACTTGTATTCGTTGATGATTGTTGGTCGAATCGTTTATTTTATTCCTCACCTCTTGTTCCTCAGTTTTAATCATACCGCTGTGTTGTGATACATTTTCATGGATTGAAGTTTTTGTGCTTTCGTTGAGCATTGTCTCTTGGGTTTTTTCGTATTGTTGTTGTTGGAACGTTGTATTTGGATTTGTCGTACTTTTGAGTGAGGGCATTCTACTCAGCGCATCAGCTGCAGTATTTAATTTACCTGCCTTGTACTGAATTTCGTAATCGTAATCGGATAATTTGTGACGAAAACGTGTAAGACGAGTTGTAGTGTCCTTGACATTGAACACTCCTTTTAGAGGCCTATGGTCGGAGTAAACGATGAATTTACGTCCTAGTAAATAACATCGAAAATGTTTAGTAGCCCAAACTATTGCCAGCAATTCTTTCTCTATTGTTGAATATCGGCGTTCAGCCTCATTCAAGGTTCGGCTAGCGTAGGCTACTGGCCTTTCGTCCTGCGATAGTATTGCTCCAAGTGCTTCTCCACTAGCATCTGTGGTTAACGCAAATGGTTTAGAAAAATCTGGATATACCAGAAGAGGTGGAGATGTTAAGGCTTCTTTTAGTGTTTCGAATGCCTTTTCACATGATTCATTCCACGCAAATTTACTACCCTTTCGAAGTAATTTCGTGAGAGGTAAGGCTTTTTTGGCAAAGTCTTCAATGAATTTTCTATAATAATTAGCCAGTCCTAAAAAACTTTGAATTTGTCGAATAGTTTTTGGACGCGGGAAATTCTTTACACATTCTATATTTTGGGGATCGGGGAGAGCGCCTTCTTTCGTACATTTGTGTCCTAAATAAATTACTTCCTTTTTGAGGAAGTGACACTTCTCGGGTTGCAATTTGAAATTGTGGATTCTGAGGCGTTCGAAAATATCCATCAATTTTTGGTTATGGTCATCTAGGGTTTTCCCGTAAATGACCAAATCATCGATGTATATGAAACACTTTATTCCTTGTAACCCTGTCAAGGCGTGATTCATAGCCCTTTGGAATGTAGCAGGAGCCGATTTTAATCCAAACGGCATCCTTGTAAATTCGAAATGACCAAAAGGAGTACTGAAAGCTGTTTTTTCTCTATCGTTTGGCTCAACTTGAATTTGATGGTATCCGCTAGCTAAATCTAGTGTGGTGAAGTAAGTGGAGTTTCCCAACTGGTCCAGAATCTCTTCGATTCTAGGCAGTGGAAAAGCGTCTCCAATAGTGACGTCATTCAGTTTCCTGAAATCCACCACTACTCTCCACTTCTTCTCACCGTTTGCTCCCGCTTTCTTAGGCACTACTAAGAGAGGGGAATTCCAGGGACTTTTGCTAGGTTGGACTATTCCTTCTTCCACCATTTTATTAACTTGTTCGTTAATAACTTTCCGGTGGGTTTCGGCCAAACGATAATTCTTTAAATTTAGAGCTCCTTGGTCCTGACGTATGGGTATTTTATGTGTAAGAACGTTAGAATGTGTTAATTTATCATTGGGAAGATGAAAAAGATCATGAAATTGCGAACAAATGTTTATTATATACTGGCGTTCTTCGTGATTTGCCTCTGGATCCATTTGTATGGATTCGATAATTTCCCGAATCCTTTTATATATAGGAGATTTAAACCGGTTAGTCTGGCTTAAATTTTCTTGACATGAAAAGATTTTGAAATTTTTTGCTTTCACAATTTTTAGGGGTATTTTATTCAAAGTTATTTGGTAGGTATTTGAGTTCAGAATGCTAACCGTAATCTTCCCATTTCGGGGCCGAACTAGAGTGTTAGCTACGTACACTCCTTCAGCGATTTCCCTAGACATACAAAGATCTTTATTCCCGTTTTGGATTGGTACTTCGATCACCTTTTCCGTTCGTGGGGGTATTATTAGATTAGTTGGACAATCGTAAATCTTTTGAGAAAATTTTTGTTTTTCGGAAGGATTATAATCATTGTTCAGATTATATCTTTTGGTTGAGTTAATGTCCGTATGTGCGGTTTTGTTTTCCGCTAACGGCTTAAAAATTTGAATGTTGAGTTCCTTTTCCAAAATTTTGCACAAATTTCTAACATCATCTATATTTTTGATAGAATTCCCTGTGTGGTTAGAGGGAAAGTTAATTGTTTGTATTTGAGTGATATTTTTAGGTTTGTTTAGATTACTTGTAGATTTGGTTGACGAGTTAGCAGTGCTTTTTGATGGAACCAATTCAAATTGGTTAGGTTTTGACCATGTTGCCTTCCCGATTCGTCCTGTACGACTTGGTTGTGAAATTTTCGCTATCTCGGCGTAAGATTTGGATGATTGGGCCACGGCATTTTTTGCACGTGGATCCGAACCTACGGTAGATAGATCACAAGTGACTAGGTTATTCCATGTACCTGACCTTGATAATACCTTCTGAGTCGTGATCTCAGATTTGGTTGTTTTGTTCAAGGGGTTATTGGAATTTTCTAGCTGTTTCACTTGTAGTGATTTTGGATTTTCAGAAGTTTTGTAAATCGGTTTATGATTACCGACCTGACCATTTTCAGTATGAGCTTTCGATATTTGGACCAAACCCTTTTTTGAGCTTGGATTCGAATTTGCAATCGTTTGAGTTTGAGCCGTTTTACTGTTATATCGACCTGTCCTTAGCATCACTTTCTGAGTCGCGATTTCAGATTTTGTGATTTCGTGCAAGGAGTCATCTATAAAGTCAAATTTAAACTCGTGCTCTGATTGCAGCGCTTCTATTGCTGGAAAATGGAGTCGTTTCATAATACAATCGATTCTACTTCTATTCCATAAAATATCCCTTCCTATGATACCATCGCAAGGAACCGATTCATTATCGTTGACTACGTGAAAATGACAAGTCAACGCTTCTTTATTTGGGTCTCGCATTACAGCCGTCATTTTGGCTTCACAGATGCCTATCGATCGTTCAGATGCACCGTATAAACCAGTCAGAACTACTAGTCTATTTCCGTTAATCGGAGTACCGGGTTTCAAGATCGATCGTCTAATTAGACTTACATCTGCTCCTGTATCCACCAAAAATTGAACTGGCTTTTTACAAGCGATGTCAACATCCGCGGTTATTACGGCCTCGCGATATAGTTTTTGGTATGGGAGAATTATTTCAGTAGTAGGCATGGGGTCAATTTTCTTTTGGGGTTTTGATTTTTTGAGAGATAATTTAGCATTTGCATGTTTCGTAGCAGTGGTTGTATTTTTAGGTTTACACCCCTTTTTGGCTTGGTCTGAAGGTGGGTGCAGAGCTTCAAACCCTATTGGTTTCCCTGTATTGATGGGAGATTATTTTGAGAGCCTGAATTAGTTCTTTGTTCCCATTTTCGTTTTGAGGGACACTGATTTATAGTGTGGGTGTCTCGCTCACACCAATCACAGCGTTGAGGTTTTAAGATCTTATTTTGGCTTAAATGTATTTGTGCTTGGTTTCGTTTTGGTGTTGAAGTTTGGAAATTTGAATTAGGCGTTTGTTTCCAACAGCGATCTGTGCTGTGGCCATTAGTTTGGCAATTAGAACAGAAGTATTGCCTTGTTCGGCAATTTTGGTATTCGTGTCCTAATCGTTTACAAAAGCTACATGTTGTATTTTTCTTGAAACTTTGAACATTTGTTGATTGATTATTAGGTTGAGGAAATCTGCTAAAATTTCCTAATGGATTTTGGTGAAAACCTCTGCTTGTGATGTTTTTAAATGGGGAACTTGAGTTAGGGCAAGGTTGAATTGTAGTACTAGTTGAATTAGTTGAGTTAGGGAAATTAGAGAATTGTTGGGTCCAATTAAGTGCATCAGACATAATTGAAGATTGTTCAAATGATTGATTCATTCTTCTACCTTTATATGCCTTTAATTCGTTTTTTTCTATGGTGTCAGCTAGAATCATGAGTGATTCCATTTTGTCTAGGGTACTACTTATTAAAGCCTGCCGTATGGTAGGACTTAAAATTCCTACTCGGTAGGTGAATCGAACTTCCTCTTCGATTTCCTTAATAAGAGCATAACTCCCTTCCGGATATTTTGCTTGGACTGTATTATACATTTCGGTATGGATTTTTATTAATCGACATCCGAAAGCTTGAACAGTTTCCCCGGGACTTTGTGCACACCTTCGTAATTCGGCATAAAAATCATCTAAAGACTTAGTGGGGGCATAATATGTGAGCATCATATTTTGAAAATTTGAAAAACTAGTAAAGGAATGTGAACCGATTAGGCTATATGCATTCCCTTGTAATTTGAAACGTAAAACTGATAGGAATGTGGGAACAGCATCGGCTGTTAATGTGTCATGGATTTGCTTTACACAATCTAGAAATCGTCTCAAATCCATTTCCAGTGTCGGGGTCCTTTCTCCAGTGAAAACTGGGACCATCAGACTTACTAACTTGGAAATTTCCATTAACGACATTTTATTGGTTTGATTTTCTATTTTAATATTTTTTCTAGACAGCAAATTGTCTACCCGCACAATAAATTCTTGAATTGACTTAGATACGTTATTAATTTGCTGATCGGTCAGCTCTAAAAATTCGGAATTTTGACTTTTAATTGAATTTACAGAGTCTTCACTATCTAAGATTACAAAATCGTTATTATCCCTATCTAGTACTATTCTATTTCTAAAGTTTATAATATTATCAAATTTTTCGCTTACTGTTTTGTGATTGTCTGATGAAGTTTTTTCCGGGGATTTGCTGCTTCTTTGATGCGCTTCTACTCGTCTAGATGCTGACACTTGTTCTGCTGCACTTCCGTTAGTGATGTTAGATACTGGTATGCTGGATACTGGACAGTTGTCTCCTTGCCTTGGGTTGATACCGCTGGGTCCGGGTTGTGGGTTCCTGAAGGTGCCGAATAGATTTTGTAGAGTGTTGGATGCGCCGAAAAGTTCCTCAATCTCTTCTTGTAGGTGATGTGAAATTTGTTCGAATGGGATGCTGGCGAATTGCTGTACCTTTCTTGCGGTGTTGCTGTTGTCCTTCTTTGGAGTTGATTTCTGTTGCGCTTCTTTGGAGTTGATTCCGCGGTTGAATTCCTCTGAACTTATGGATGAGCTCTCTGCTTGTGGAGTTTTGTATTTTCTCGTAGCGCGTCTTCTCGGGTTTCTGCGAAGAAATTTCCGTAGTGTATCTGACATTTATCACTTCGGACTGGTTTCTGCCGGTGATTGCACAGCACACTTCACCCTTTCCGTTCGATTTTAAAAACAAAATGTCACAAGAGTTTTGTTGTAATGACCGGGATTACGTTTGTCACGAAACAACTATTTTTAAATCACTCGTACCACTTGTCCTGCTGAACTGTGGCCTCATAAACGAGTGATCCTACCAACTGCGCCATAAATGTGACACCTATTTTGTTAGGGTGAATTTAAAAACGTTGTTGTTATTCTGCCAATTGATTTATTATAATTCTCCTCTATTAATTACACTGAATCTGCTTACACTATGTTTACAAATTTCTAACTTTTATCTTTTATTATTACACAAGTTATATTATTAGTTAAGTTCCTCTTTTACTATTATACGCACAACAATTTCTTAACTACTCAACTTCAAACAAACTTTTTCTAAACTTCAAACAAACTTTTCCCTTTTTTCTAAACCTTGATTCCTCTGCAGCTCCCGACTTCAACTCACTTCTCTAACTCAAAAAACCGTACTCCCTAACTGGCTCATTAACTAACTCCCGAGTCAGGCCTTAACACTTTCTTTTATAGGCTTCTTGACCTGCTCAATTTTTTGTCGTTCAGACAATTTCCTAATTAACCTACATTGTGTAATTGCAATATAGGTAAAAACTTCAATTCAGATGTGAATTATGAAATCATTTAATTCGTATTTGCTCTGGTCGTGAGCCCTCAGAATTATTTGGAAGAATCAGCATTTTTACCGGCTTGGTGAAGATCGACATACAATTGTTATGAAAACAATACAATTGTTGTGAAATAGGATCGCGTTTGTCGCGTGCCTTCACTAAACGTATTTTGTACGTTTGGGGTTTATTGAGTTGTACATCGACGAATTGTTATGAAATATGAGGTCGTGCCTTTGATAAACGTATTTTGTACGTTTTCGGGTTCATTGATTTGTATGGCGGAATTATTATTATGGTGAAATGTAAGGTTTATGATGGGTACAAAGTACATTGACCGGAGTGCACTTGTGCAATTTTTTGATTGTGGAATTTTATTGAATTTATTGAATGGTTCAATGTTCTGATTTGGAACTTTGTACCTTCTGCTTTAACTCAGGTGATGGATTGCATCCGGTTTGGAAAAGTTGAAATGCAATTCATCACACTTGTGCTATGTTTTCATTTATTATTACCTTATCTTTCGATAGCTTTTTCCCATTTCTTCTGATGTACTGGACCTCCTTTATTATTTCTTTAATTTCGTCTAGGCTTGTAGAAAAATTTGCTCGTTGATATAGCTGCGCGATGGTCTTCCTTTGCTGGAATTTTGTTGCTGCTTTTTTCTTTCTCTTTTGCGAAACTAGTTGAGGCACCTTTACTACTTTGTTGTTTCTTTTTAAATATTCCCCTATGGTAATCTTTTTGGGGCCAGCTTCTTTATCGATAGGGATGTACTTCGGTGCTACTTCTCCTTCACCTACTGGTTTTATTGGTTGCGGGGTGTATTCCTCCACGGTGCCGCACCAATTCTCGAAGATATTGTCGAATCCTTCTTTGTTAATAGTTGTATCCATGTGTAGGGACCGATATAGATTATCTAAACAAATTCGTCCGCAGGATCGCCATGTAATAAAGTTTGATGTAATTCAAATGACATGTACTATGATGCCTATAGCTCCGTTATTTTCTTTTAACCTGCTGGCGGAGGAACCAGCAATTTAACAGGCGTCTAAAAAGACTGCCAAAATGGTAATTGAGAAATAGAGCATACTGCTCGACTTAAGCGTAAATTTTATTCTGAATTTCTTCCTAGAGCTAATACGGCTTTTATAGGCGCCGCTTTCTTATTTAAAATATTGCACATAGTTTTATAAGTGCCCTAATTTTTAAATACATAATTTCTTTCTTAAATGTTAAATAACATTTTCTCACGGTGCACTTTGTTGACTTAGGTTCGAATCCATAAATTACCAAATGTTCAATTGTGTCATCCGAATCAAATTTCATCTTCGATTTGAATGCACTTGACTACCGTATGCATGTGCATTAAGTGGTCTTTATGTTGAGTCATGAAGTCCACAGCACGAGCGATCCACTGCATGCATACTCATGGTTGCATTGCAATTTGTCATCGATTGTTTGTTTTGTTTCAACTTATGACTTATGATCTTTACTTATGATCTCGATACCATTACAACGCGTTCCCACGGCCCTTTGGGGTACTCCCAGTGGTGCTCCCTAAACTTGGGCAGCGCATGTGCGTGTTTTGCGCATTCATTACATGCTTTTGCAACGCGTTCTATATCGGCATTGATTCCGGGCCAAAATACAAACGATCGAGCCAGGACCTTCATTTTCACTATTCCCAGATGTGCTGTATGCAAGTCGCTGAGTATTGGTTCGCGCAATGTCGTTGGAATCACCACTCTCTGTTCGAAAGTCAAATTTTCCACTTGTTCCTTTTTTTTCACGATAGAAAATCCCAA
Organism: Chrysopilus asiliformis; assembly: GCA_964034945.1. NCBI lineage: Eukaryota > Metazoa > Arthropoda > Insecta > Diptera > Rhagionidae > Chrysopilus > Chrysopilus asiliformis. The sequence goes on from OZ035963.1 coordinate 37,056,698, forward strand.
TTCTAACACCACTGTTGTGTCTTGATTATTCAAACTCCGTTAATATTTGCAATATTCTCGTTTATTAGGAAACAGTCGTGTTAACACTTTTACAGATAAACAAATGATGATGCAATAATAGCAACTATTACAAACAAGAACAAGAACAAACATACAGTCGGGGTTGCCAGATACAAGCAAACTCAGTGAAGATGGAATACCCTAAAACCTCATAGTTGTAAGTGTTGAGTTTAGGGGTTAAACTAAAATGTAACTGGCCATCAGTCTCGTTACACAGGTCATGGAATAAAGCTCGTAAAGACATATAAATCACAGTGTTTTAATTCTTAGTGTGAAACTTTGCATAGACTACTTCTTGAATCGTGAAATATATCTAATTTAACACCTAAGTTCTGTACTGCCATTTTACACTTTCGCTTTTACAGTCCTTAAACTCATGATTTTCTGCGCATTTCGAACACACTTTTTCATTTTTCCATTCAATTGCTTTATGGTCAAAACCTTGACACTTGAAACATCTTTTGACATTTAAGGATTCATACACCATGCACTTTTCTTAAAACTTTCTCCGTCAATTTCAACAACTGCATTATATCGCTTTATATTATTTCTTGCTTTACTGTTGACTTCTTACCATTTTTGCAGCAGACCCACCACCGCGCCCCGTGCCGGCTTGCCCCTGAAACTTTGCCCGAGGATCAAACCGCCTGTTCGGGATCACTGTAAGATGTTGACTGACTATTAAACCAGGGCGTTTCAGGCACCTCCGGCCACGATGGTGGGCCGCCCTCACCATGAATTTGCATGGCTGGCAGATACACTTTCCTCGAGAGAAAGAGGGGATTTCCTTTCTATTTATCTCTTTGACTCAACGACCGCTTACAGTCGGCCTTCCTGGAGTCTTCACCGCCCTCGGTGAATGGACGTCTTCTTTATGCGTCCTTGGTGACAAAAAAACATTTCGGCTTTCCTATGCTCCTTCATGAGACTATTCATTATCACACATTAAAAGCAAAATTTAATGTGCTTAATGACAGGTCTTTACTTTTTTTTTTATATATATGAGTGTCAACCGATCAGAAACAAAATCTAATCCGCTGTACTCAAATTAGTCTCTATGGTCTTCGTATGCTTATCATCTTAATTCTAGAAGAAAATAAAATCATGCTTTTAATTCAGTTCATAGTAAAACAAAATCCGTGACGAATTCAAATCGTACAAAAAAAGAAATTAAATAGTAAGAGAATATTTTTAAAGTTTTATTTTAGTATTTTGAATCTGATTCCTCGGATCCCAAATCCAAATCAAGTTCTTCGAAGCTGCACCAGGGTTTAAGTCTTTCCGCTGTGTACGTCGAAGTAAAAGTACGTCCGCTAACTTTCATTCCCGGCGGGTCCGCTATAACATATCTTCCTTTGTCCAAGACCTTGGTTACTATGAAAGGTCCCTTGAATTTTGCGAGATGCTTTCTTGGTTGGCCTGTATGCCCGGCGTCTGATTTTTTTAGAACCAGGTCTCCTTCTTGATAAATTTGCGGTGATTTTTTTCCCTCGTTTACGCGTTCGGTTTGTGTGTCGCGGTTATGTGTTATTCGTTCAGCAGCGAGTCGTCTTAATTCGTCCAATGGAATGTTTTCCTTATCGTCTGGGTTATCAATGTCCTCGTGTAAAACGGCAGTTAATTGAATCCCCAGAGGATTTTTCGGTGTGTATCCCAACAATAGCTTTTGGGCTGTTTGACCAGTAACTCGATGAGGCAAACAGTTGAGGCCCCATTGAATACTGTCTAGATGGGCATCCCAGTCTCTACCATCAGTTCTAGTAGTCACTGTCGAAATCGATGCGCTAATGGTCCTAAAATACCGCTCGATTTGCCCATTAGCGCGAGGCGTTTGTACGGTGTTTTTAATGTGTGAAATTCCGTTGCTGTCACAATATTCTTTGAATTGACTGGACGTAAATGAACTTCCCCTATCGCTTACTATTCGACTTGGGACTCCGAAGAATTGGGACAATTCATTTAGAGCCTTTATGGCATAAATTGTACTTGTCGATTTCACCGCCCTTAATATCACAAATTTGGTGAAGGAATCAATTATTTCGATGAGATGCATATTTTGCTTACTGCTCCTGGGATATGGACACAAATGATCAATATGCACCGTATGGAACGGGATTGGATCTGTGCTGAAAGAATGTAACTGATAATTTGTACTGTCGTTGCCCCTTTTGTTGTATGCGCACTGCATACAATAATCTATGTATTTCTTAGTAAAAATACTTTCATTTTACTGAACCAGTACGATTTGCGAAGATGGTTCATCGTACGATCCAGAGCAGGGTGACCAATTGTATCATGGGATGAGCGCACTATTTGATAACGTATATTTTTCGGGACCACAAACCTTAACCCATCTCATTTCATGGCATATTCCTTACACACGCGTTTATGTTCCCGGTGGTTTTTGTTTTGTAAGGTGCTAATGAGATCCATAAGAGACAGATCCTTTCGTTGTAAAGATACGACCCAATCTTGTTCATTAGAATTTACGACTAAAACTTCGTTACCAACCTCTACAGATTCTCGACTCGGTTCACAGGCGGCTCTACTTAAAGCATCAACGTGTGACATTTTTGTACCGGGTCGATATTCGACCGTGAAATCGTATTGCTGGATTTTGAGTAGCCAGCGGGCAATACGTGGTACCAACTCCCTTTTTTCCATCGTCGCTTTCAATGACGCGCAGTCGGTGTATACTTTAAAATGTTTTCCTAGGATATAGTAACGGAATCTTTCCAGGCTTTCCACAACCGCCAACGTCTCCAGTTCATAGCTGTGATAGCGTTGTTCCGTCGATGTGGTAGCTCGGCTGAAATAGGAAACTACATTTCTTTCATTTCCGCTAACCTGTAGGAGTATACCCGCCAATCCTTGGGAGGAGGCGTCTGTATGGACTTCGTGTTCTGCGTTCGGTGAGTAAATCGCAAGAACTGGTCGTTCAGAAAGTCTTGTTGTTAATTCCTGGAATGCACTCTCTTGGGGCTCACTCCAATAGAAATTTACCTCTTTCCTTAATAGTTTATTTAAGGGAAGTGCGATGTGGGAATAATTGGGTATGTATCTTCGAAAATAGCTAGAGAGTCCTAGAAATCGACGTACTTCGGTCGTGCTTGTAGGAGTCGGATAAGTTAGGATAGTATTCGCTTTTAAGTGACCTGGACGTAATGTGCCAGCGCTCACTTCATGCCCTAAGAACTCAACCTGTTCCTTGAAAAAGAAACACTTTCGCACGTTCAATACAAGTTTTGCCTCTTTTAGAACCTTCAGAAGTTTTTCCAAGACTTCAAACATTTCGTCAATGGTTTTGCATGCGAGTAAAAAGTCATCCATGTATCCTACTAACCGTTTGTCATTTACGTGACTAATTACCTTCCTCATTAGTTTCATAAAATCCGCGGGGGCGTTTGTTAGACCGAAAGTGGTTTTTTTATATTGATATTTCCCAGTCTTGGTAACAAAAGTAGTGTATTTTCGAGATTCGGGAGCTATGGGCATCTGATGGTAACCCGTCCAGAAATCTAAGCTCGTGAAATACTCCGCGTCGCACAGCTGGTTTAGCGTTTCTTTGATATTGGGAGGCGGAAATTTATCCTTTCTTGTTACCGCATTTATTTTTCTATAATCGACTACCAAACGAAACGTGCCGTCCTTTTTACGAATTAAGATAACTGGGCTACTAAATTCGGAACTCGATTCTTCTATTATTCCATTCAGTAACAAATCGTCTATGATTTTGTTTAATTCGGACTCAAGGTGGTACGGAGTTTTGTAAGGCTTGCTTACAATAGGAGTTTCGTCCTTCAGTTTGATTGACACTTCAATCCAATCGGTTTGTGTTAAGTCGGACGTTTCTAGCGCGAAGCATTCGCGGTATTTATTTACTAAACTATGTAGCTTCTTCCACATGAGTCCATTATCGATTTCGTAAAGTCTAAAGTACCCGCTCTATCTTTAGAAAGCGACTTGCAGCCGGAGTCCTACCTGGAGGCCAATGTTTGTAAGAGCATTGATCTCCGGGACAAGTGGAAGACAGGAGTTGTCACACCACCTGAAGCGGACATAACGGTATATACAGACGGCTCCAAGATGGATAACCTGACTGGCGCTGGACTGTTCTGCGAGGAGCTCGGAGTGGAGCGATCGTTCAAATTAGACAACCATGCTACGGTCTTTCAAGCCGAAGTAATGGCAATCAAAAAAGCGAGTCTGCTTCTGTTGGACCTTGCAGTGACTGAAAAGGATATCTGCATCTGCTCAGACAGTCAAGCAGCCATCAAAGCGATTTCTTCACACACTGCCAAATCTAAGCTTGTGCAGTCATGTAAGGAAGACCTAAAGAGACTCTCCGAAACCAACCACCTTAAAATGGTTTGGGTTCCCGGGCATAGTAATATTCCTGGAAATGAGAAGGCAGATGAACTTGCTCGTAAGGGTACATGTATGGACAGTCAACCCATTTCTGTTGGGTTTCCGATTCAAACCCTTAAACTGCAACTTAAGCAGTGGGCGGATCAGGAGAACCAACAACTTTGGTCCATGTGTCAGATCGGCACTACAACAAAGGAATTATGGGGTGGCTTAAATGCAAACCTTACTAAGAGCCTCTTAAATCTGGAACGGAATCCCCTTAGTCTAACGACTTGGATTCTAACTGGGCACTCCCTCCTGAAGGATCACGCTTTCAAGATGAGGCTGGTGGATAATCCACAATGCAAGAGCCGGAAACGGTGGAGCACTTTTTGTGTCACTGTCCAGCCTTAACCCGTACTCGCGTCAAATGCTTCGGCTATCCCTTTCTAGAGGAACTCCATGAGGCAGGAACTCAGGGCTGGGAGCCGATTCGGAAATATATAGCACTGGCGGGATGGCTAAACAACCGTACTTGAGCTCAATCTGCTCCAGCGAGGGACATCGGAGGTGTACAATGGGCCCAATTTGAGGCCTTCGTGCGTGGGGTTCCCTGGTGAACCCCCCTCCTATCAAACCAACCAACCAACCATGTAGCTTCTTTGTAATTTCCGGACTACATTTTCCCCCTATATTTAAATCAGTTAAATGGATCGGTTTTTGGCGAACTCTAAGTTGCATACGTGTCCCTACGTCAATTGGACTATTTGTACAAAATTCCGTATTAACCGAATCTTTCAAGATTTTTATTTCCCCGAACCGTTTTACCGCTTGAACTCCCGGTCTGTTCGTGAAAGATTGCCCTATCAACATAGGAGTCTCTTGTGCATAATTTTCCACGACCAAATTTTCAGTTGGCAGCACTACCTCTCCTATCTCAATAGTCCTCATCAATTTCCCAAGAGTTCGAGACACTGCACCCCCAAATCCGGTTAACAACTTCGCATCCGACCTATCATATTCCCATCCCAATCGCTCACAGTCAGATTTCCTAATTGTCGTGCAATCGCTTCCTAAATCGATGAACGCTTCGATTTGGGCTCCACCCACTGTTATTAATTGATTCAATTCGCATCGGTTTGAATTTACTAGTCGCATCTTGTTATTAAAATTATTTTTCGCAGGACATCGCGACGCAATATGACCTGGCTCTCCGCAACTGTAACAATTCCCCTTAATAACCGGAGAAAATAAACGCGGTTTTTTATTCACAGGATGGAATTTTTCATCTGACTGTGACTTTGCGTTACCTTGCGTGGACGTACCTGCGTCCCGATTGGACGATCTTCGAGGGAGATTGTGAACAGATTCCCTTACCGAGGTACCCAAATCAAATCTTCGTGCATTGGTTTTATGTGTTCTATTACTTTGTGCGGTGTCATTTTGATTTAAAAATCTTCGCATCGGGGCTTGCTGGGATATGGTCGCGTTTTTGGTCGTTTCATACTCATGAAAACTCTCGTACGTCTTTATTTTATTCAATACTTCGACAGGGGTATTATAAGAATTAAAAATTAAATTATTTTGAAGTTCTTTATTCCCTAAGCCGGATATTAAGTAATGAATTGTAGACTCATTACTTAAATTTATTGACTTCGCTAGAGCCGAAATTTCGTAGTAGTACGATTCGATGGGCTCTCCTTGCTTTCGCGTTCGCGCTGTGAGTTTTGCATGTATGGTGGCTTCTCTTCTGACCTCGGGGAAACCCGTTATAAAATCCGCTTTAAATTTTTCCCAACTATCTGAATCGTTTTCGCTTTGACGTGTCTGCAGCCAAAACTGTGCAGCTCCCTGCAGACGCATGCTCGCGAACAAAAGAGTTGAACGATCAGACCAAGAATACGTATTTTTTAATTTTTCTACCTGCGAAACCCATTGCACAGCACTCAAAGTTCCATGTTCACCCGGCCTGAATTCTGGTATAAGTGCCCGTATCTCCTCTGGGCCTAACCGCATTTCAAAGTTATTCGAAGTTTCCCGAACGAATTCATGTGACGAAGTTTCACTCCCCCCTTCTAATGTCTTTCTTAGTCTTTTTCGGCCGGCCATTTTGTTGGCAACACAAAACCCCTGGGAAAACAAATTAATCCAAAATCAGTTCCGAATTCACTCACTGACACTGATAAGATCCTTTTAAATCACGTAAACAATTTTTTTTTTAATAAATGGAAAAAATTTACTTATCTTATAAAGTTGTTTCTAATATTTTTCCTGAATTTGTTTCGGCGCGTGCGTTCTCCGACCTATTCACTTCGACTGCGTATACAACAATGATCATGTCGTAACGGCTTCCACTAAGGCTGGATAATGGTCGCAGTGCACTTGTGTTTGTGAGTGTCCGTATTTCGATGCATTCCACCGGTTGGCGAATTTCACAACTTCATGCAATTTACGTCTGACTAAGTTATCGTAATAGCGCAGGATGTGCTTGTAGTTGTGATTTGCCGCTGTGAATTCCATCGACTGACGAAATCATTCCCCTGCGACCCCCCCCCCCCCCACTCTCCGTCTCACCTCCGTTTTGTAATCCACGGCTGGGTGCCCGAATATATTTTATGCCTTCCCATACCCCACTATTTTCAAACCACTGCTATAAAGGGCATTGATTTAGTGGCTGGGTGCATTTTTTAGAATTTTAGGAGCCTTCCCATATCCCGTATTGGAAAACCTTTGGATGCGAGACATATCGAGAAGAGAGAGAGTCACAAAGATGGATGTGGCGAATTCCATTATGGATGTGGCGAATTCCACTTCTGATACTGTTGACTTCTTACCATTTTTGCAGCAGACCCACCACCGCGCCCCGTGCCGGCTTGCCCCTGAAACTTTGCCCGAGGATCAAACCGCCTGTTCGGGATCACTGTAAGATGTTGACTGACTATTAAACCAGGGCGTTTCAGGCACCTCCGGCCACGATGGTGGGCCGCCCTCACCATGAATTTGCATGGCTGGCAGATACACTTTCCTCGAGAGAAAGAGGGGATTTCCTTTCTATTTATCTCTTTGACTCAACGACCGCTTACATTACGGAGACTGATTACTTTAAATTCACTATCTTTCATAACTTCATTCTGCCCTCGAAGTATTTCCTCAATTTCACTCTCATTAATTTCTTCAGATATACCACATATAATCACTTTTGGTTTTCTCATCACCGGTATATTAACATCATATTTCTCACTTAAATGTTCTTCAACCGCCTTTTTTAATTCATCCACAGAATCCTTTTCACACTCAATCGCCACCATTCCATTTTGCCTATTGTACACTCCATCAATTTTCAATTTACTTGGGTCCACTTTACTTTTTAAATCTGCTTTGGTTTTATTCGATTCTTGAATTTGTTTTGGTTTCAGTATGACACAGCTTTTTTAATAGCATCAGCGTAGGTTTTTTTTTATTATTCTTATCATGGTCTATTTATGACAATTTCATGATTTACACTGACTTTTTTATTTAACTCGTTCAAATTACTTAAAATGTTTCTTGAATTATTTGTTTGTTTATCCAGATTTGAAGTAACAGTTTCAATCAGCTGATCAATTTTGCTATTAATTCCATTTATAGTTGATTTGCACTCATTGCACACAAACAGAATATTCACATTTTTATTTACCATGTTCATTTCATACTCTGAGAGTTTTGTACATTTGTTGTTAAAAGTTTTACCATACACACCGTTGCATGGAAACCCGGCCTCTCCCCTTATGCCCTTCTTGCACCCCTTACATACGGTCCCCATTTGTATACCGTTGTAAATTCGTCTTTGGGTAACTTTAGTTATCTTCTCACTAGTTTTATTTTGTTTTTGAATTTTATGATTTTCGAAACCGCACGAAAAAACACTATGTTACATCAAATTTTCAATGCCAACTTGTAATTGTAACTTTAAAAATCAAATATAATTTAATGTTAGCTCGATATCCATCCAAACACTTTCAGTGTTACCAACTCCCTGTGAAACGAATCTTATACTAGTGCTTAGGCGTTTAAATAAATTTAACGTAAAAGTAAAACTTGAAAAGTGTAAGTTTTTTCAAAAAAATGTGAAATATTTAGGCCACGAAATTTGTAAAGAGGATATTCGTCCTAAAAAGGACAAAATACGTGCTATTTTGGACGCACCTTCACCCAAAGATTTAACCTCACTTGGTTTCGTGCGAAACTTATCACCTAGATTATCTGAATTGTACGATTTGACAAAAGAAAACGTACCATTTTTTGGAGTGAAAAATGTGAAGAAGTTTTCCAAGAAAGCAAATCTTTCTTATATGAAAATAATTTACTTGTCCACTATGATCCTTCTAAACCAGTTGGAGTTGTATGTGACGCATCGTCCTATGGAATATGGGGAGTTGACGCGAGTCCGTTTCTGAGTCTTTCAGCAGCTCGGAAAATCCCAGTTGTCCTCTTGTTGAAGTTACATTCTGGAAGAGCATAAAAGAAAGCCGCCGCTGAAAAGAAAGGAAGAAATTTAAGTAAATTGTCACTGGAAATTCAATACTTATCTTCGGTTTAATCAGCTTTGATTCCGAGTTGCGTCTGTCCGTTGAGTTCGCCATCCATCAAACTTTAGAGTCCAGAAAATCCATATCTTTAAAAAAACCGCACTTCGATTTGATTCCTAAAATTAAATTAATTAAAACATGAAATGTCAAAAAATTAACATGTAAACAAAACACATTTTTAATCACAACGCTTTCAGTACATCGATTACACAAATACATGCAAAATAGACAACAAATACAATACATTTGAATTTTCATCTTGAATTTCGTCTTCGTCTGTCCGTAAAATTAATGTAAACTATTTTCCCTTTTGATTTAAATAAAATTAAAATATTTCACATGCAATTAAATTTCCACTTTCTTGATTAAAATAAAACCGAATAAAAATTCAATAACAAACAAACAAGCAATTTACCACCACAAGAACGAACGATCGTTTACGCAAAGGGCATCATAACAAAATCACCCACAATATGAACCTTAAAACTGTGAGTTATTACTTGCGCTGAAGTTTGTTTTTCTGCCGATGATCGTTTATAGTTGCAATCGATGATCATCTCGTTTGCTGATGCCGAAATAAAGAAAAGATTTATATCAAATTTGGATTTTATTTTCAATGATCTTACCTTTGTTGATATTTTTCCATCTGGATATTTGGTTGTTTCTCGATTCACGTGATTATGCTGATCGATACAAATGGGTCGATATTTGTCGATATTCAATGTCTGTAAAATAAAAGATTAGGAGTTAATAGAAATTTAATGAAAATTTTAGAAAACTGATGTACTTACTTGGTATTTTGTTGATAACTTCGCCATGATTCTTACAAACACACAAACTTACACACAATATTGGAATTACTTCAAGTAATTAAAATGTAGTGGAATTAATTATAGTTCTCAAATATAGAGGGATAACAATTGCGGATGTTAGAAATCTTGTAATTCAGGAAATACAGGAATGTAATATTAATTATGGACGCATTTCCTGTGACCATCTTTAATTTTACATTTCCGGAATTCCAAGAACATATAGTGTAAAGTCATCCTAGAAGTTTGAACGTTCGAACGTTGAACTAGATTAAATTTTTCCCGGGAAAGGTGAGAAAAAGAAAAAAAAGTGCGCTTACTTTAATTAATTAAAGTTATTTTGAAATAGCGCCCAGGAATAGATTTGCTCATCGAGAAATTTCCAATTTGAGGCGCTGCGAAGATTTTCTTCTCATCCTTTTTTTTTTGATTGTGACGACTATTTGGCGAAATACAATCCCCAGGAAATTGAAGAAAAATCATCTTGCTCGCCAAAATTCGACCGGTCTATGAAAAGACGCAGATATTCATCGATCTGTTCCACCACATGGTTTAAGAAGTGACCTTTGGTCAATGAAAGGGTTTAACATCGATCATATTAGGGAAACTTTTGCTCAAGTAAGATTAGATTAAGCAAAATTTTTAAGTGCGTGATTAGCTAAAATTTAATACCATTATCAGGTGAACACGAAGGTGTGCTCTAACCTAGACGGCGGGAGCCTGAGCAGCTTTCCCAGTTTTGTTGTTCTTTCTTTTTCTTTTATTAAGAAATTATAAAATCTAGTTTTATTCGTATAAGTTACAATTATTTCGAATCTCTGACAATGGACCTCCATTTGTTATGTAGTATTATAATAAATGTTGTTTATTATTATAGATGTTGAGTATTATTATAAATGTTGTGTATTGTTAGTTATTAAAACTCATTTGCTTTTTCTTTATTTTGAGTATGGATAATTTATTCAAACACATACACCTAACAATTTCACAATTAATTAATACTACCACATTATTTACTAATTAAAACTGATATTACTATAATATATTTGTCTTAACTTTGATTTTTACTTCCCAACATGCTGAACACAAGCTAATCGTCGAATAGGGCAATTGAACTAAATTTATATTTATTCACAATATTTTCCAGAGTATAATTTTTTACGTAATAGTTTTAACATAAGGTATAAGTGCTTTCTTAAATATATATAAATTTCTTTCATTTTTCAATTCATTGGGTAAATTATTAAATAAATTAAGACCTTTGGGGCTGTTCACAAATTACGTAACGCTTTTTTTGCGCTTTTTAGACCCCCCCCCCCACCCCCCCTAAGGAATAACGTAACAAAGATTAAAATACTTTTTAAATAATTTTGATTTAAATTTTTTATTAAAATAAACAAAATTAACTTTAAAATAACAACCAAAAAGGAAAAAACAAACTTCATTATAGCTTTAAATAAAAAAAAAAAAGCAAACATAGTCCGATGATCTGAAATAAAAACCAAGCACTTTAAAAAACAGCCCTTTTTATAAATATTTCAGACATGCCTTATTCAGTCTCCCACGGAGAAGCAAAGTATTCATCCATTGACAAAACGGGGATGTCATTTCCAGTAAGTATATCCTCAGAAACAATTTTAACGTTTGTCAAATCGACGTTCTCTTCATCAATCCATTCAGCATCTTCATATCCTTCCTGCACAGCAATTATAGCCATTAATTCACGTTGTCTTCGGGCTGCAACATGCAATGGCATAGTTTTTTTTCACATAGATCGATGATTTGTGGTGGACACTTTTGACATGATCTTTCAGCATCACTTGAGGAGCAAAGTACATTTCACAACTTGAGCATGTTCTATCTTTCAGAACATTTTGAACTGAAGGACAATATAAATCGTACGGTAAAGATTTCGGTGGTTGTTCAATTATAGATAATAAACATAAGTTGTTCAATAAGAACAATGGGCAAAACTTGACGTTTCACCACTTTTTCTATCGGTGGCAGCTTTCAATCCATTATTAGTTTGGATAAGTGGAATTGGTGGTGGTAAAAATCTCTTTTTGTTCATTACAGTAAAGTAACTACTTCTAGGTTTTGCACAACAATTTTGATTATCACACTTAACAATCTGAGTGCAATATTGACTTGTTTGAACATGTCTAGAGAACCATTCTGAATTTTTGAACAAAATATTTTCCTTTGGGATTTCCGATTTATCTGGTTCGATATATTCAGCAACTGTAGCACAGTTATCAATAGTCATACTACTCCAGATTTGTGAGAGAGTCTCGCCTGCAAATTTGAAATTTTGCTTTTCTAATTCAGTATCATTTGTATGTCCGTGCTCGTCTAACTTCCAAAATGACTGTACGGTAAAATTACTCCTGATAACTCACGACTTAAAGGCGCCATTCTTCGTTCCACCCTGTTGAATGCACTGCGTCCAGGAGCATTTGTAGCTATAAAAAGAGCATCTACGTCATGCTTCAAAAAATGATGAAGTTAACAATTTTCTCAATAACTTTAGCTTCCAATATAATAGTGTTCACTGGCCGAAATTCTTCACATTTTTTTGTACCTTTTATTTTTTCTACAGGTACAACTATTGTTTCTTTCCAAAACTCTGGAAAACAACCACTTTCTAGTGACTTATTAATAATAGATAGAAAATTTTCACCAATAAGATCAAATGAGTCAATCAGTAATTTCACATTCACAAAGTTATTATCTTTCTTGTTGTTCATACTTTTTAAGGTGCTTTTTAGTTCAGTTAATGTTACATAACTAAATTTAAAATTGTTATTACCTGACTCAATTAAATTGCTATAAACCATATTATGAATATTTTTATGAATATCATATACACTGTTTACGAAATACTCATTAAAGTTATTGGCAATTAGTTCATTATCTTTAATTATTTCATTGTTGAATTTAATTTCTTTAATTTCAGGAGGTCTTTTATTAAAAACATAAGTTTTAATATTACGCCACATAGTCTTTTGGTCATGTGAATTATCAATTTTATCCCGAATAAACTTATTTTTAGCATCATTAATTTTTTTAGTATACAGATTTCTTAACGATTTGTATTTATACCAATCGTAGCTTCTATTTGTCCATACTGCTAAGTTATATTGGTTGTTTCTTTGTAGTTTTAACATTAAAAGATCTTTTGTAAACCATTCATTATCAACAGCATATAACGATTTTGTGACAATGAATTCATTTATAATATTATGCAATGATAAACTAAAATTTCTTGCTTTTAAGTCACAATCACCAAAGTAAATGGTCATTATAGCATTTCTAAGAATTTTACTTCTAAATTGATCCTTATTATATCGTAGAATCTTTGTTGATTTAAAGTCATCGTTAACTGTTTTGTCATTTTTAATTTGAAACATAATTTTTATAGTTTCATGATCACTTATTTTTAGGTTTGATTCAATTTTTACTTCAATTCTTTCATAACAATTTGACACCACCCAGTCTATTAATGTTTTTGAAGTTTGAGAAATACGTGTATGGTCATTTACTATTTGCTTAAATAAATTCTCTTCAAAAATTTCACTAATTTTCATTTTAAAGTTATCATCTTTCAACCAGTTTATATTAAAGTCTCTTACGGCCAATTTATTCACTAGGAGTTAAATCGCCTTAACTCCCTTAACTCACCTTTAACATGGAAAATAAGGTTAGCTAACTCCCTTAACTCACTAACTCGGCTTAACTCCTAGTGAATAAATTGGCCGCTAATATTATATCATTCTGACTTAACTCTTCTAATTGACCAATATAAGAGTTTATTTTAACGAAAAAATCAGAGTTTAGATTTAAATATTTGGGTGATCGGTATATCTTGGCCACATGAAATACATTACGGGCATAGGATATTTTTATATGTAACCACCACATTGACTGATTCGAACTTGTGCTATTAATGGTCTCAAAGCTCATGGAGTCCTTTATATATAAAATAACACCACCAGTATGCCTCGAGTGACTATCCACTCTAACAAAATTGTAACCATCAATATGTATTAAATCTCCGTCATCATCTTCTGTTAAATGAGTCTCAGTCAAGCAAACCACATCGACACTTCTTCTCAATATTAGCTCTTCAAGTTCCACAAAATTTTTAAATAGCCCTTGGGTATTCATATAAAATATCTCGATATTATTTAATTGCTAATATAAAATTTTATTTGACTCAATTTTAAGCTTTTTTTGTAACACTTTACAGTCATTGCTGTACGCATGATGAGAGGTATCACATTCTTCGTCACTTAAGTTCAAACTCTCTTTTACTTTTTTGCAGTTTACACAAGAACAATGTCACTAACACATTCGCTTGCTTTATGGTTAAGGCTCCCATCTATCCTGTATTTTACAGGTTTATCCTGTATTTTTGAGTGCAATCCTGTTTTTTTTTTCAAAAACCTGTATTTATCCTGTATTTGCCTGTATAACCGAGATTTAATGAGGAAAATATCGTATATCGTTCCTGTTTTGCTCAGTCTAGCACAAATGTTATGAACACTTATGCACTCTACTCGTAGCGACTAGAGAATAAATAGCGTCTCGCAAGAAACAAGCTGGTAACACTGTGCAAGATATTATTACAGTTCGTTTTGTGTGTCCGAATATAAATTTTATATTCAATTTATAAACTGAAACAGGACGTGGACAGATGAGAAAACTCAATTAAAAATTGAAACATTAAAAGCGATTCTCACGATCAAAACCAATATGAAACTATCTTGCTTGGAATTCTATGAATTCCTGACGTCGCAGCCGGAAATGCTTCGGAAAATAGCTTCTAAAGACAAATACAACACGTGAGTTGATAATAAAACTCTCGAAATTGACAATGACGACAAAAGCAATGATTTTACACTTAATGAATGATACAATAATAATTACATTCACAAGTGTATTGGATTTTTTATGTAAATTTTTTTCAAATAAATGACTTGGAACTGTATCCTGTATTTATCCTGTATTTTGAAAAAAATATCCTGTAAAATCCTGTAAAATCCTTAATTTTCGCAGGTTTATCCTGTATTTTAGCCAAAATGAGATGGGAGCCTTATTTATGGTCAGTACCAGCACACTTATAGCATACCAAACTATTTGCCGTACATTTTTCAACAGTGTGGTTAAAACCAAGGCACTTATAGCATCTGAGGACATTTAATTTTTTCATAAACTCTACAACTATTGAAGTCAATTGTTAAGACTTTCTTTTTCATAATTACTTTAAACGCTTCACCATCAATTTCTATTAATGCATTAAATTTGTTTTATTTTCATCTTTAAACAATTAATATATTGTTATTTGAATTTAAATTTGTAAAATTAGTTATTTTCTGCTAAACAAACGAATTACGAAACTTTTGAATTACAGTCTGTAAAGTAAGAGCGTGTACGGGTTAATGTGTACAAAAATTTATTTTTGATGATTTTTAAGTACATGGATTTGTTGTATTGCACAAGAAGAAAAATGCTATATCATTAATAATGAGTCCAGTCACCACCGGCATTGATAATTGCTGGCATCTCCGAGGCATACTTTACACTAAGTTGACTGCGTATTCGTTCGGTAAAGACCCTCAAATGAGACGAATTTATCATGTCAGCTGCTTCAAAGTGCACACTCTTTTTCCTCGAAGCTTGTGCTTGAGATATGCCCACACAGAATATCCCCAAACAGAAGCTTCGTCCGTACAGATCACGTTGCTCCAATCTCGGTCCAAATTCTCCTTTGCCCAAAAGAGTCTTTTCGTCACATTTTTTTCGCTAACAGTGGTTTCTTAATTGTGCTTCGACATTTGAAGTTATGCGCAAGGAGATAGGTTCGAATAGTTGTATGTGATACCTGTATACCTTTCTGTTTTAATTTTGCCGCTCCTTGTCGCAATGTTAAGGTGGGGTTCCCGTTAAACAAATTCACAATTTTTTTTTCCATGTTCGGCGTCACTTTGCCTATCGAGCCACGTTTTGGCAAGTCATCGACATTTTTGATCTTCTTATATTGCTGAACCCACTTAGCGATGAACGATTTTGACTTTCCCATGTATTTAGCAGCAGATAGATATGACATTTTTGGTCCTTTGGGGTGGGAACAAAGGAACACAGCCTCGTGGCGTGATGCATATGTGGCACTCATGGCGGTTAACTTGTTATTCGGGTAAGAACTCGACGCCAACTGGATCTTTTGTGACAAAGCATTCACGACAAAGATTGCATCTATCTGCCCACCAAAAACTAGGACGATATTTCAAAGCCAATTGCCATTTATGCCGTACACGCTCTTACTTTACAGACTGTATATAAAAATTTATAAGAAAATATCTAAGAAAAATTCTCCTGAATTTTGTTAATTTGATAAATTCCTTTATTTACCGGATTGGATAAACATATATTATCTTCAATTTCTTCAGCAATTTTTTTTAAATACATAGCCTCTTTCGTCGCTTCGCTAAGAGCCATGTACTCTGCCTCAGTTGAAGATAAAGCCACTGTTCTTTGTTTCCTCGATTCCCATGATATAAGATCTCCATTAAAAGTAAATGAATAGCCCGTAAAAGATCTTCTATCATCTAGACAAGCACCCCAATCTGCATCAACATACCCTTGAAGTCCAACTCCAGCGCTTTTGAAAATTATTCCAACATTCGAAGTTCCTTTCAAATTAATTTGATATTGCCTTTTTTATCAACTACTTTAGCCTTTATTTTGTCAAAAATTACATCGTAGCCTTTGTCCGCTATTTTGCTAACTGACAATAAATTTGTACGTAAATCACGCACATAGAGAGTATCTGATAACTTGTACGTCATTTCACAACCATTTACCTTAGTAGAGAGTTGTGCAATACCTTTAGCACTTATTTCCGTTGTTGCACTTTTTGCCAAATTTAATTTACCAAGTTCATTAGCTTCTCTTTTTACGAAATTACCCGAATCTTTGCACAGATATGACGTACATCCACTATCCAAACACCAAGTTTTATTTTTCATATTATTTGAAACATTAAAACTTTCACACGTATTTGATTCGACCGTTACGTACAATGACTGTTGGTATTCTTTTGAATTTTTTTTCTGTTTACATTCAGAAGATTTATGTCCGAACTTTTGACATCGAAAACACTTGATTTTTCACTATTCACTATCACTATTCACTTTGTTCTGAATTTTTTTCTTCCAGTCTCCAGTGCTGAATTGTCCTTATTTCTTGCATCACTTTCTTCAATAATCTTGATGCGTAAGTTTTCCAGTGATGGTAGTTCACCACGAGACTCTATTGCATATCTGAAATTATCAAAATTACCTGGAAGACTATATAGGAGCATAATTTGCAGAAGCTCGTGGTTTATTATTATTTCCATCTCTTCCAGCTTGTCTACAATATCGAAAAATCTTCGCAAATAGTCTCGAACATCTTCTCCATCTTGCATTCTTTGAAGAAAAAGTTGCTTTAATAGTGTCGCTTTTCTTACCGGTCCTATCGATTGGTAAATTGACTCTAATTTCAACCCAACATCTCGTGAACTCATACAACCTTTAATTTGCTTTAATTCCGTTGGATTTATTGATAAGATGATATCTGACTTCGCTTTGTTGTCTCGCTTTGTCCAATCTTTTCCTGCTGCTACAGATGCCGCATTATCAGCATTGACTACGGGTTTAGTGTTGACTCCATTCACATAATCCCACCCGTCGTTCTTAATTAAAAGTGCCTCCATCTGTATTTTCCAGGTATCAAAATTATCTCTGGACAACATCTCGATCCGTATTGCATTAACACTTATCGTAACTATTTTTTTTATTTAAAACGAATTTCTTACGTTAAAAAAAAATTTAAATCGTTTTCAGAATTTCTCGAAATTAAAATTCGCGTATTTTTCTTTATTTTAATTATCAGTACCAGGAAGACCGAGCCATGCTTGGCGACCTTAAGATCTGATTTTTTGATAATTGCTGATTTTTTGGGGAAAAACTAAATTCACATTATCTTTACAGACCTTTTCCAGAGTTTTTAAATTCCCGACCTAGAGAAAAAGGAAATTTGCGTCATTCTTACAGGACCTTTCGTTTTAATTTTTTTTTTTTAAATAGCCCTGCTGGCATTCTTGATGATTTGAAAATCGCTGTTGTAGAATTGTAGAAAAAGTTTGATTTTTCGATTGGTGATTTTAAACAGAATGATGATGGCGATCTACTTCGAGACGCTGATTTGGTCCGTCGTCGGTTTCGGCTGTTCGGCGTGTGGCGTGACTTCTGATTGAGAAGTATTAAGATGGCTTATGATTTCAGATATTCTTTCTTTACTTCTGGTCTTAGCAGCGCGGCTAGGTTGAGTTGAAGTAGGCGACTGCTCATCAAAATGTAATGGGTCGAGCAATACGTCAGAGTGCGAAGGCCCAGGTCGCGATGAACCTGGCAAGTTATACTGGAGACAGGGTGAAATAGTAATTACCATGAATTGTAATTCCTAATTCAGTCTGTCTCTGAGTAATTGAATCCGATTGTAATTGCAACATGATTCGTATAATGAGGTTCAGGGAACTTGATTGTTTTGTAATTACTACTTATCGCTGCCGATAGATATTTAAAAAGTGATATTTTTAGAATGCATATCGAAAAACCTTACTCCCTAGCATAGTCGGGCGTTTTCAATTCCCATTCAATTTCAATTCCCATTCACTTACTGAATGGTATTTGAAATTTTTACTCCATTACCATTCAGTAGTGAATGGTAATGGCCAAAAAATTCAACTCTCCATTCACTGAATGGGAATGTAAATCCATTTCCATTCCCATTCGATTTGAGTTGAGATTTTATGATTTTAAGTGAATGGTAATTCAATTTAGTCAAATGATTTTTTTATATGGAAAAATGCTCGAAATCGATCGAAATGAGGGCAAAGTTAATTTGCCTCAAAACGACAGGACCGATTTTTATGATCCATATCACATTGGATAGGGATCAGTGTGGCCTATAGTACTAGATATGAGGCATTCTAGAAAAACCAAAATGGCGGCTATTAGACGACATTTTGTCCAAATTACCCCAATAAAGACCCATCAAGATGGGTATCAAATGAAAGAGCTCTGGAAGAAACTTACAAATATCTATATCATGGGTATAAAAAAAACAAAATGGCGGCTGTTAGACGACATTCTGTTCAAATTACCCCAATAAAGACCCATCAAGATGGGTATCAAATGAAAGAGCTCTGGAAGAAACTTACAAATATCTGGAATTTGAATTTTGAATGGAATTTTGAATGCATTCAATTTTGAATTGAATACGCCCAACTCTGCTCCCTAGCAATATTGCGAATTTTCATTAAGATACCTTCACGTAATTCGAAGACACCAGGCGAGGGGTATCGAGGAGAGGGAAAATTAAGGTTTGTAGTGGAAAAATCGACAGCCCTTAGCCCCTTTAGTAATACTGTAAAGTTTCATTAAGACCGGACCACCCAAATCGAAGATACCAGGCGAGGGGTATCGGGGGGAGGGAAAATTCAGGTTTGTAGTGGAAAAATCGAAAGCCCTCAGCCCCCTTAGTAATACTGTAAAGTTTCATTAAGATCGGACCACCCAATTCGAAGGTACCAGGCGAGGAGTATCGAGGGGAGGGAGAAGTCAGGTTTGTAAATAACTTTGGTTCAGAAAAATCTACAATTCTGAGGATTAGAGCGGAGAAAAGCTTTTTAATGTTGATAAGCTCCAATTTTTTGATTCGTCTTGAAACCAAAATCAAATTATCCACGTAAACTATGACGATAACTCGATCTTCTCCTTCCCCAAATACATACACGCAAGGATCCGCGGAAGTACATTTACCACCGTTCTTCGTAAAGTAGCCATCAAGTTTGTAGTACCACTTACGCCCCTATTGTTTCAATCCATATAATGGTTTAAGCAATTTGCATACCTTTTCCTCATGTTCTTCCTGAATAAACATTTCCGGCTGTTCCATGTACACTTCGTCACTCAAATGACCTTGAACATACGCTGAAATCACAGCCATTTGATGTACATGCATCTCGTCGTTTACAGATGTTGATAGCAACTTACGAATTACCTTTGCGTGTGTCCGCGAGAAACCAATCTCGCCTTGTATGTATAAATTTCTCCACTCTGCTTAATTTTCGTTTTCAATATCCATCTGTTCGTCAAAATATTCTTATTCGTTGGCCTAGGTACTAGCATCTATGTTCCATTTTCCTATATTCCTTCTTCCTTGTTCATGGCGGTTAGTCACAAATCGCTGTCGGTTCGACTCAAAATTTCAGACGGAATCTCAGGATTCAGAAATTGTCCGTTGTCTACTTGCCTACCTTTTCGTGGCCTACCACGTTTACCAGTCCTTAAGATTTTTGGACGTCCTGGTCCTCGCCGTTGATCCGCACCTTCTTGTTGATCTGGTTGATGATCTTCTTTTGAAATGTCGTCGCTAGTATCCTCTTTGATGTCAACATCTTGAACGTCACCACTCGCAATATCCTCATGTGAGTGATCTTCAGTCGATTCTTCGGTTGGAATTTGCCCAATTAATAAAATTAATTTATTAATTTTTCTTTGATTTCACATTCACTTAGTAACTTTAATTTACTTGGCTAAAACAGTTAATTAGATTTTAACTAACAAAACAAACAACTAACGATATTTTTACTACTTAAAAACAACTGACTAATGTCTACCGGTTAAATCAAAAACAACTTAACCGGTTAAATCAAAACCAACTGTCTTTCATGACTTCCTTGAAACGACTCTCTAATGTGGTGACTTGGTTTCTTCAAATTAATCGAAATTACCTATTGACGTCATTACCGTACAATGACCCTTTTGCAATTCAGCATTATGAATGCATATATTTTCTTATTGAGCAATATTAATTCTTAAGAAATTAATTTGTCAATCAGGTAATATTGTAACATTTGCACAATTACAGATATATCATTGCGGCATGAACTTTTATTTAATTTGATTTTTGCTAATATAGACAAAGTCAATAACCTTTGTCGATATTAGCCCTAGCCGATTTCCGCGTCACCACATTCCTCCCCCTTTTAAAAAAGAAAAATGCAATTTTTCTAAAAAGTTACAATGGGGGATTTACTTTATTCTTATTATTTAATTTCTTATTTTATTTAATTTTTTAATCATTTTACACATCTATAAATATTTTTTTTTTAAATCTTTACAGTGAGCTCATTTTTTTTTGTTTTATACACTCTCGAAAAAATGGAGTCGATTACGCACCGAAAGGGAGTTTGAGGGAGTCCATCACCTTTTGGAGAAAATCCAACTCCGGGCCAAGTAGTTGCACGGTACTTCTTTTAGGTGCAATTATTTTTGAAATTTTTAGGAGTAGCTGAAACTTTGTGTTTGACGCTACTGATTAATACTTTTGTGGTGTGTATCACACACTTCGAAGGTGCAATTTTCCAACTCCTCCTGGAGCATAAACAACTCTTTCTTTTAGTAAATTTTCCCTGAAAAGGAGTTAAATAAGTAACTACCTGGATGTGTTGCCGAAACTCTAGAACCGGAGTTTCTTTAATTACCTCGTGTATGTGCTTCTGTAACTCTGAAAGAGGAGTTAAATATCTCGCTCTCAACAGGTGTTTTTTTTATTCTGAAAAAAGGTTTAAAATATCCCCTGTCACTGCGTTCTTGTTAATAAAAAACTTTTTTAACGACACATAGGTACTTTAATTCATTTGTTATTACATTGTTATGTGTTATTACATTGTTTAATTCATTTGTTATTACATTGTTATGACTTATATTAATCTACATGTGATATATGTGTCTATTGGGTTCAAAACGAATCTATTCCATTTTTGAAAAAAATGAAGTTACGATTGATTTTGGTTCCTACTGTTGGTTCCCACGACTTACTTAACCATTCGTTATGATCAAACCGATTTTATACCGTATAACATATAAACTATTACAACATAATTTTTGGAATAACATAAAATTTATTATCCTTGTAGTTTGAATGTACTTCAAAAGAATTTTTAATTTTTACGCTTGACAATTTTATTAAATTTTTTTCCCCTGTAGATTTAATCTCATATCCGAATACAATGGTTTTATCATAGTTTATTGTGTGATACTTCGTTGTAACAAAAAAAAAATCGTTCTTCGCCTCAACAATAAAATTAATTTTTTCAAACATAGGCCAATTTTTATAGTCCGAGAATGTTGCTAAGAAAAACCCACGTTTATATTGAAAACCACAATGCAAGTATTTTAAAATTTTTATTTCATCAGTTGATGATAGTTTAAAATTTTTTAATATGTAATTTACTGTGTCATCAAATGGAGAATTTTCTATATAAAAAGTATTTTCTACTACTGTATTTACTTCAACGGCAAATTTGTTTAAAATATATCTTGGACCATAAAACTCTTGATGAGCGGCCGCTAAAGTTTTACATATATAAATTATAAGTATATTTATTGTTTTTTTTAATGTAATTTTTTACCAATCCTGGCGTATCCAAAAATTTGGGAAATATTGTCATGCGGATTGTTTCGTCGTAAGCCAATGGTTCTTGCTGTTTTTTCAAAAATCTCCTTTCTCTGTAAAATAGGGTATGCGTGTTTCAGAAACAATATGTCGTCCGCAAACGTGTTTTCCTCGAATAATTCTACAGCGGTCTGTGTTTTGACAGCTTTGTTGGTTTCATATCTTGAAGGACCGCAAGTTGATGTCCTATTTAAAGTTTTCAATTTATTTCCTAGGTATCCAGTTCGAGTAATTGGATTATAGAGCAAATACTACAGAAAAAATAGATTTAAATTCGTACAAAACTTTGAAATTGCATTTTACTTACATAATTATTTTCACCGCTTCCACATAATGAAGGAAACAATGCTGCTAGTCCTTGGGCATACTCAATTTTCTCTGTTTTTGTAGGGTGGTTTCCCGCTTCTGCAATTAATAAATTGGTGACAACGTCAACCAGTCGCCTTCTTGATGAGTCGCTTAACGTATTTGATGTGTCATATTCACGAAGAATATTCTGCCCAGTTTTAGCTTTGCTTAGATTCTGCCGAAGCTCCTTTAAAAATGGCCCTTTTTTATAAATAAAAGTGAAAAATATCTTTAGTTGTACCTTGGCTAAATGCTATTGAATTAAATTTTTGTCTTTTCGGAGCATTTTCATCAAAAAAATTCGACGGTCTTAAAGGTTGAACAAGTTGATCATAATTGCAAACCGTATCTGGGTCAGTTTGACACTCACAATCAGACGTCAGATTTTCAAGAGTATCTTGTGTTTGAGTTCCGACACTCTTTAATCGTGCTGCAAAATTATAAATAATTGCTATATGTTTTCTGAAAAGGTTTCAATTGATGACTGTAACTAGTAAAGACCCTCTCGCTACAGAAATAAGGTTTTACAGGTATTACAGCAAAATGCACCCAATATTTTATTTTAAAAATTCACAAAATCAATTTGCCCAAGCAACTTCAAAGAAGCACTACAATTCTATAATAAACAATTGAAAGTTTAGTGCAAGTACAAAATCTTTGAAAAATTCTTTTGTATATTGTAATACATGAAACCCTCATGTAAACATATCCGAACGCGCGTCTGGACTGGTTCTCCAGGAGTCGAACCGCAGACGCCGGCGTCCAGTAGCCAATTGCGATCGGCCGGACGCCGTGAAACAAACCGGCAACACATATGATCATAAAACTACTCGATTTCAACGATCGCCGCGTCCAAAGGTGGGACAGACAGACAGACTGACAGACAGACACACTGGCTGACAGACAGACAGACACGAAGGCAAGCTAAATACAAGCTTTTAAAAAATTACCATTTTTGATAAAATTGCAAATAACTGTTTCGTTTGTGTATAACACTCAATAAATGTATAAAATAATAAATACCTTCGTTAATCACCTGGCGCAATACAAAAATTTCATCCGATTTTGTCGGATCTCGCAAGAATAATCCAAACACTTCCTCATCGATTATTGCCCCTTCCGTGTCCGAAATCTCATGAAAAAAATTATCATTAATCGCCAAGTGGAACTTTTCGCAAGCTGAAATCAAATTTATGTAGATCGAAATATAAATATTCTATTATAAAATATACCTGATAATATCAAATCGTCTATTGTAGTCAAATCGGCAGAGAAAACCACAAAATACCGTATCACCGTGTTGTGTTTTACACGAAAAACTCTTTGACTCATATTTTTTATGTCTCGTTTACAAAGCGACTCGGGAAATACTGAGAACAAAACCAAATTTTAGGGGGAACTTACATTTAAAGGGAGCTAATTCAACTCCGATTACTGGCAAAACCGTTGAAAATGCATTCTTGTTCTTCTTACACTTAACTGTAAATTTCGTTTCGTCGGCGATGGTTGCAGGTGGCATCTAATCGAAGGAAATTCAACTCCTATTAGATGCAAATCTTGCACCATCGGATATTGCGGTATACATGCCTTTTATAGAAGTTGAATTAACACATATTAGGGGTAAAATCGAATTTTTTTTTGTAGTGAAAAGTTTTTGGTGTTATCGGAGTTAAAAAAAACTTTTTACTCCGCGCCGAAGTTATTTCAAATTTACTCCACGCTGTGGTGTAAAATTTTTCAGGTTTAGCACCGCTTGTCGTTAAATTTATGCTATGTTTTCGGGCGGTGTTACTTTGTCCCCGGATTTTTTCGAGAGTGTATATATTAAAGTTTCCTTATTTTCTCTTGTTTTATAACAATTTTTTTTTTGTATGACTATGTATATAGCTAATATCTAACAAATTTTTTTTTTTGAATATTAATATTATTTATTACCTGAAAATATATTTATTTTTCGTATATTACTTAATTTGTTTTTTTCTTTTTTTTTATATTTATATACTTATGTGTAATTGTAACTATCACTTTATGTAATTATTAAAAATCATTAATTTTCCTTTATACTATAAAAAATCCGTATACCTTCTTAGGTTATTCATCAAAATAGTGATTTACTTTAGAGAATTTTTTACTGCTTTTAGTTTCTTTCAGTGGTGATTCGTTCTTTTCTGTACCTATTCTTAACGATCTCGGTAATTCTCCTAGTTCTATTTCTACAACCCCAGCTTTGTTATTTAATTCCTGTTCCGTTAATTTGGTTTCGATTTCTTTGTCTTCCCGTTTGGTTTTTAATCTAAAACCTGAGGCCTTAACTGGTAGGTTTCTTTTTTTCTGTTGTCATAATATGACTTATTCGTTTCTTTGCTTGATATAAGGTTTTTTCTAGCTACTTTGTACCCCTCTTGCAATTTCTTTCGTAGATCAAATACATAATTTTGGTAATTGTAAACTGGTTCAGGTTCTCGTTTCAATTCCGTAGGAATTTCAGGAGTGAATCCAAAAAGAGTTTCCATTGGAGTTAACCCTGTACTACGGTGAATTGTAGTATTATGCACGAACATGGCTTGACGAAGATGTCTGTTCCATGTTCGGGGGTTCTTGTCTATAAAACTCCTTAGATATTTCACTAAGGGTTTATGACTTCTCTCCAAAGCTTCAGTACTTTGCGGATGGTATGCAGTGATTTGCAATTTCTTAAATTTAATGTTAATTGATCACCCGGTAAATGAAAAATGTCGTTAAATTCTCGGCAGATATTTATCAATTCTTCACGTTCTTCGGCGTTATACTCTTCATTGAGTTTTAGTTCTGTAATTAATTTACGAACTCTCTCTTCCCCCCGCGTTCTCACTACCCTAACTCCTACCAAGTCATTTATTTTTCCCTTTCCTGTCAATTCCCAATCCCTTGGATTCATTATTTCAAAATCTTTCAACAGCGATGTCTCCACAACGATAGATTCAAAAAATTCACTGTTTTCGGTAGTATTCAAGATACTAACAAAAATTCTATTATTTCTTACTATTATTTCTTAAAAAAATACCTTGTTTTAATTGTTTTTTAAAACAAATTACGTCTTCATTTCCGTTGAATGGAATTTCGATAATCATGTGACTTCGTGCTGGTATTTTTGTAACTTTCATGTCCAAATGACTTAAAGTATGCTTAGGCTCGCAGCTCATACCTGATAGGTTTTTACCCCTAAAATCTTTTTCTTTTGTATTTATCGATACTTCCCTTATTAAACATTTATCTCCTTTTATGCTATTATACGCTTTTGTATCTACCCCGGACTTCATTTCTACCGGAAATTCTAAATCTAAAACTTTATTCTTTTCAATTTTTTCCTCGGCATCACCGTTAATTTTCCCCTCAGGGCGAGATTTCTTTTGAAACATTTCGGATTCTACTTTAGTAGGTGAGTCTTGTCTGAAAAGCACATTAGGTTGCGAACTAACTGGAAAAGATTGTGTCAATGCAAACTTATTATCATTTTCCTTTGAGCCTTCAGTTTGAAAAACACAGTTTTCCTCAGATAAATGTGTTGTTTTTTCTGACTCGTTTAAAGAATTCTTCCCATGAGACCTGTGTGGCCGATCACCAATCGCTACCGCGTCGTAACCTATTCTGAAATTTTGAGTAGGTTACGACTATTAATTATTAAGCCAATGTAAGTACTAAACTTGCGTATGCAATATTATGTTAAGCTACTAATTTATCTACTATACTATGTTCTACCATGGTATACTAAATTATGCCAAAGTTTACCAAATTCTACCTCGAGGTTCATGCATCGTCCCAAATTTTCATGGAATTCACATCAGATCTTTCCAAAAGATCCATCAAACACAATACTTCAAAGTGCATTGAAGCATTCCTTTCTCCGAACTAAATTCGAATTTCTTTTTAGAGCAATTGCTCTACCTTCAACAAGCTCAACAATTCTGTTGAATAACCTTGACAACCATGCCCAACAACTTGTTGAATAACCACTCTACCTGTAACAGAGCCTAACAGCCCTGCTGCGGTGAACCGCCAACCATGCGACTGCCTAACAGCAGACCATATTCGGAAGTGACGGTAGAATTTCATTGCAACAATTTCGAGCTACGGTTCTTTCGATTATTTCACTCAATTACCTTTTAAGCATTTCCAGCTTGTCAATATCTCTTGAAATGGTCCATCAGTATCACCTGTTACAGTGCCTAACAGTACTGCAGCGATAGATGGCCTACCTCAGCTTACGTGATCAACCACGTCAGCACATTAGTAGTGACGGTGATCTGATAGAACTTCAACAATATAGAACACCCTTAGCTGTCTTTTGCACAGACTTCAAGGTCTAAAATTAGAAAATAATTATATCAAATCAATTGTCAAATCAATTATATTTATAGAGAACAACGGTAATTATTCTTATTCGGTAACCTTCAGAATCAAGTGGTCTAGCCATTGCAAGTAGATGGATGCAATTTACGACTGTGCGTCCTCCTCGTCCTCTCCGTCCTCTCCACCATCGTCACTGGTAATCTCGAATCCTTTATAGTCCGATAACCTGCACCAGGGTCTCATTCGATCGGCGGCGTACACGGAATGAAAAGGTTTATTTGATATTTGCATTCCAGGCGGGTCCGAAAGTAAATAACGATCGTTATCAAGCACCTTCTCAACCACATAGGGTTCCTTATAACGGGGCAGATGCTTCTTCGGTTGTCCCGTCGCAGGATGTTCACACTTGATTAGAATTAAGTCATCAACTTCGTATCTTCCAGGCGGACGTAACGAAGTGTTTCGCCGTTCAGCCGTTCTGGCGGTTTCTTTATTGGTTCGTGTAGCGACTTGATCTCGCAATTCAGCGATAGGAATATCATCCTCATCGTCAGTAAGTTCATCATTGAGAGTCATCGTAATCTTATTGGTGAGCAAACCGTGAGGCTCGTAACCAAGCAGAATCTGTTGTGGGGTCTTACCCGTAATGCGATGGGGTAATGAGTTTAAGCCCCATTGAATGGCAGGTATTGGTTGGTCCCAATCCTTTCCATCGGCTCGCTGTGTCATCGTACTGATAGATGCCTTTATAGTTCTGAAATATCGCTCGACCTGGCCGTTCGCCCGTGGAGCCTTCACAGCCGTTTTTACGTGTCGTATTCCGTTATTGCTACAGAAGGCCTCGAACTTGGCAGAAATAAATGCAGTGCCTCTGTCACTGACTAACAGTTGAGTTGAAGAGATACAACCCAATCGGTTTCAATAGCACCGACCACCATCATGCTTTTGTCACAGTTGTTGTTACCCTGCGCAGCGAAAACTCTACTCAAGGCGTCCGCATAGGCGATATGTGTCCCCTTCCGGAATTGCAATTCGAAATCGAACTCTTGAATGCGGAGCCACCACCTCGCAATCCGAGGAATTAAGTCCTTCTTGTTCTCTGTCATCTTTAGCGAGTTGCAATCGGTCCTAACAATGAAATGCTTGCCTAGTAAATAATAACGAAACTGACGCAAGCTTTCCACTACTGCCAGCGTTTCGAGTTCATAACTGTGGAGCTTGCTTTCGGCTTCCGTTGTCCGTCTACTAAAGTAGGATACAGCTCGCATATGATCGTCCTGTCCTCTCTGTAGAAGAACACCAGCTATTCCGGTGGCACAGGCATCGGTATGCAGTTCGTGGTCACTATCCGGTTCATAAATTGCCAACACCGGTTGTTGTGTCAGCGATAATTTTAGACGATCAAAGGCCTTCTGATGCTCATCCTTCCATTCAAATGTTATTCCTTTTGCCAACAGTAGATTTAGCGGTCCAGCTAGCAGAGAGTATTTTTCAATGAATCGTCTAAAGAATCCGGTGAGACCCAAGAATTGCCTCACCTCACGCACGTTCGTCGGTACCGGATATTCCTTTATTGCGGCTGTTTTAAGGTTACCCTGGGTTACTCCGTCAGGCGTTACCTCGTGTCCTAGGTATGAGATACTGTTGCTGAAGAAGGTACACTTCTTCAGATTAAAAGTGATTTTCGCATCCTCAGCTACCTGGAGAACATCGCTCAATACATCCAGAGCTTGTTTGATGTCAGCAGCGGTAATTAGTAGGTCGTCCATATACGCAGACACCTCGGGGCGATTTATTTGATTGACAACCAGTTTCATGAGCCTCATAAATACCGCTGGAGCATTTGCCAATCCGAAAGCCATCCTCCGGAACTGGTAGTGACCATCCGTTGTTACGAACGCGGTGTAGTGACGTGATTGTGGTTCTACCGGAACTTGGTAATAACCGTGCATCAAGTCCAAAGTGATGAAGACTTTTCCACCAACCAAACTATTTAATTGCTCTTCAATATTCGGCGTCGGGAAGAATTCCTTTTTAGTTAGGCTATTGAGTCGCCTATAGTCAATACACATACGGTATGTTCCATTCTTTTTCTGTACCAACAACGCTAGGCTGGCAAACTCCGATTGTGAATCTTCAATGATTCCGTTTTCCTTGAGCTCCTGAATGATTGATCGCAAATCCTGCTGTCGATGATGAGGCACACGGTACGGCTTGTATTGCACTACCTTGCTATCCTTTAATTCAATAGCTATGTTTACTAATGGCGTTTCCCCCAACTCGGAGGTATCTTTTGGGAAACAGTCTCGATGACTGTTGAGAAGTTTTAATAGATCATTTTGGTCTTCGTCTGCCAATGATAAACGGATGTCCGGGTCATTCAGGTTCAGTTGACTTTTGGTGATCGTCATTTGCTGTCTGTTTCTTTCAGGCATTAACTCCTGAAAAACGCGGCTAGATTGCTCATCCCTCAATACATCCAATTGCTTCCATTTTTTGATTACTTTAACACCTGGCTGACTTAATAAATTTTGACCGATGATTATCTGGGTATCCTGGGCCTCGTTGTCGACAATTACGAAGTCTGTCAATTGTTCGATTTCCCCAATCTTGACAACCTTTCATATTCCGCTTAAAGCTATACATTTCCCACCCCCGAAACCATGTAGAACAGTTTTCATTGGGCTGACAACCCACCCCTTGCCTTCACAGTCTCGTTTCCGCATGGTGCAACATTCACTCCCCAAATCTGCGAACGCTAACATTGGTTTACCGGCGACAAGGACGTCTTTATATAACTCTGCATTTTCCCTCGTGAGACAACGGATATTTTTAGTCGGTGGAGGTGGTTGTGGATTTCGTGAATTATTATAAGGTTGTCGATTTCCACACGCATTGGCCTTATGCGCAACCACGCCGCACTTAAAGCATACGATTTTTCAGGACTTCGTTGGATTTATAATTTTTCGGAGCACCGGGTGCTAAAGCTTCGGTCGCCGGTCGCTTTCGCGCAACAAATTTGTTATCAAATCGATTGTACTGTTTTTGACCCAAATTTCCCATTCGAGGAACGAACAACTCCGAGATCGTTCCTGTTTATGGACGCATTCATACTGTTTGATTTTCTGCAACAATTCAGGCAACCCGGAGCAGTTTGAAGCCATTAAAACATTCATCATCTGGCGATCGCCGATTCCCGAAATGATATAGTTCATTGTGGTTTGATCACTTAATCCACCCGACCCCGCGATTGCAGCCATTTGGTAAAAATATGCTTCCACATCTTCGTCTTTAGTTTTCCTACGCGTCATTAATTCAATGTGGACCGCCGATTCGTCAGTCACCGTAGGCAAAGATTGAATTAGAGTTTGTTTAAAATTTTCCCAGCTGTTGAAACTCCGCCTCTCGGCCCAATATTTGGCCGCATCTCGCAGTTGGGTTAATGCATACAACAGTGTCGATTTTTCGTTCCAACTATATATCATACCAAGATCTTCGATATTGTTGAACCATTGTGTAGCCGAAGTCTTGCCCTTTCCGCCCACAAATTCCGGGATTATCGCACTCGTCTCTTTCACCCCCATTTGCAGCGTACAATTTTCGCGCGTCGAGCCAACCATTAGGGACGATTGCGCAAGTAAAATTTCCTTTTCCCGTCGCAAAATTTCAATTTCTCTTTGAAGTAAATCAATTTCACGGGAGGCAATATCTGATTACGGCCCTGAACTGTCCCCTGGCAACCTTTCTGAGCTTACATTCGTAACAGACACTCTTGCACGAGGACCCCTTCGACCCGATACTCTCTTTTCCGGGTCACACTTTCCTTTTGGCATTGTAAATACGACAATGGTAAAAACACAAAATGATACCTGTTGTGTTTTCCTTTTGTTTTTTTTTTCACAAAATCAATGGCGGCAAACCCTCTTTGTCAGAATGGAATCGTCCAACCCAAGCACAAACCAGGCACACACTCAGCCAGAAACAAGTGAAAGACGATTGCGCCGTTGTATGTTCTTTTCCTTTGTTCGGCACTACTACATGCACAATCACTGCAATTTTCTTTTCTCTTCTTCTTTTTTTGATAGGAATCACGATTATTTATTAGTTTTCAAGGCACTTTTGGGATTTTATTCCACTTCTGAAGCTGTTAACTCAATTAACAGAATCGCGAAATTAAATAAAGGATTAACTGCCGGTGGTTATCGACGAACCAACTGTTGTTACCCAATTCCGTTGAGCATGCGACTTGCCACTTTCACATTTAGAATACGAATGCCAGTGCCATCGCAAACTCTTACAGATACAACAGCGGGCTGTCTTCCGACAGCGTTTTGGTTAGTATAGATTTTCGACCTTCTCATGCATCAGTGTTGTCGCGTTTCACTTCACTTTTACCTCTATATTTTTTTTCAAATTTTTGGTGCTGTGCTTCTACCACGTGGAACTATAGCGACAGCAGTTTTCTTACCCCTAATTTGATTGAAAATTACTGCCACTGGCACACCATACTCCCCCGCTGCTTGCCGATAGGATTTAGTTTTGTTTATAACGTCTTCTACTACGCTTCTTAGATCGTCAGATGTATAAGACGGCCCGGATGTTTTTCGATGATATACTCGAGGCATCTATAAAGTTTGAAGTCAAATTATCGACTGGACACGGAGTCAAAAAGGGTGTTTACATTTGCCCCAAATTGTTTACATTAACCCCATTATAGTGCTTACATTTGTACATGAGGTTACAAATTAGGGGGTAAATGTAAAAAGACAATTGTTTATAATGTTCGTATATTGAAGTATAATGTTCGTATATTGAAGTAAAACATACATACCTTCTTTTAAAAATCCCTTCAAAAAATAATTTTTTTCGCTCTTCGAAAAACTGAAATCATACAATAAAGAAGCACTCACTTTGACAGCTCATACACAACTAACCCTCTCTTAGATCTATTGTGGCACGTGTCCGCAGTGAGACAAAAGATCAATTTCCAATATATGCTAAGAAGGATTAGAAGTTTGGGGACAACCAAAAATGTTTACAATCACCCCTGTTTACATTTACCCACTTTGACCCTATTAGATTGTTTAAATGGCATAACGTGAATTTTGCACTTGGCACATACCTCGCAATGTATGGAAAAATCATTGCGTCTAAGATGGCAGCTGACCATCCCCCTGCAGTTCCCCGGCAAAAAAGAGCTTATGTAAATGAAACTAGAGCAAATTACCTTTCCAATCCAGGTACAACGAATGCGAAACCCAAAAGTTATACAAGGGCATTTTCGTGCATCGTTCTTTGTTGAATTACGACGTTTTGTTTTACGATTTTTACTTTTGTGTCCAATTTTTAAATTAAAACACTTCGAATTGAATTGACTATAATTGGATTGAGTACCACTGGATTTTCTTTCAAACCGTCGATTTGTCATCAGCGCGTCACTTTTGTTTTCGTCTTCGTTTGTTTTTTCGGACCGATCTCTTTGTCTCGCTTCATCAATTTTCGCTTTAAATTCACAGGTGAGGGTATTTCGTCACGAGATTCAACAGCAAACCTAAAATTTTCGAATTCCTTTGACACAAAGTACGTTGACTTTGTTAATTTGAGTGCGTATTCTATACACATACATTCAACAGATAGCCTCGTTTGATTTCGGAATTCAATTTCTTTTTTAGTTAAATCGTCCTTTGAAATCAGTCGTCGTGTATTGACCTCACTTTTTTTTACGGACAATTCTATGCAATGTGTCCAAATGAATTACATTCAAAGCACTTTGTACCTTTGTCTTTGTTTTTGCAAACAGCTGATTTATGGCCCTCCTCACCACAGTTAAAGCATTTTAGTTCACTGTTCCTTTCCGTTTTATTTGGTTCTTTATCAGTTTTATACTTTTTGCATTAAAATTCTTTAATGTGTCTTTAATGTTTTGCGCACCATATAAAACTGATATGTTCATTGTTAAATCTTTAATTCCGTCAATCACGTATTGCATTAACGAATTGCTTTCAATACTACCACGCGCACTTACGAGGGCAGTCCGATAAGTACTTAGCCTACAAAAAAAAAACGAAAATTTTGGAAAAGTGACCATTTATTTCTCAACATAGTCTCCTTTTAGCTCGATACACATGACCCAGCGATGCTCCAACTTCTTTAACTCGTCTGAAAAATACGTTTTCTCGAGGTCTGCAAAGTAAGCCTCCGTAGCGGCGATGACGTCCTCATTCGACTCAAATTTCTGCCCGGCGAGTGACTTTTTCAAGTTTGGAAACAAAAAGAAGTCGCACGGGGCCAAATCTGGAGAATACGGTGGATGGGGCAGCAGTTCGTAGCCCAATTCGACCAATTTGGCCGTGGCGACGGCGGAGGTGTGAGCCGGTGCGTTGTCATGGTGGAAGAGCACTTTTTTCTTCGCCAAATGGGGCCGTTTTTTCTGCAATTCGGCGTCGAATCGGCCCAATAATTCGGTAAAGTAGAGCCCTGTGATCGTTTTGCCCTTCTCCAAGTGGTCGATGTAGATCACACCTTCTGAATCCCAGAAAACGGTGGCCATCACCTTTCCGGCAGATAGGACAGTCTTCGCCTTCTTCGGAGCACGTTCGCCGGGTAAAGTCCACTGTTTCGACTGTTCCTTAGTCTCTGGTGTGTACCAGTGGATCCATGTTTCGTCGACGGTCACCAAGCGACGCAGAAATTCCTTCGGATTGTGCTTAAACAGCGTCAAACACTGCTGTGAAGTGGTTTCACGGTTGCGCTTGGTGGTCCTCGTATTTCTTTCATGTGGAAGAAATATTCGAGAATACTTTCGTCTTTTTTCATTTTTCGTTCTGTTAATATTTTGTGTAATTGTGCACTGGTTGTTGAGTCCTAGAACTCTTCGATCAAGACATCTTTTAGTTTTTAGAAACAAACCAACGGGCTCAAACCTTCTTTCGTCGGTTCCAAGCTCGAAATAAATAAGAGGTGCTGGATCAAAGGAAACAATGTCAATTCTATTAATTCTATCTAACTTTATTACAATTAATAATTCAAAATACAGTCAAAACTCGTTTAACCGGAATGGTCGGGACCAAACGCCTTCCGGTTAACCGAATATTCCGGATAATAGAAATACATGTTAAACATGTAAAACATAACTATTTTAAGATTTTTCGTCTTTACGAAAAAAATGGGTGAAAAATCATTATAATAGTTATATGTAAATACATATTAGCAAATATACATTTAAGTACATAACATATGTATGTAGTTAAACACTTTCTTTTTTAATTAATAAAAAAATATATTTATTAGTGGAACTAAGTTCCACTTTCACTTAAATAAAATACTTCAATTACTTTTAATATAATTTTTATTGAAAGGACGCCCACGGCTTACGGAGTTACAATTCTTACAATAGTGAACTGATAAACTGACCTCTGATGCACAGATTGGTCCTATTTATGAATATTGAATGTTTACATTATGGAAGCTTAAATCATACGATTCTGAGTTGATAAAAGTCTGAGTTGGACACATTTGTTTGTACAGGTGTCCATGATTCAGGCTCTTATGCATTTTGTGATTTTATGACATGATTCATGATATTTACAGTTACTTTATGATTTCATGCTTTAATTCTTACTTTTACTATGTACACAATTTAACAAAAAATGTAATCAATTCAGCTATACCTTTAAAGATCAAAACGTTACAAGAATTCTAATACATAACTTTACGTAAAAAAATTTACTTTGTGATAAAAGATTTAAGCGTGGTCTGCTTGAGCTTCTTGGATTGGTTTTTAATTAATTTATCCTTTATGTTGGTGAGTTGCATTATTTCTTGTTCAGATATGAAACTTTTTTGTTCTAAAAATTTGATCAGACGTCCACGTGTCATTAAAGCTTCTTCGCACGTCATTTTTTGATAAGGAACTTCTTCATAATCTATTTCACTATCACTGGTAGCTTCAATTGTCAAATTTGGATTAAGAACAGCATTGATGATTTCTTCATCAGTGGAGGATGCGTAGATTGGAACATTGACATCGCAGTTAATCCATACACTTCTTCTTCGCTGCACTTTTCGATGCCTAATTTTGCTGGAAAAGTAGAAATACTTTTGACGACTCCTTGTAGGTCTTCACTTAAAATATTATCCAGATTGACTTCATCGATCAAATCAACCAAAATGCCTTTAGGATGGCTTTTATGTAAGGCTAATTGAAAACACGTTTCTCCATTTTTACTTTTGGCTTAATTCTTGAGGCCGGAAGACGTCAAACGCCCGGGCTGCCAGCTCATAATTGGGAATTACCCTTGTAATACCCTTGTTATGTAATAATTTAAAAGGTTTTTATTACAAACACTTTATATTTCAATGTAGTATTGTTTAAAAATGTTATGTTGTAAAATGTTATATTATACTTTCTCACCTTTATTTAAATAATAATGCTATGTTATTCTTTGTTGTACATTTAAAACAATCAAGTAACTTTATTTGTTTCTGTTTCGTGACTAATACTATTTTACAATTTTATTTCACATTCAACGACTTTAATTACTTTAAT
Source organism: Chrysopilus asiliformis (assembly GCA_964034945.1). NCBI lineage: Eukaryota > Metazoa > Arthropoda > Insecta > Diptera > Rhagionidae > Chrysopilus > Chrysopilus asiliformis. The sequence goes on from OZ035963.1 coordinate 37,092,274, forward strand.
TTAATAACTTTTGTTTCTTAACTTTAACACAATAACTTTGCTAAACAATTATAAAGCCGAATCAATTAGAATAATTGGAATTGAATGCACCAAATGCGGGTCAGTTGCACTGGTAAGATCAAGTAATTTCCGTTAAGAGACACGAACAGTCGATAGAAAAAACTTGCTATCCGATTGGAGCCGTGAATTGAGACAAACTCTTTACCAGTTCGGATCGCTTTTATCCAAAACGATCCGAACTGGCTAAAATCTTAATCGCGACTTCTTTTATTCGATCACCGTTTAATTCTGACTTTACTCGATTAGATCTGACTGACTACTCATTTTTCCACGCATGCTTTAGTTGCTGCCAATCTTCAAACCGCCCACGCGCTGATCGATATTTACTTATCAATCACTCGCGGTGCTCTTGAATTGCCGAATTGGCGAAATTGATTGAAACGCTTTGTGTGACTCAATGTGTCATCTGATACGATGAACACTTGGCCGGAAATCATTGTTGATTTTAATTTATAAGTGGAATTTTCATTCCACAACATTCCTTCCCCCATGGACAAAAAAAATGTGAAGCATTTTTTTTTTTTTTTTTATTGGGGTTGATTTAAATTTTGCTTTGAAATGAATTTAGAACTTTGCTGATCAATGATAATTTGTTTATGTTCTTCAATTAACAGTGATTACTGGGATTAATTTTAAGTTTATATATTATTATTTAGTATTGATTTTAATTTCAATTACAGCTATTTTTGACAAAAAAAAATTATTCTTAATATTATATATTTTTTTTAAATTCTTACGTCAATTACAAATAAAATTATTTATTTTTTCTCTTATATTTTTAAAATTTTCTTATATAATTACTGGACTTGGGTTCCAATTTTAATTCTTAAATACTACTAGGGGCTGCGCCCCGAACCGCTTCGCGGTTCATCCCCCTTCCACAGGTCGGCCTTCGGCCTCCCTGCCCCCGTCGGCCTACGGCCTCCACAACTGCTCGGCCTTCGGCCTCGCCCCTCGCGCTTGAATTGTTGGATTTTGATGTATGGAGATGTTACGTAAAATTATTTAAATATATTTCAGCTCTCGCCTTCCTCTTTACTCGGCCTTCGGCCTCGACTCAAATGCATATAGTTAACCCAAAAAAGGGAAATTTTTTTTTAGAGACATTTTTCTTTGTGACCCAACGGTGTATTACAAAATCGTACTGTTTACTTACAATATATTCAATAACGGTAAAAGGTGGTTATCCACACGGGGAAAGACAATATTGTGGGAAATGTCATTCTTTTTAATTCATGTCATACATTGAAGCACCAAATCCCTTTAGAATTGCAGAAGATAGCAGGTGAGGGCTATACATAACGATGGTATCTATACTGTTTTTCGCAGTATTATATTGTTTTTCAGACTCCAATACTGCATTACTGCTTTTTTCCCCAAAATACTGTATTTAAATACTCAGAAAACTTTAATTCTTTAACGTTTCGGAATTCAAATTTATTAATAGCAATGCAAAACGTGAGTGGCAACACAAAACAGTGGCAACACATGGCAAGTGTAAATACATTCAAACGACGAACAGCGAAGTATTGATGGCAACATGTCATATAGATTCGCTTCTTCCTTTCCCCATCGATTACTGTCTTGTCATTATTCATCCTTCTTCAGAACGCGTTACTTTGATTTTGCTTTCCATTGTTAATTTAAAAGAATAAAAATGTCGAAATTAAAAGCAAAGACACAAATTTTCATTGAATATAATTTATACTGCGAAAAATACTTTTTTTTCAAATCGATTTACTGCTTTTTTAAATTTTTAGGTGAAATATACTGTTTTTTGTCCGAAAAAAGATACCATCGTTAGCTATACATAAAAAGGAGGGGTAGATATTGGTGAGCAAAAATTTTCCCTGCGGGCTGACCTCTCTCATGGTGAAAACCGGATCCGAAACCCTTAAGCACATAAAGAGGTTTCAAGAGAGGGAAAGGGGTTGCTATTAAACTGGATCCGAAACCCTTGAGTAAGAGATATCAGAAGAAACGGGGATTGACATCAAAAAGAATCAGATCCCTTATTCTGTCAATAACTGTCCCTGTGTGCAAAGTTTGATCAAAATCGGCCGCGCCGTTTTTGCGTGATGCCGGAACAAACATTCACTCAAACAGACAGAAATACCGACCGACATACAGACAGACGGACAAACATAAATTTTAAGCATAACAAAACCTATAATTGCCAGTCTGGCAATTATTAGAAACTCGTATAGTGATATTCCTATCAAAATTCGAACAGTTGTATCAAAATTCCAGTTTGAAGTCAAACTTTCCAATAAGATTTTTTAAAATTTGTTCCAATAGGATTTTCATGTATGGGAGTTTTATTTAGAATCATATCCTAAATAACTTTTGTTCTTGCACTTATTTGATAATATGAACAGTTTTTGAGATATTTGCAAAAAACATTTTCGTTCGTATGGGGGGTACCCCCCTAATGGTCAATTTTTGCCCTTTAACTAAACCTTGCATTTTACGAAAAACGGATCTGCTCAAAATTTCAAGTCTCTAGCTCAATCCGTGCGCCCGCAATCCGCGCCACAGACGGACATGCAAAAATCAATTTTGTTTATCATTCTAAACCAGTGGTTCCCAAAGTGGTCCCCACGGACCCCCAGGGGTCCCCGGGATCATCCAGGGGGTCCGTGGAAAATTAAAATTGATTTGGGGGTCCCTGAACAACGTCAGGGGGTCCGCGCAAGGTTTAATATAAAATAAAAAAAATTGTGACACATTTTTATTAATATGGAAGTTAAAATAAATAACAGAAGCTGTTGATTGCTTTTCCGTCTTCCTATTTGGTAGAACGTAGATTCAGTGCCGTTATGAGCCTCATCACAAAAAAAAAAAGAAATGTTTGATTTATATTTTATTTTTACGTTACCATTTACCATTCAAGACATCAAAGTTAAATTTGTAATTTTTCTATTAAACATTTACATATGTAGTTTTTCACCCAGAGTCCGTGGGCAAGTTTTGACTATGAACATAACATGAATTGCCAATCTGGCAATTTTGACATGAATTGCCAATCTGGCAATCATTGGAGACCCGTATGATGATATTCGTATTAAAATTCGAACAATTGTATGGAAATTCCTCTTTGAAGTAAAACTTTTCAATAAGATTTTTTCAAATTTATTCCAATTGGATTTTGATGTATGGGAGTTTTATGTAGAATCATATCCTAAAAAACTTTTGTGATAAGATGCACCGTTTTTGAGATATTCGCAAAAATCGGTTTCGTTCGTATGAGGGGTACCCCCCCCCCCCCCCCCCTAATGGTCCATTTTTGCCCATTAACGAACTTAGCCTCGCATTTTACGAAAAACGAATCTGCGCAAAATTTCAAGTCTGTAGCTCAATCAGTGCATCCCGCAATCCGCGGCACAGACGGACGGACGGACATGCAAAAATTAAATATTTTTGTCCTTCTAAACACAGGTCGTGGCGTTACAAACGGTAAGGCAAAGTTAATATACCCTTTGGTTTCACCATACGGGTATAAAAATGTCATTTTTGGCATCAGTATTATACGACCAAATACATCAATGTATGTCAATATTTTTGAGAAAATCCAAAATTACAAAAATTGTCCCCTTTACAGTTTTTATTATATAGATGGGTAAAAAGTAAAATGGACACATCTAAAGATAATTTTCTAAAAGTTATTTCTTGCATTTGCATTATCCTTACAGGACCTTCCGTTTTGAATTTTGAAAATCTGAAAAAACCGGATTCGGGATCAGCGACCCCAAAAACCCCCGAGTGATACTTTTCAGCCTCCTATTGAGCAGGATTCATGGCGAAAATCACGGTTTAAAAATACCTAAACCCCCTTTACCCCCCGTTCACCCCCTTAGCGCTAAAATTTCGAAAAATCTCGATGGTGGGACATATTCTGAAAGTTTCAAGTCTCTATCTTCAGGGGTTTGGGCTGGGCGTCAGGTTAAACGATTTTATATATAGAGCAGATGGTTTTCACTTGTTCCAATAAAGACTCAATTTCAACAAAAAAAAAAAATATTTTGCCACCGCTCAGAATTGAACCCGTACCTGGCGCGATGTAGTTTACACTTCAGTAGTAAGAATATAAATTTTAAAGAAGTATAATATAAATAAAATAAGTAATTTAAGGTCAAAAAAAAAATTAAAAAAAACATTTTGTCACCACTCGGAATCGAACCCGCACATCTGGCGCATTGTAGTCTAACACTTATTCAGGAGTAAAAATGTAAACTTAAAGATAAATTAAGTAATAAAATATTAATAAAAGTAAATAAATCAACAAAAAAGAATTTGAAAAGAAAAAAAAGAATTTTGTCACCGATAGAATCGAACCCGGTGCCTGGCGCATGGTAGTCCAACTTCTAACTCACTGCACTGATCAGACAGTATGGAATGTCGTGTTAACATTGAAGACTTAGTTAGCGGCATATTTATAATTTTGAAAGGCAAATAACTAAAAAATTATTATTAAAAATTGAAAAAAAGTAAAACGGACATATCTATAGAGCTTTCATTTAAAAAAAAGAATCATCAAAATTGGAGCCGCTGGAGCTCTGCGGAAAGAAATCCAAACAAAATCGCTTTGCCTTTTAAATATATAGATTCGTGATCAGCGACCCCAAAAACCCCGAGTGATACTTTTCAGCCTCCTATTGAGCAGGATTCATGGCGAAAATCACGGTTTAAAAACACCCAATCCCCTTTACCCCCCGTTCACCCACTTAGCGCTAAAATTTCGAAAAATCTCGCCTTAGTGAGCGCCTACGCGATGGTTGGGACATATTCTGAAAGTTTCAAGTCTCTATTTTCGGGGGTTTGGGCTGGGCGTCAGATTAAACGATTTTATATATAGAGAAGATGGTTTTCACTTTTTCCAATAAAAGACGATGCGTAACAGATATTTTTATACCCGTATGGTGAAACCAAAGGGTATATTAACTTTGCCTTACCGTTTGTAACGCCAAGATCCCGTCATCGCACAAAAAAATGAATTACACCAGTGTGTTTAGAATGATAAAAAAAATTGAATTTTCCATGTCCGTCCGTCTGTCTGTCCGTCTGTCTGTGGCGCGGATTGCGGGCGCACGGATTAAGCTAGAGACTTGAAATTTTGCACAGATCCGTTTTTCGTAAAATGTGAGGCTAAGTTCGTTAATGGGCAAAAATGGTCCATTAGGGGGGTACCCCCATACGAACGAAAACTTTTTTTGCGAATATCTCAAAAACGTCCACCGTTTGGGAGTTTTATGTAGAATCATATCCTAAATAACTTTTGTTCTTGGACTTATCAAAAAAGTCCAAGAACAAAAGTTATTTAGGATATGATTCTACATAAAACTCCCATACATCAAAATCCGATTGGAATAAATTTTAAAAAATCTTATTGGAAAGTTTGGCTTCAAAGTGGAATATTGGTATAACTGTTCGAATTTTGATACGAATATCACCATACGGGTCTCCAATGATTGCCAGATCGGCAATTATAGCTTTTGTTATGTTTAATTTTACGTTTAAAAAACTCAATTCCAACAAAAAAAAAATTAAATAAAATATTTTGCCACCGCTTAGAATGGAACCCGTACCTGGCGCGATGTAGTTTACACTTATTCAGTAGTAAGAATATAAATTTTAAAGATAAATTAAGTAATAAAAAACTGCAGTCATTGGGGACTGCCAACAGAAATGAAAACAATAATATATGTAAGGTAATAATTATATTGTCGTGTATTTATACCTATATATTTTTCAACCTGAAATTTCGAAAATATATGCTAATAAACAGTAAATTTCAAATAAAAGTCAATATGCATATTAAGGTTTGAATTCCTGAGCAGCACATGATTTTCTTATACTAAAAATGGCTAGAGATATTTATTTTTTTCTGTATAAGAATGCCACGTGTTGTTTAGAAATTTTCTGTGTAATTTTATTTTGCTGTATATTTTCTAAAAAAAATCGATTTTTTGTTGTATAACAAAGTCACGTGCTGTTCAGAAATTTCCTCGTTAATTTTATTTTGCTCTGTACTGTCTTCCAAAAAAATCGATTTTTTCTTTATAAAAAAATCAAATGAAAGCAAATAAGCATTCTTACCCCTCAATTCTCAATAAAAGTTAACAGTCTATTAACTTGTTAACTGGCTTTAACAGAAATTTAATAGAATTGGTATTCTAGCAAACAAGTTAAAAGACGTCAAACGATCATCTGTCTGTTAACTTTTTTGGAGACTTTTCTTAAGGGAATTTGGTATTCTGGCAACCAAGTTAATAGGCAATTCTAACCTTAAAAGTCTATTAAGTTAAAAGGTCCTCCGGAACAGCTTTTACAATCTGTTAAGTGGAGATTGGTTTTGAAAATTGTGTGTTTATTATTACAAAAAAATGGAAAACTTATTAATTTTTGATTTTTTGATACAAGTTTTCAAGTATTTGGAAAATAAAAGAACAAGGTTGATATTTCTAATAAATAGAAGATTGAAGAATTTTGTCTTTCTTTTATTTGTTTAGTATTTCTCCGGTTTTACGAAGACTTCGGGACTCGACAAATCCTTTTGACATACCAGAGAACTTATTCAAGCGGAATTTTAGAATGACACAATTTGTAGCCATAAAATTAATTGAGCTGTTAGAACCGTACGATGAGAATTTATCATCAACAATTCCATTTTCGTTAAAAGTTTTGACAACACTCAACTTCTTTGCAACTGGCTCTTATCAAAATTCAGTGGGACAGAACAATGAAATCAATTTAAGCCAATCCTCAGTTTCTCGCACCGTATCTGAAATTTCAAAAATAATAAACACACATCTTGGTCAAAAATTTATTAAATTTCCTGAAGGAAGGTCAAATATTGACATGGTTACACATACTTTCCAAGAGAAATTTGGTATTGACAATACAATCGGTTGTATAGATTGTGTTCATATTGCAATAATCTGTCCACCTGTTACCGATTTGCAGAGACCACCAAGGCTTTATAGGAATCGAAAAAGATATTACAGCATTAACGTGGAAGCGGTAAGTGAAACAACAACGATGACGGAATGAGTTCGTTTCGAATAAATACAATTCAAAATTTATTGGTTTGGGACGAATTCCTCCAACGTTCTTTATATTAGTAAAATGTTTTAGTTTCGGGAAAACACGTAAAAAATAATATTTCTCAAGGAACATTAGAATTACGTAAAAACCGTTAAAATAAAAACTACGGGAAATTTTATTTTCTTTAAACTATATTTTCCTAAAAAAAATTAAATACATTTTATTGAAAATTTCTCGAAACGGGTGGTATTCCTTATTTTGTTTTTAAAACCTTGTTAATTTTGTCCAAAACTTCTAGATATGTGATGCCAATTTAAAATTTTTGTGGGTCAATCCCAAATTCCCTGGTTCTTGTCATGACAGTGGAATATGGACTTCATCCCCAATTAGGCGGCACTTGAGAGAGAATTATAGCGGAAACTGGTTATTAGGGGACTCGGGTTATCCGTTAGAGCCATGGCTACTTACTCCTTACAGTTCCCCTTCCGAAGAATATGAGGAAACCTTCAACAAATTACACATCCTCACACGAAATACAGTTGAAAGAGCGTTTGGCACAATAAAATCAATTTTTAGGTGCCTACTAAAACATCGCACTTTGCATTACCGACCTACCAAAGCCAGTGTAATTATTAATGCTTGTTTCATATTATATAATTTTTTGAAGCACGAAAATCAAATTTTTGAGGAATTTGATATCGAAGAGGAACTGGATTTTGATGAAAGTACTTATAATACTAATGGTAAGTATTAAACGCAATGTCAGACGGAAATAGCACCTTATATAATTTGGATTGCCTTGAATCTAATCCTATATTTATATTTTCAGATCAACCGAATTCTCTTTTCATAGAAGCAAGTCGTATTCGAGACGATTACGCAAGGCGGCTATAGCAATTATGGCGAAATAAAAAATTGAATTATTAAAACCTAGTGTCTTACTCAATAAAAGTCAAAAACATTTTAAAAATTCAGTCTTTATTTAATTTCAAACATTTCATGTTTATACCTTCAATGGTTTTTGAACAACAATAGTTAAATATAGGACATAAAATCTTGATTACAGAGAATTAAAACAAAAAAAAATCAATTTTGCCGTTATGGCTTATATTTTTCCGCAAACATTAACATTGCGGATCCGATTTTATCTACGGATGCCGCTAACGATGTAAATGCACGTTGTATATTTTCATCCTTTTTTTCCTGTGCTTCTAAATTTTTTTCTAATTTCTCACCCAATCTTTCCATTGTGGTTAATAATGCTGGAAAGAATATAAATACAATATGAATAAGACTTATCATCATACATAAATTTAATACAAACTTGTTTTTTTATTTTGTGGAACTGTGCTTCGTTCTGGGTTAGTCACAGTCACTTCTGTTGGTTGATTTAGTTGCATTGGTTCATCGAGAGATGCATTTGGCAAACCTAGTGGGGCTATTTCATCATCCCCGTAAATCGCAATCTTGCCGAACACATTTATCGCCCGATTTTCGAAATCGCTTAATGTTGACTTGGACGGTCCACCTCCAGTTCCATCAGCATAAGCAAGTTGAGCTCTCTTTTTACTTTTTAACTGGTATTCCCAGTTCTTTAAATTCTGAAATTTAACAAAAAAAAAACTATTACTGGTTCATGAATGGGACGTGTGAAGGAAATAAGACAAATTATTTTACTATCTATTTAGAACACTTAAAAGGGTCACGACCACATACGTGAAACGTATTTCCTCATTTGGGTAGCTTTATTATTGCAAACAACAAGTGTGCAAAGTTTCATTCAAATCCGTCGAGCGGTCTTTGAGAAAAATGTACCAACATTCACTTATTTTTATATGGAAACAGCCTATAGTTACTATCGTGGTCCCCTTTAGTACGAAATATAAAATTGAAACACTTCAGTGTGTTGCTACTAAAAGGAAACGTAACCGTGTATATCAAAAATTGATAAAACAAATCAAATCGCCCAACTGCGAACCCGGAGAAACCGCACCGGACAGGGGCCAACTGTATCAAAAAAAAGTGAGGCTATCCATTTACTGACCTCTTTCCACTGGTTGACGCTCCTTTCTGGCCCTTTACCATTCAACATTTTTACTAGTTCTCCCCAGGAGCTTGCGTGCTCCCGGTCCAAGGGGTCAAGCGGCGCCTTATTGCATTCCAAGAAGGAAATGTATGCCTCGTGTTGCTTGGAGGTTGTTCGAGGAAGACGTCTCTTTTTTGGTGGTGGCTCTTGAAATTAAAGAAAAGATTAGTCAAATAAAAAAGGTTTGCTAGAATGTTAAATACCAACCTTCCATTTTCTCGTCAAAATGAACCAGACTTCACTTTTTTATTTGAAATTTGTGTGGGAAAAACAACAAACATTCACTTTTTTATGTTTGACGTTTGCGGCATTGCCAGACATCTCAAAAATTTCGTGTGGAGAATCTATTAACTTGTTTAAAATTAAATTCTCCACAAACCTTTTATCGGGAATACCAATTTCTATTAAATTTCTGTTAAAGCCAGTTAACAAGTTAATAGACTGTTAACTTTTATTGAGAATTGAGGGGTAAAGTTAACAGATCTTTTAGAGTCTGTTATGTAGAATTAAGGGGTTAAGCTGTTAAATTAGCATGTCGGTGACGCGAACTCATAAGATTTTACCCATCCAAAAATCGCCCAACGCGCCTAAAGAAGTATAATATAAATAAAATAAGTAATTTAAGGTCAAAAAAAAATTTAAAAAAAAACATTTTGTCAACACTCGGAATCGAACCCGCACATCTGGCGCATTGTAGTCTAACACTTATTCAGGAGTAAAAATGTAAACTTAAAGATAAATTAAGTAATAAAATATTAATAAAAGTAAAAAAATCAAAAAAAAAATTGGAAAAGAAAAAAAAAAGAATTTGTCATCGATAAGAATTGAACCCGGGCCTGGCGCATGGTAGTCCAACTTCTAACTCACTGCACTAATCGAACAGTACGAAATGTCGTTTTAACATTGAAGACTTAGTTAGCGGCATATTTATAATTTTGAAAGGCAAATTACTAATAAAGTATTATTAAAAATGGGGAAAAAAGTAAAACGGACATATCTACAGCTATAGAGCTTTCATTTAAAAAAAAAATCATCAAAATCGGTTCAATAGGAACTCCAGGAGCTCTGTCGAAAGAAATCCATACAAAATCGCTTTGCCTTTTAAATATATAGATTGTGATGCATAGAGCGGAAACTTCTATTGAATCCAAATGTCCTTAGAACTACTGATTTTGGGTTAAAAATTTCATCATTTTTTTTTTTTTTAATGTTGATGTGCCGCATAAAGCGGAAAATTACAATTTAATCAAAAATTGGTTGCTTGGGGAAACTTTATTTTGGTTTTTTTTTTTTTTTTTTTTTTTCATCGTGATTTTAGGTAAAGTTTTCAATTTTCTTATCGTTTAGTTTTATTTAAAAAAAATTTCTTGATAGATAATGAAGCAACAATTGGTCAAATAATTTATACATTGGTAATTTTTTTTTTTTTTTAATTCTTAAACTATGCTTAAATTAATTAAATTTTTGTTTACAGTATTTGGGTATAAATGCGTGAAAGCGTGTTTTTATTTTTATTTATTTTTTTTTAAGCTTTTACGATCAATCGATTGAATTTACTTTGTTCAATTTCCCTTCGTTATTAAACTTAAATAATTACTAATTTCTGGTTTACTGAAAGGATTTGGTTTGTTTTTTTTTTCGTTTGTTTTGTTTTTTTAATTATTTCAACCAAACAGGCGTAACCTGTTGAAATACTTTGATTAGTTTGGCCAAATGGTCGTCCAGGTTTCTTCCATAAACTACTATGTCGTCAATGTACACGAAGCAATGGAAACCCTGCATTGCCCTAATTGATCTAAAATGTCCTCTATACGTGGCAGAGGGTAAGCATTGCCAACTACCACTCGCCATTTCTGTTCCCCGTTGGGTCCTTCTTTCTTGGGGACTACCAACAAAAGCGAATTAAACGCGCTTTTACTGTGGGTTATTATGTCTTCTTTGAGCATTCGCTGTATTTCGTATTCAATGATCCCTTTTTGCCTTTCCGGAAGTCTGTACATTTTTCTATGCACCGGCGGAATATTAGGCAGTGTTGGGATTGTATGTTCCACTGCCGGTGTAAACGTTAAATTTTCATCCGGCAGATGAAATATATCTAGGTATTCTGCGCATATTTCTTGTATTGCTTGCAACTCTTCTGGATTTGCATATTTATCCAGTTCCAAGTTTTTCAATAAATTGTTGAACCTTATTTTTTCTTCTCTATTCAGTGTAGTTACTGCAGAGATTAGTTTTTCTTTATTATAATTTGGATTGGAATGATTATTTTCACATGTGGCTGTTTGGGTTACAGCCTTGAATGTGGTGTCTTCAAACCAATTGTTCTCCTTGAATAAGGATGTAAGGTTTATTACCGATCGTTTAATATTTGCCCGGAGGGTATCGTTTATGCAATCTTTGACAATAGTTGCTTCTTTTACGACCCGCTCCGTTGTATTCTTAGAATTATTTGAGAATGCCTTATTTGACATTTTGAGATTTTTTATTTCGAAACCGCTGATGGGAATAATTTCAACCTTTGGGATTCTAACACTTTGATCCGTATTGGTTACGTTTATAATACTGACAGTGAGTCTGTTGTTTTGGACTTTAGTTAGGCAGTTTCCCAAAAATCTTCCTGGTCTGAGTTCTTTTGAACAACAAACAAATTCGCCTTGTTTTTCAGTCAGGATTTGGCATATTTTTTCACTTCGAGCGGGGATCCTTAGTTTGGGTTCTTTTTCCGCTCTGTCAGGACCAACCTTGCTTTTCCGACTAGATTTAGGATCTATTGGTACCTCATGAGAGGTCAAAGACTTGGAGTTGTTCCTGACCGAAGTTTGGTTTTTCTGCTTTGTTTAGACAACGACTAGCATACGCTATTGGATGATCTTCCCTAATCTTTCCTTGAGATAATACAGCACCGATGGCTGGCATCTGTAGTTACCATAAAGGGTTTCTCAAAGTCAGGATATGCCAATAATGGCGGGTTTATCATTGCATCCTTTAGTTTTTGGAATGCTTGCATACACTTTTCGTCCCACTTGAACTTATTGTCTTTGCGCAATAACTTGTTAAGTGGTTCCGCTATTTTTGAAAAGTTTGGAATGAGCTTTCTAAAATAGTTAACAAGTCCTAAAAAAGATTGACGTATAGTCCTGGGTTGTGGAAACTCTTGGACATAATTATGTCTTCATTTAACATGCGTTCGATTTCTTCCTGAATGATTCCTTTTTGCCTTTCGGGTAGTCTGTACATTTTACTATGCACGGGGAGTATATTTGGCAAAGTGGGAATCGCGTGTTCTACGGCAGGTGTGTAGGTTAAATTGTCACCCGGGAGATGAAAGATATTTAGATATTCGTACAATACGTAATGAATTGCTTTCATTTCTTCAAAGTGGCGTACTGGTTTAATTCCAGGTTTTCCATTAATAACTTAAATCTATTATGGTCGCATTCGGACCGTATATGTAAGTCAGCTTTGGACATTACATGTTCAATTGGTTCAGATTCTTTTCTGAGAGATCGGGAGGTGTCCTCATGGTTGTTTTTGCATGAAGATCTTTTATGCATCCATCCCGATGTGATATTATTAGATTGGAGGGTATTTACATTTTGTTCTGTGTTGAACAGAATTTTAATGTTTAGGTCGTCCTCCGAACTTATTTCATTGGCGTGGAGAGGTTCCTTGCAACTATGTTTACACAAGGATTTTAAACTTCCATCGACCATGTTTTGCTTCTTACTCATGTCTTCTGAGTTGGCGTAATGGTCTAATTCCAGGTTTTCCATTAATAACTTAAATCTACTATGGTCGCTTTCGGACCTTACATATAAGTGTGCTTTGGACTTTTCTTGTTTGTATTGGAGGGTATTGACATTATATTCTGTGTCACAGAAATTTAATGTTTAGGTCGTCCTCCGAATTTATTTCATTGGCGTGGAAAGGTTCCTTGCAGCTATGTTTACACAAGGATTTTAAACTTCCATCAACCATGTTTTGCTTCTTACTCATGTCTTTTATGAGTAAGGTGTTTACTGGAATTAGCCTAACCTTAGGTATTTCTATTAGTTCTTCGTTCTTTGTTACGTCTATTATGCTTGCAATGATTTTGTTGTTCAGGGTTTTCGTTAGGCTGTTACCTAGAAATACTCCTGGTTTTAATTCTTTCGAGCAACATAACATTTCTCCACTTTCTGTGGTTGGTATCTCACAGATTATTTCGCGTCGAAGGGGAATCCCTATTTTTGGATTCGGAAAGTTGTTATTCTTGATTTGCTCACTTTTGCAGTTGGACATTTCGTCTACTGTTACTTCTACTGAAGTCAAAGTATTGAGCTCCTCTCGAATATTTTCTTTCCTTTTCGCGAAGGGTATTGAAATGTTTGGCTTTGTGTGTTTAAATGTTAGTTTTTTCTTTTTGCAGTCGATTGTGCAATCATTTGATAGAAAATCAAATCCTAAAATGCCATCACCCGGTATAGGAATATTTCCGTCTACGACATGAAATGTATTTGTAATTGATTTTTCAATGCACTGCCCTAGAGTTCTTCCCATACCGAATGCTGATACTAAATTTTTATGTTCCGATTGTTCAATTTTCGTATCTAACTTTAAGGATTCTTTTTTTTTTAATCAGACTTACATCTGCTCCCGTGCCTATGAGCAGATTAACATTTTTACTTTACGCAATATTTAATGGGATATTGGTTAAACATTTTGTTGGTAACTCTAATTGTGGGGGCTGGCACTCGGAACTACGTGAGGGGCTGGAGTGACAGCCCTCTACCAGTTTTCCGGATTGTTACTAGTTTGGGCCCTTCGTTGGGCCTGTTGCCACTGTCGTTTAGCGGCATATTCTGATTCAATGTGGCCATACCGTAGGCAAAAAGTGCATTTTTTATTATTTCTTTCCCTGTGGTTCTGATTTTCATTTTGTGGTATGAATTCGTTTCTCCTTGGGGGATAATTATTTCTGTTTCGCGTGCATGTGTGGACGTTAAGTCCGTATGCTCTGCAGGAAGTGCAGTAAGGAGTATTTTTCCTTTTTCTGCATTCAGCATAAGTGTGACATTTCATGTTACAAAAACCACACTTGAAGTTTGACTGGTTTTGACCAAATGCTTTGGAGTTTGGATGCTGAAATTGCATATTATATTTTGGCATTTGGTTAGCCATAGGTGCAGTTAAACCGCTTTCCATGGGGAGTTTGATTGATTATACATGGGCATTGTTACTTTGTTTGCCCAAGGGGAGTTTGCTTGGTCATTGTAGGTGGATGGAGTCGCGAATTGTGGGGGCATATTTGTCATGTAATCAATTTCTGCCAATTCTTTGGCTTTAGCCAAGATTTCACTAATTATTGAGCTACTATCTTGGAGCAAGTGAAATTTTTGGTTGGAGTTGTTTAAACCATTTTTGAAGGTGAAGACTGCTAGTTCTTCTAGATCAGTACCCGCACTATCAAGGATTTTATGTTTTTCCTTGGCTACTTCTAAACAACGTAAATATACACTTTTGACTCGATTGGCAAATGTCCAAACGCTTTCGCTTGGCATTTGGTACATCATCCTCATTTCATTTACCATCATTAAGTAAGGTTTACTGGGAAGTAGTTTTTGCTTTACGAGTTTAATTATGGCTTCGACTGAACTTATGTCACTACCTTTCATTAACTCGAGAGCGCGACCGCGAATTCGAGTACGGAGGAGTGTGCATAAAGCTATTTCCTCATTATCCGCGATACACGACTTAACACTTTCGCAGCATTTTACAAACGTTTTTACTTCCGTTTCTAAATGTGGCCCAATTTCTCCGGTTAAAATTGGCACATTGTTATAAATTAACACACTTAACTTATGGTAATCTAAAGACATTTTGAATGGCTTACTTTCAAGTGTTTTTGGTGTTGATGTGCTAACTGGTTTGATGCCTCCGACGATGTTGTCGAGAATCGATTCCACTACTGTGCTACTTGTGTTGTTGATTGTGGACTCGTCTTCAGATGTCGTGTTGTTGCTGTCCTCCGTTGAATCTATTGGCTTGAAGATTTTTCCGGATCTCAGTTGACTTGGTTGGTCCTGATTAGGATTACCGTTGCTCATTGGTTTTCTGTCCCGCGTTGGCCCCTAAAGGCTTTCTCCAGCGTTGGTCCCGGTGGACTTTTTCCCTCGATTGCCCCGATGGGCTTTCTCAAATGTTGGCCTTGATAGGCTTTTTCCCTCGATTGCCCCGGTGGGCTTTCACTTGTTGTTATTTTACCGGAAAAAATTCACTTCAGGATCAAAAATCACTAGGCATTAATTAAGTCCATCACTGACTTTTATTTTTTATTTAATTGAAAATTTTTTTTTTTTTTTTTTTTAAGTTTTTATTCGACTCGAATTTTGGGTTTAGAATGAATTGAATTAAATTTCCATTATTTTTCTTTTAATAAATTAAAAACTTTAGAATTTGTTTGTTAGTCACTGTTCTCAAGCCAAAAGAACTTTTTTAGTTGCATATTTTCAGGCGAACTTGACCTTGAGTCATACAAATACACACTGGCTTACACAATTTTATTCTGAATGTCTCTCTTTTTTTTTTCAATTAAACTGCACTATTTAATTTAAGTATTAGTGTGATTTATTAAAATTAGTATTTTTTTTTTTTTTTTTTTATATATGTGCGAAAACGTTTAGCACTTTTATAATTTTCTTCAAAGGACACCCAAAGCTTCACTCACGATGCCGATCACTTGTTTTTCTTTTACACCTTATTTTACACGCAGGATCCACTAAATGTTTTTACCGGATCCTACCGGCTGCGCCAAAAATGTTATGTAATAATTTAAAAGGTTTTTATTACAAACACTTTATATTTCAATGTAGTATTGTTTAAAAATGTTATGTTGTAAAATGTTATATTATACTTTCTCACCTTTATTTAAATAATAATGCTATGTTATTCTTTGTTGTACATTTAAAACAATCAAGTAACTTTATTTGTTTCTGTTTCGTGACTAATACTATTTTACAATTTTATTTCACATTCAACGACTTTAATTACTTTAATTTAATAACTTTTGTTTCTTAACTTTAACACAATAACTTTGCTAAACAATTATAAAGCCGAATCAATTAGAATAATTGGAATTGAATGCACCAAATGCGGGTCAGTTGCACTGGTAAGATCAAGTAATTTCCGTTAAGAGACACGAACAGTCGATAGAAAAAACTTGCTATCCGATTGGAGCCGTGAATTGAGACAAACTCTTTACCAGTTCGGATCGCTTTTATCCAAAACGATCCGAACTGGCTAAAATCTTAATCGCGACTTCTTTTATTCGATCACCGTTTAATTCTGACTTTACTCGATTAGATCTGACTGACTACTCATTTTTCCACGCATGCTTTAGTTGCTGCCAATCTTCAAACCGCCCACGCGCTGATCGATATTTACTTATCAATCACTCGCGGTGCTCTTGAATTGCCGAATTGGCGAAATTGATTGAAACGCTTTGTGTGACTCAATGTGTCATCTGATACGATGAACACTTGGCCGGAAATCATTGTTGATTTTAATTTATAAGTGGAATTTTCATTCCACAACACCCTTGCAATTACCCAACCGCCTACAGCTCGACCATCCTGACATCCAATCGTCCCGATTGGGCCTTTGTATTTATTTTCATTAATTCATTTCATTTTTTACATCAAATTCTTAAGGTTAAAATTAAAACTATTTTACAGTGTCCGGTTTCAATGTTTAAAAAGAATTCAGTCTTAAATTAAATACATGTTTAATATGTTTTGCAAGGAAATTCAATTCATTGTTCAAATTTGAAAAAAACATATTTAGATAGATATTAATTTGATATTAAGTAGGAATAATTGGTTTGGTTAAAGTGTCGCCATGGGAATAAGTTATAACTTGAGAAACAAATTTATTGTTCTATAATTTTTTTTTTTTGACATCTAAATAATCATTAGCTGGAATAACCTTGAATAACTTTAAAATTAATGGAAATCATAATGGAATAAAAGGAATAAGACTGGAATAATCTAACAGGATTTGGGAATAAATCTGATTATGAATAAATGGGAATAATATTGGGAGTTATGCTATATTTACACGAATGACGAATTTGTCATTTTTTTCTTGTCATTATGTTAATTCCCGTGTAAATGGCATAATTTTTGTAATTTTTTCTGTCAGAAAATGTCAATCTCTCATAAAAGAATGAACTTGTCCATTCTTTTATGCCAGATTGTCATTCGTGCAAACGCAATATTAGTTATGACAACTTTAGTATTCAACTTTTGTCATAACTAATATTGCGTTTGCACGAATGACAATCTGACATAAAAGAATGGACAAGTTCATTCTTTTATGAGAGATTGACATTTTCCGACAGAAAAAATTACAAAAATTATGGCATTTACACGGGAATTAACATAATGACAAGAAAAAAATGACAAATTTGTCATTCGTGTAAATGTAGCATAATTGTGGAATAATGTCAAAATAATCGTGGAATAATGTTTACAGTAAAAGCGAAATGATAATAATTTAGAAATATCATATTTTTTACTGCAGAATAATAGTGTTACCACAGAATAACAGAAGGGAAACAATCGAGAATTTCAATGTCGCACGGTAGAGAGAAGAATCGGCGATAGAAAAAAATATCTTCGACTCGCTTTAAATCTTCGAATTTTCCGGAATTCCTTTTGTTGCCTTCATAGTCAAACAGAACACGCAAAAGAGATAAAAAATATAACATGCAAAATTTGTTTTGGAGGGTTTGATACGGAATTTTTTTTCATTATTCCAGCAATCGAAAAAATCTAACTTCTCCTCACACAAAACACGTTTTAGAACATAAAACGCTATGCCGGATCGATAAAATGACAATTCGATCGAGCTTTGGTTTTATCCATTCCAAGAAACTATTTTTCTGCCAAAATTGAAAATCAACCAAAAACTATTTCCATTGCAACCCTGTTTGCATTTTTTCTTCTTTGCACACAAACGCATATCACTTGTAAACAAAACGACGTCGGTTTGTTTACATTTTTAGTTCAATGTCTCCGAGAAAGGTTGGAACAACTATTTATTATGCCAAAATTGAAATTTTTAAAATGCCTCGTCAAGCGATGTTCCGCGGACAGCTTAAAAAATCCCGACAGAACGTTTTTTAGGGTACCGAAAGCACCAGAAAGGTAAACTTTTTCGATTAGATACAAAAAAGGGGGAAAATTTAGGAAACACTAAAATTTTCTCGTAATTCCGAGGAAATCAAATTGTTTGAAAAGAATTACGTTATCCGCCGCTTCTCCGCGTATCACATAACAATAAACACGTCACAACATCCACGATTTTACACAATAAATCGGCATAAATTCAAAACGTTTCCGATATTTATCTCGATGTTTTTTTGTTCAGTTTGACGAACGTCAAACCTTGGTATTACCTGATTCAAGGGTTCGTGATTCAAAAATTGCAAAAGGCGCGTAGATTTGAATTTCAATAAATTTTTGAACTTTGAATTTCATCTTTTGGATTTGTAAGGGTTTTAAGTTCTCAACGAATTATTTGTCGGATCTAAAAGTTTAGTCTCAGAATAGGGTATTGGAGTAATGTCGATTACATTAACTTTTTGATAAAAAAAAGTTTTTACTAAAATCTGAGCGACGAGCATTAACGCTTCTTTCAAAAAATCAACGTAATTAATTCATACATACTAACTGTTATTAGTGATTTTAGCGGAATAAAATTATGTGCATCAACACATCCAATAGTTTAATTCTGGCAACCCCCTGGAATTTCATCCACCATTTCTGGGCACACATATAAAGCAATTCGTGTGCTTACAAGGGAAATGAGATAGCTACATAAGGCTCGGAAAGTTCTTCGCACATCAAAAATTTTTGTTCTTCTGTTATTCTGTAGTGTTACTAAGAGTAATCATAATAGAGAATTTACAGTTCTTTACGAATTTTTTAATGAATAATTGTGAGAATAATACGGAATCATATGATTGCCTTCCAAGATTCCTTCGTATGGGATTTGAGTAACTTGGAAGTTACTATCAACGTCTACTATGACGTAACGGTCATTGGGTAGTATTTTCTTGTAACCCATGGTTATTGGGGAACAGTAAGGGGGAAATTTGGATGTGAAAACATCCGCAAAAATAATATAATTTTGTTGTTTTTGCAGACCTTATAAGCCGAGAAATTCCAATAGAACAGTAAGGTGATTTACTAGGGCGAATAATTTATTGTTTTCTTGTCTTGTAGAATTTTTTGAAGCTTTTGCTTCTCGAAATATGACAGACGACGAGGATTGAAATGGAATGGTTCTTTATGGGAGGTCAATAGGATTTCTATTTGGAATTAATTTTCAATTTAAATTTTTATATTATTTTTCTTTCTGGAATTAGAATAAAAGTTTATTAAATTATGAAATCGTTTTCGAATTTTTTCGTCACAATTGGGATTCACATTGAGTAAGGAATAATCTTTTAAATCATTTTTTGAATAATCTAGCTCGGAATTATCTATTGCCATAATTTGTTCGATTTCTAAATTAATGTTGACATTTGAAATTATCTTTCGGTACCATTGTCAGACTGCACCGATTTAATTTTTCTGCCATGCTGTGTCTCAATCATGTTTTTGAAAATCTGGAACTCATCAAATACTTCATTTTTGTGTCTTATAAATTTTACCTCACTCCAGCGAGTAGCGTCGTCAATAAACGTAACGAAGTATCTAGATTTTCCCTTAGATTCGACTCTCATCGGACCGCAGACATCTGTATGAATTATTTCGCCTGGTGTTGATTTTCTCTCCGACTTCTTTGGAAACGACTGCCGAACCATCTTCCCTTGAATACACACTTCGCACTCAATATTAGTATTTAGATCTTTAATTTCAAGTCCATGCACTAGTTTCTTCTTTAATACATCCTTTAGATCCTTTTCGTTGAGATGCTCCATTTTTCTGTGCCAATCCATCAGCGAGTTATTTTGCGATTTGCCAACACGTGCGGCTTTCACCTGTTCGGATATACGAGTATCCTTCACGTAAAATAGTCCATCAATTCGATCTGCTAATAACATAACACTACCATCTGAGTGCAACACTTTGGCTGAGTTCTTATCGAACAACACTCGATAGCCTTTATCAACAAATTTCCCGACCGATAGCAAATTAGTTCGTAAATCCGGCACATACAATACATGCTTCAAATTAACAGTTTTTTCGTGATTATTCACACAAGAAGATAACTGAGCAACACCTTTAGCATTTATCTGTGTGGAACTAAAATTAGCCAAATTCAGTTTGTCACATATATCCGAATTTACACAAGAAAAATTATCTAAGTCCTTACACATATGCGATGTGCAACCACTGTCAAGACACCAATTCTTATCGTTCGAGACACTAGCTGAATACAAGGATAACGCACATGCACTAAATTCCGCACTTTCCGTTTTGCGCGCTTCATGTCGCTCATTTTTCGATTTTGACTTACAGTCCCGCGCTTTGTGACCTCGCTTTTTACACTTATAGCACGTAATTTGATTTCCGGTATCACGTTTCTCGAATTTTTCTGATTTATTCTCGTTTCGATATTTATACGACTTTTGGGCTATCATTGCGTTCTGCGCAACATTTCTCCGAGTACTATTTCTCGCGTCGCTTTCTTCAACGATTTTAATTCGCAAGATCTCTGGATTTGGAAGATCATCACGAGATTCAATAGCAATTCTGAAATTTTCGAAATTTGCTGGAAGACTGTATAGTAGCAAAATCGACAAAAGATCATCATTAATCCCAACTTCCATATCCTTGAGCTGATCTACTGCATCAAAGAATTTTCTGAGATGGTCGTGAACATCATCACCCTCATGCATCCTGTGAAGTACGATTTGTTTTAACAAATTAGCTTTCCGAGCAGGACCCCTGGACTGGTATATAGCCTCCAATTTCTGCCAAAGCTCTCGAGATGTTGAACAATCCTTCACCTGCTTTAATTCGGACGAATGAATCGCAAGAAGTATGTCGGACATAGCCTTGCTGTCGCCCTCTTCCTACTTCTTTACTGCTGCTGCCGACGTCTCATTATTTTCACCTGAGTTAAGTTTCACATTCACACCATTTGCATAATGCCACGCATCATTTTTGATCAATAGAGCTTTCATGTGAATTTTCCATGTATCAAAATTGTCTTTTGAAAGCATTTCGATGCGCATTACGGTGGTTGAAGACATTTCAAGAAAAAATTTCACGTCACAGAATGTTCACGAACAAATCGATTAAAAATTAAACAAATTTTATTTTTCTTCCCGAACACGTATTCTAATTCTCTATTGCGTCTTCTGGGCCCATAACCTATTGAAGAGTTTGTGTGTCCAAAAGAATAAAATACATTATAAACACGAACGGAAAAGATTTTATTAATGTAACGACAAAAACAACATTCAAAGTGAACAGGAAAAACTGAAGTGAAGAAAACTTACAAATTATGAATGACTACAAATTCTATGAATTACTATAATTAACAATAATTAACAAAGTAGAATAAACGACTTGGTTTGAACGATATTCAACAATAGGCGTATTATTTTTTATTCTAATATGTTTGATCATAGCCATAACCTGTATAAAATCTAAAACCAGACAACCAAGGAACGAAACCAAGGTTTTGTACAATAGGAAGTTAATTCGCCCTAAACTAGAAATTTCACACCCACTCATTAACGAAATGCCAAAAAACACTCCAATACATACAGAGGATAATTATGAAAAAGTTTCAAATAGTATACATATAACAATAGATAGCTTAGATTTGGTACCTGGGCATTTTAATCGAAACAATGCTGACGGCATGTGTTGAGGACGAACTACAAGCATTATTTAGAGCAACACCAGTCGTCAAACGTCAAACGTTGGACGTTTTTGCACTTTATTTGCCTTTAACACTTTAATTCGATTTCAAAATGACACGAGAGTATTACTTTAAAGCCCTTATTTCAGAAAAACCACTTTTAAAACGCGTACACTTCATCTAAGTACCACTTTGGAAAACCCGATTTCATTTTTCGCCCGATTTCATCAGAATTTTTTTCCTAAGATTTAGTGAAGTTGGCTCAGAACTTTGCAAGTTCATAATTGATAGCAGCAGTGAGCCCAATCACCTTAATTTTTGAGGTGATCGCGGATCATTTTGAGGCGGGTAATTTTGAAACATTTGCATGAAATAATAAAATTTGCTATTAGAAATATTAATAAAATACTATTAGATTTCCGAAATCAAGAATTTGTATTATTGGGGAAAAAATTTATTATTGGAAAAAATCTCTATGGGAAATGGTTGATTTTTTTCTTCTAATTTTTATATTCTTTTTATCCTTTTTCCCATTCTTCTCCGGAAAAATTGGCATTATGGGGTTTTTGGGGTCGCTGATCACGAATCCGGTATTAGATTTTAAAAATTCGAAACGTAAGGTCCTGTAAGGATAATGCAAATATCCTTTTTCCTGTTTTTTCCCGGGAAAATCGGCATTAGGTGGTTTCCGGGGTCGCTAACCACGAATCCGGTGTTAGATTTTCAAAATTCGAAACGGAAGGTCCTGTAAGGATAACGGAAATCACCTTTTTCCCGTTTTTCCTGGGAAAATCAGCATAAGGGGGTTTTTGGGGTCGCTGATCACGAATCCGGTGTTGGAATTTAAAAATTCTAACCGAAAAGTCCTGTCAGAATAACGCAAATATCCTTTTTCCAAAATTTCCCAGGAATAAGTGGCATTATGGGGTTTTTCGGGTCGCTGATTACGAATCCGGCGTTCAGTTTCAATAACTCTAACGAAAGGTTAGAGTGTGTGGTCCTGTAAGGATAACGCAAATGTGTCGTTTTTCCAATTTTTCTCACCAAAACTGGCGTTGGGAGGTTTTCAGGGTTGCTTATCACGAATCTATTGTTGGAATTCCAAAATTCGAAACGGAAGGTCCTGTAAGGATATTTTTTCCCAAAAATTTTTAAATTATTTATGGTTTTTTGGTTTTTTGGTAAGCTGGCAACTTAGGGTCTGCTAGTAAATTATAAAGGAGCAAAAAAAATCCATATCGCAAAAAAATATTTAAAATGTTAAAATTTTGTGTTGAGAACTGAGCGATGGGGTCTTTTGGTTATATTCAAAATACTTTGATAAAAAAGAGCCATATCCAGCCCTAAGGGTCAGTTGATGACAGTCACTGAGACATGATTGATCTTATCAATTGCCGTGGGCCTGACGATTAGACTTATGAAACGAATGTCAAGTAAACAAAACTCATATTTTTAGTCGCGCAAGTCTAATCGTTAGGCACAAGGCAATTGATAAGATCAATCGTGTCTCAGTGACTGTCATCAACTGACCCTTAGGGCTGGATATGGCTCTTTTTTATCAAAGTATTTTGAATATAACCAAAAGACCCCATCGCTCAGTTCTCAACACAAAATTTTAACATTTCAAATGTTTTTTTGTTACCAATTAGGTTAACAACACCTAAAATCGTAAAGATATACAGCAAATAAAATTAATTTAATAAAAAAGAGCTTAATCAAAATTCACGAACAAAAGTAATATAAATATATAATTATATACGTAATAAATGAAAAATTTTCTATAGTCAATAAGAAATATAAATTTGTTTAATTTTTGATAATATAAAACACTATTTGTTCTAGACATTAATTTTATGACAAAAACTTAATATATACTGTATAAGACATTGTGAAATATAACGAAAGTTAAACTAATGTTTTTTTACGAAAATGTCTGCGACATTTTCTTTTTTCAAGGAGATGGTATGTTAGGATTCTAATGATCATTCTTAATGATCATTGATTAAAAACGTTTAAGCTTCATTTCTCAGATATAATTCAGTCAACTATTTGAAAACAGATGTAATTGGACTTCCTACTTTGATTATGAGCTATTTAAAAGATCGGTCAAATTTCCAAACACGGAACGACATATGTTTAAACTCAAGAACTGAAATATGATAACATAAACAATTGCTGTATCATTATCACAATTAAGTCACTCATGCAATTCAGTGAGGAAATCCAATGCACCTAGGTTTTGTTGACACAGCAGAAGGTAGAATTCACGGTAATGAAATGAAATGAAGTGCTGATCGGAAATAAAACCATTGGACTAGGAAAGACCTTGAAATGTTTTAATAATAAATGAATATGTTTTTAAGAATATTGTAACATTTATGTAAGCGGAAGAATCCATCTTCCACCTAGAGTAGTTATAAAAATAAGTAATTGTAAGCTTAAGGCGGTGATTAGTTCTGCAGTTCAGTTACGAGAAGAGTTGCAAATTAGTTGTGAATCAATTGAGAATTAATTGTAAAAGAATTGTAAAATGAATAGTAAATGATTTGTCCGAGAGAGTCTTTGGAAGTGAGTTAAGTTAAGTTGGTAGTCAAGTTTGGAGTTAGTTCTAAAAGTCAGTTTTTAAAGTGAGTCAGTTGAGATTTGA